>JANUSC010000164.1:0-507215 GCA_025200525.1 Camellia lanceoleosa | reverse complement strand
ATACCCCTCAAGACAACAATGAACTTCCCAACCTACATCACGGGCACAACGATCAATGAGATCAAACCTAACTACTTGGAGGAAAAGAAACCATCATTTTAATGAATACCTAGCCAACACTAGTGAGAGAAGAAGACACCACAAACACACCACCCAAGCATGGTAAACCCAATACAACAATCCCAATTGCATTACACTTTCTTTTTTAAAATCAAACATCATGCCAATATATATAATTAGCAAACCTTATCAGAATTTATACAACCCCATATATAAAGGAAGGCAAAACATGAACAATCTCTCTTGGTTACGAGTATATATGGTTTTTCTTGAAAATCG
This sequence comes from Camellia lanceoleosa, assembly GCA_025200525.1. Taxonomy (NCBI): domain Eukaryota; kingdom Viridiplantae; phylum Streptophyta; class Magnoliopsida; order Ericales; family Theaceae; genus Camellia; species Camellia lanceoleosa. The sequence goes on along the minus strand of JANUSC010000164.1, from coordinate 506,876 downwards.
TCATCAAAGTATAACTTCATTTCGCAGCAAGGTGTTCCAACTTGCTAACTGCTCAATTATCAAAAAACATATCTTTCGGTAAACTCAAAATTTGCAAACATTTCAGAATATAGCTGTTACCAAATAACACCAATCACTAACTTCATAACTCATTGAGAAAATAATTTTCACTAAATCAAATAAGCTACCTATTGAACACAACTAGATTGAATCTTAATATCTGGCCTTATAGGCTTAGTGCCATCCTGTGCCACAACACCATGGATAAATTTCATTTTGGACCCGCTAGCGATCGAAGGCCATCAAACATCTTTGATGATGAAAAAAAGTAGCTGTATGGCCTGAACCCCAAATAAAGGAGTTTTATTCTAAGCTCAAAACAACCTCCAAACCTTCCATATATTCCCATTGATCATACTCCAAGAAATTCATTTTTACACCTTGTGCTACCTTGTGTTGAGGCTAAAACAGAAAATGTGGGAATTCATCAGAGTACTCACCGTGCCGCGTTTCATTGGAGAGTTGGCTATGGCTATTGAAGGTCGTAGGCCTTTGTAGTTAGAAATGACTATTCTGCAAGAGGTCGCCAACTATCCATTTTTAGAAGATATTTATCACCTTTGTGCTCAAATTCCCTATAAATATTTACCATTCCCCATATTTTAGCTGAACATAATTGAGAGAGAAAGCCATACACATGGAGAGAGCTCCTCTTTCCTTCATTCTTCCACGTGCAATACCTTTTAGTTAATCCTACCACCAACCTGCTTTGTATCATCTATATACATTCATACACAACCTTGACTCATGATCTTAGAGCCTTGGTTGACCTTTTGAGAAGCATAATTCAAGCTTGAGAGTGTGTCAAGAGTGAGTTTGATCATCAACCAAAGCTTACTCCATTTTAAGAGATATAAGCTTGTAACTTTTTGTTCTTGCCTTTGCTTACTTCATATTTTTTACTTTCTATTTCTTGGTATTCTTGGGGCCAAGTTTTGCATCGATTTTAAGTGTTGAAACTTTTGGGTTTGGATAAGCTACCAAAGGTGGTAAGGTTAAATAACCCTTGCACCTTATTTTTAAGTAGCTCAACCCTTGGTTCCTTTTACAATTTTCCTTTGATTTTTGGAATTTATTTTCGTGAGTTGAACTCAGGCCAAAAACAGGTTTGAAGTCTTGAAATCGTGAGGGGTTGGCCATCCCTCCTTGTTTTTAAGGCTTACATATAGTTTCATTACTCCTTTTACCTTTTGTTTAGCTTTTTTGAGCTCTTTTTCTTACATTTTCGTACCAATCGCTTTGGGCTTATTAGAGACTGCTTTAGGTTGTCCTGCCGCTTCTATTTAATTGGTTCAAGCTTTGATTAGTTCTTATTTGTTGTAGCATTAGTCTTTGTACATACCTTTTTGTATTATGTTGTTCTTAGCTTTTCTTTGTCTAACTTTCATGATTACAACCTCATTTTAAGAATCAACTTGCCACTCATTTTTTTCATTTGAGAGTTGTTTCAATTTGATTACATCGGTTATTCAACACACTGAACTAGAGATTCATGCTTAATGGCTACGGAGATTCATTGTCAACTTTGTAATTCTCTTCTTTCACGCTGAAAGAATTACTTCCCATTTGATGCTTCTTCTCTTTTTAGAGGACTTAGAATCATTACTTCGGACAAAACGGACTCAAAGAATGGAAAGCTCCTTGATTAAAAGAATTAATCTTAAAAGCCAAATCAACACACATAAAGTAAAAATTGAGTTATCTTGAGTCTTAGGCTTGAAAGGTTATAAGTTATTTGAATGTCAAGAGTGGTCATGTGCTAATTTATGGTGTTTTGATGATTCTTGAAGTGTCTCTACTTCCTTTTTTGAAAGTTCTATTCCATAATAAGAAGTGGATGTGTGGTCAGTATTCATTACATTCATTGATTTTTGTCCAAAATTGCATCCGCTGAATCATCATCACAAATCAATTTGCTCTTTGGTGGTTTTGGTAAAACAATTCTAACCTTCTCTCGGAGGTTTACAATAACAGAGAAGGAATGAAGGACAAACAGAGCTGAAACAACCTCGCTTACACTCGCTTACATTTTAACACAAAACAAAGTTTTGTAGAAAATTTCCCAGGAACGGTCAGCCTTTTCTAGGCCCTATAGTTTCATTGAGGTTGATCGGCCCTCAAATGTTTTATTAGGTCAAAAAAGGTATTTTTGCAAGTAAAATAGAGGGCAAAAGGGTTGGCTAAGGCAGAAATGCAGCAAGCCTACAGCATGTGAGTATGAGTCGTTTGAACACTGCGTGTATGTGCATGCATGCAATTTTGTGCATCCTCGCCATGTGACATCATTGTAATTAATTAATTTAATATTGTTTACTATAATTAGTCTTATTAAGTATGTGTTGTAATAATTATTACTATTTATTTGTAATTGTTTTACTTAATTAGTTTAAATAACTAATTTATTTATCTTGGTTATCCTTGTTGTAATAGTATAGTTAGCTAGTTAATTAGCCTCATTTATTTATTCATTCAGCTTTTGTAATAATTAGTTTAATCTCAACTTTTAGACTTTAATTCACACCCTCTTGCATGAGGGCAATGTTGTAATAATGTGTATGTCTTCCAACCCCATCGCCTTTTCTCCCTTTACTTACTTGCTTATGATGGTTAGTATAGGGCATCACGCTTCATTAGCATTCTTATGATTCGTGATCCATTTGTCTTGCATACATCCAAGGTTCGCTTATCATGCTAACTCAATATCAAATGTTCAAATTCATTTACTTGAATACATGTTCTCTCGATGTCTTGAATGGAATCATATGTCGTGCTCAGAAGCTAAGCCCATTAAAATACATAATGTGTGCGTATTAGTCATATTGCATTGCTAGAGCATGCATATTTTTCTAACTCTTTCAACTTTTGGCTTGGAGTACTAGGGTGAGCATTTACTTGTCTTAGCATATTGCATTAAATGTTTGTGTACCTTGTCAAACTTGAATATCATGAGGCTAATTGCTTAAGTGATATAATTGTTTGAATGCTTGTGGATGAAAGCTAGATGCTTGAATTGGGAAGGTTTGATTAAATGTCCATTTTTAAGCCCACTTTTTCAAGTGGCAAATTCACAAAACAATTTCAAAACAAAACATGAGATCAAGTGTTCCAATTTTTGAAAATTAGTCTATACCTCGTGTGCACATCACATAGTAAATAGCTAATAATCGTAACAAGAGTATATAACGAAATAAAAAATCACATCATGATTAATAGAGGCCAATCTTTTGATCGGGCGAAGTGTGCTCAATTCATGATCTTTCCTCTCGCACTCTAAGTTCCCGAGTCGAGACACTTTAGTGATGACGCGACTAATGGCCTTTTGCACGAGTCTTGCTTTTCTAAATTTTCCAAAATATTAAGGTGGCGACTCGTAAATCGCAAAGTACCATTTTTGCATTTGATTCAAACATCGATTAAAAAAGAATTGTGATTTGGACTCTTTTTGTGTTTTCATTATTTCACATTGCACTTGTGAAATCGTATTCAGAATCCACAAGTGGAGTCTAAACCAGAGGGCTATTCGCTTCCGAAGGAGTCTGCTACAAACACAAAGAAAAGAAATTTTCATTTTCCAAATCATTCTCAACATTTACTCGTGAATTCTAACACAACATCCAACAATAACCATCACTTCCCGTGAAGCTACAAACACATATACTACATTTCTATAATCAAAATTTGTAGATATAACAATCATGCAACAACACAATAAGGCATGAAGAATAATTCACCACATTATAATTCCATCTTCTCATAATCATCATTGTAAATTATTACTTACACAAGGCACGAGGCATAGACAAGGCAAAGAGTCTACAATACATCACCCCAACCTCAAGAATTTCCATCAAATCAAGACAAGCTTACCCGAGCCTCACCACTACATACAACCACCCAAGGCACCTCTTAAACTTACCACCATACTCATATCCAAACCATTCTAAAGTGACTATTTGTCACCCCAAACTCGATATCAACCAATCGACTAACCACTTAATAAAACTCTAATCTTAACACTCAAACACCTACATCTCACCGATTCCTTAAACATATGCCACTAGCATTGTTTCCAATAATCCTTATCACCCTTATGCCAACATGGTAACACCCCATTTTTAGCACGTAAACAAGATCTATAAGGTCAATGGAAACCCACCTACTTCAACACAAACAATCATCGCCTATACTATGCCCATTACTTGATAATATAACCCATACTTCTCTCCGAGAAACACTTCTAGAATCTAACCACCAAGTTACCTTTCACGTTTCATGAACCCGATACAAGTCTAGACCATGCCACTCAATACTTGAATACTATAACCCTTTACATCCATGCACAATTACCAACTCTCAATAATCACCACACAAACCTCACCCTCATTATTAAGAGACACAAATCGACATCCTTCCAAGCAATTTGACAACCCACTAAGTAGCTCAAACCAACCTCAGACAATCCTAAGATTCCACCTCATCCCAACTATGCCTTTAGAACCATATACAACTCCATCCATGCCACATTCAAAGATCGATCTCATTAACATACAACTCTCCGCTTCTCAACAAACACTCTAATTAAAATTAAGGTTCAAGCCAATACATGCTTCATTTAGTAAAATAATAATACATACACAACAAAGTTAAGAGTACAAATTCTTGCAACACCTTCCAACATTGGCAAGTTCCAAAATTAATTATATACCCACACTATTGGGTCGCAAAAACACAAATACACACACACACACATATATATGTATACATAAACAACATCCGAGGGCACAAGGCCCTCTATGAAAGAGAAGTTACATCACAATACTACAAGGCACAAAAACTCCAATTCTTATGTAGCATCACCATTATCCCCGCTTGGACTATTGAGAGACGACCTCACCTATGCGAAAGGTAACGACGCCTAACATCACTATTATGTAGCATCACTATTATCCCCGATTAGGTTATACGGTGTATTGTGATGCCTCTAGGGAGAGATTGAGGTGTGTCCTTATGCAAGAAAGAAGGGTAGTAGCATATGGCTCGTGTCAACTAAAGACTCACGAAGGAGACTACCCTACTCACGATCTAGAACTCGCCGCCGTTCTTTTTGCTTTGAAGTTGTGGAGACACTACCTCTACAGTGAGAAATTTGAAGTCTTTTCTGACCACAAAAGCCTCAAATACCTATTTTACCAAAAGGACTTAAACTTACGACAGCAGAGGTGGATAGATTACCTGGAAGACTATGATTTTGAGATACACTACCATTCCGGTAAAGCCAATGTGGTAGCGGATGCTTTGAGAGAAAGTCGATGAGCACAATAGCCAACTTGACAATGAGAGAATGGAAGATGTTGGAGATGTCAATGAGTATTCTCTCATGCCCTGAATCTTCAAAACAAGCAACCTCTTTACCACTATCGCAAGTACCCGACTCTTGTTGCAAGAGTATTTGATGCTCAATTGGGTGATCCGTGGAGACCATTAAAGGGAGAGTTCAACTCAAAAGAAGAGAGGGGTTTAAATGTTCATAAAGACTCTAGTGTTCGTTACTCGACCAGCTTGTTCATGCCTAAATCCATGAGAAATGAAGTTTTGAAAGACTTTCATCATTCTTGTTTTGGTAAAGGCAGCCATGGCACCAAAATGTATCATGATCTAAGCCGCCAATTTTGGTGGAGGAGCATGAAGAAGGATTTAGCCTCTTTTACGCCCAAGTGTTTAACTCACAACAAGTTAAGAAGGAACACCAAAGACCCGGCCGACTATTGTAACCTCTTCCGCCTGTTTAATGGAAGTGGGAATATGTCAACATGGATTTTGTTTCGGTCTCCCTAGAACTCAGAGAAGTAATGATGCAAAGGTGGGTGATTGTTGACAGCTTACTAAATCACTCATTTCTCGCTATGAGTATGGGGACTCTATAGAATTTTTAGTCGAAGTCTATATTCGCGAGATTGTCCGCCTCCACGAAGTACCAATTAGTATAGTATTCGACAGAGACCTTCGCTTGTACCAGTTAGGCAGTAGTCTTCAAAGCTACTTGGGAACTCAATCAACTTTAGTAATGATATCACCCCTAAACCGACGGCAATCCGAACGTGTTATTCAAATTCTAGAAGATATGTTGAGGGCATGCGCGTTAGATTTTAAAGGGTCATGGGAAAAACATTTACCCTCGTTGAATTTGCCCATAATAACAAAATTTCCAAGCAAGTATTGGAATGGCACCTCGAGGCATTGTACGGGCATCCTTGTAGGTCACCGTATGTTGGATCAAGTAGGAGATTCACCTTTGTTAGGCCCAAATCTAGTCTCAGGAAACCACCGAGAAAATAGCCCTTATTCAAAAAAGGTTAGTCCTTCGCCAAGGCCGACAAAAGAATTATGCCGATGTATGAGACGACCCTTATCTTTTGAGATCTACGACTATATGTTTTTGAAAATCTCCCAGCAAAGGGTCAATGAGGTTTGGCCAAAGTGGAAAGTTATCACCAAGGTTTATTGGTCCATTTAACGCCATCGAACGAGTTGGGAAGTGGCGACTGCCTTGCATTACCTCCTCAACTCTTAGGAGTCCGTAATGTATTTCATGTGTCTATGCTCGTAAGTATGAACCTAACCCTCTCATGTGTTAGATTGGATGGAAATTGAAGTAAATGATGATGTATCATATGAAGAGAAGCCAATCCAAATTCTTGATACACGAGAACAAGTGTTGAGAGGTAAGACAATTTCACTAGTTAAAGTGTTGTGGTATCATCATGGAGTCGAGGAAGCAACATGGGAGCAAGAAGCCGAAGTCCGCGAGAAATACGCCGAACTATTCTCAAATTCGTAATGTATTAAATTTCTTACATTTCTTAAGTAATTAATGTGGTTAATCTTGAGCCAAACCTTAATGTTCCTTTATTTTGACTTTGACTTTGACTTTGAAGTAGTATTATGCTTAAATTGGATGTTGTGGTGGATGTTTGACTTTGACTTGTGGTTGTATTGAGAGTGAGCAAATTTCTTGTGGTTATATCCTTGCTATTAGTTATGTGTCCAAGTGGAAATGTTTATAGATATGTACATGCATATTAATTATTGGTGAATGTGTACATCGATGAGTGGTGCAATAAAATGATAGAAAACTAGAATACGGTGTTTATATCTGCTTTGTTAATGTTGTCATTAGTTATAACAGTGGGAGATATAAACAATTTCAAGGCTTAAATTTCCAAAGGGAGAGATTGTGACATTTTGTTTCCGTGTCCGCCGAGGGAAACCGCCGAACGATAATCGATGCTCTCAGATTTTGTTACGCTAGGCGTGTCCGCCGAAAGCGTGAAAAGTCCGGCCAAGCGTGAAATGCTAGCTTCTAGTAATTCCATCAGAAGGCCGCAAAACTTCGCGCCCGCCGAAAGGAAGTTGTCGCCGAAAGGTGATTTCTCAACTATATCTCGACGCCGAAAAGGAAGTGCTTGAGCGGGAATGCGATACGCTTTTTAAACACAACATTCTAGATCATTCTCGAGATATTTTTTATTCTCCATCTACTCTCCCTCTCTCTTGGAAGCCCTAAATTTCTACCATCAAATACCTCATACACTTGAAATCCACCCGAGATCGCTTTAGGCGAAGAACACTTGAAGGGTGTCATTGTCAACCCATTGATTGGGGGTTTGTGATAGATCCATGAAGGAGCTTGACATTTGGCTTGATAGTTGAGGTACTTTATCTTTGTATTTCTTATTGTTGAGGGGATTCCATGGCAATGTGTGTGATGTGTGAACTAATTTGGGGATCTTATTGGATTAATTCATTATTACATATGTCTAACCTCTTGTTTTATAATTTGTTAAAAATTTCTCAATTCCTTTTCTAAAAATGAATGTAAATGTTGTTAAAACGTAGATTAGTGATAAAAGAGAGAAACCCCAAAGTTGATAAACCCTATGTTCCTATTTGGATAGATATTATTTAATATAATGAAGTTTTCTTTCGATTCATGGAAATTGGTGAATAATGGGGAGATGAAATATGGAATTGATGTGGTCTAAGAAATGGTGACTTGAATGTTATTGTTTCTTGAGTTTTATGTGTTGTTTATCTATGATGGTGCTAGATGTTCAATTGTGGGATTGGAATGTGATTTAATTGTTGGCAAGATGCATGAGTCCATGTGTGTGTGGTGATGAGTAAATTTTGTGTTGTGTTAGTACCACATGAGGGAGTTTAAAAGGTGCCCAAATGCCCTGTCTAGGCTTATCGCTGGACGAATGTGGGAAAAAGTTTTTGGGAGTCCACACAGTCCCGTTGTATAATAGCTAGCGAAAGTGGAAAAACAGATGATTTTCTAGGGAGGCCACTTACAGATAGTAGCTTCTAATGTGGGGGTTATTATCGAAAAAGAATAGAGTTATTTTCGCTGACTCAAGTAGAGAATGCATTGTTCGATTTCATAATAGTAGTTGCTAAATGGTGTATGATGATGTTGGTAGCACTTGTCATATTACATATTAGTGTTCCTTTATGATTCATTGATTCGGCTTCTGTGACAATAAATCTTATTGTGATATTATATCTCATAGATGCCATAATCTTGTTCAAAGGATTAGATACATGGATAAATGTATTCCTATTAGGCATATGGCTCAACCCTAATTTGTTTTTTTAGGAATTGAAGAAAGTCAACCTCGCTGAAGAATTGGCGCAAGCATCAACCTTGTTTTCTTTTGGAGGGCTAATTGAAGTCTTGGGCTTTTAGTTATTTTGCTTTTATTTTGGGGAATCATGTAATGGAATTATCTTTTGTATTTGTAATGTTGTACACCAAGGGGTTTATGTTTTGTTGAGTTATCTAGCTCACCGAACTGAGAGAAGACTTTGAATATCATGGAAATGTACTATATGAAGTGTAGACACTCAACTTTTAGTCTAATGGGAAAGACGACCCTTTTGGTGACATTATGATCATGTTATTAGTGTGTATAACTTGGTGAATTTTCGTGGTGTTACAACACCCAACCACACAATCGAAGTCAAGTCTACAAGGATGACCACTTGTGCTAGAATGCCCATGGAACTCTCATCATAAACCACGCTGATCGACGATTTCCAATGAGATCTTAAAGCAAGTTAACCGCCATGTTGCTATCCTAAAACTCAACTCCTTGCCTAGTCAATGCAACACATAATTTCCTACACCTCATAAATGTCCTCACCAAGCGAAGCCAACCCATTGTGGTAAAAACCACTTCCTACGAGCTCACGGTTTTCAAACCCAGTTAGCTCTAATACCAAGTTGTCACATTCCAAATTTTATTACCCGGATATATTACCCAAACCTTTAATTTAAGTCTAGCTATGTAACTTGTATTGGAGTAATAATTACGCTTGAGTAAATAGGAGGTGTTCCCTTTTGAATAAATACAACAATTATACATGCCCAAGGTTTACATTGAAATGTTCCAAAAATAAATAATTACATGAGAAGACACTTATCAATCTCAATTCACAACATATCTCTCATTTACACTTTATATAACCAATACACACAAAGGACAACAGACTTTGTGAATCTTCAAAAAATGGTGTTTCCAACTTTGTTCCCTAAAATGGTAAAATAACGAGGATGAACAAATATGTCCAAGAGGGATCATTTATGGTTCTCCACAATAGAATTGTTAGATACATGTGATCATGAATGCCAATAGATGACACATAAATAAATAATGTGCCTTTTATACTCAAACTAAAATACACATAAGTAATACCTTTGTCGAAGAATCCACTAACTTTTGGAAGAAAACTCATTCTTTTATTTTTTACCATTCCGTCAGATAATTCAAATAATTTTCATAAAACCCTTGTTTAACATGACATAAGAATCTTAGGCTTTATAACTATGTATTGTCAATGATCATACATTTTACTCCTTAATTCATACCTAGCCATCACTCCACCATAATCCACTAACTTCAATATATACACATATATCTACACTTATTTCAATACATATCACATAACTAATCCATACAAAGACAATTCAATTCGTTCTCATCTTTCCAACCTTACACAGCTCAATTCTCCGCTTCTAATTATTACATTGACACATAAAAATCCCATTATAGACTCTATTTTATTCAACCCCCCAAAATCATCCCATTAGGTTGGGGATAGTCCACCAAGTGATTGGGGCATTTGCCATCCCTAGTTAAATATGGTGACCAAGGATTTTGGTCTAGTATTGTGTAACACCCTTCAACTTCTATAGAGAGTTTAATATCTTTTGTATGCTTATTTATCTATCATTATGAAAGTCGTATGTGATTGTTTGTTTATACAGCAGTGGGACTTGGTGAAAGTTTCCTGAACTTTAATTATTCTTTACATAATATTTTCCTTATTTATAACTATCTTACCATTTGATTTTTTTTAAATTAAAAATATGCTTATCTATATGGAAGTAACCTTCTTAGTGAGTGTAGCAACCCCGACCTATGATTTACCTTGATCTTTGATTAAGAATGCCTAATAAGTAATTAAGAGGAAATTCTGAGTTAATTGCATGTAAATTGTGTTATTTGTGTTTGTATCTGTCAGTCATAGAAATATATATCTGTGTTTCTATTCTGTTTTGCAAATTGATGGCCTTACATACCTAATGCAAATTGACTAATTTTCTGTAATTGAGTGTTTTTGGGATTTTATAGTAAGTTTAATGAAAATTCGATTGTAATGAAATAATTAGAATAAAGTACTCGTCATTAACTAGTCTTAAGCTAAGTTTAATTAAGTCCCTTAATTAGCTTATATAAGGCTTGTATATGCTTTTTAGACTTCATTTTTCTCACTCTTGGACACACACAAACGTGAGAAAGGGAGAGTGACTAAGAATTGAGATCAAAAGCTTGGAGAAGAGGGACTTGAAAGGAGAGTAGTAGAAGACTTGGAGAATTAAGCTTGAATCCTTTGAATTTCCACATTAGGTATGAACTCCTCCTTTGATTTTTGGAAATAAAGTACATAGGAGGTGAATTCATGAGTCATGTAGAGGTAATTGCATGAAAGCGAAGAGAAAAAGTTAGAATCATGTTAATCATGGAAGAAATGAGCTAATGACATACATGCTTTCATATATCACATCATTTTGAAGTTGTTTCCAAGGAATTCTTACATGCATGTTCATGTTTTGGTTCTGTTTGAAGAATTCAACATGTTTTTGTACTAAACATCTCATTTTACCAAGATTTGGAAAGTTTGAACTCAAGAAAATACATGCATGCTATGTTTCCAAAGTTTCAAACTTGACCTTGTACAATTCAAAGCTTTTGGGCTTGATTTTGCGAAATGGTTTGTAATTCATCATGTACTTTGAGTTTCTCAAATTTTTGGTCCAAAAGGATGTGTTTTGATGCTTTGAAAACGGATTTTTAACTTGTATCAGCAATTTGGAAATTCCACTGCTCGATGCGAGCTCCCAGTACTTTTACAAAGTTTGGGGGTTGGCTCGAGCGGCTGAACCTGCACTAGAGCGACCACCCTTGTTTTTGACCCTTCGCTCAAGCGATTGAAGTTGCGCTGCGATTGAAGTTGTGCCTGCTTAAAAGGAGAGCTCCTGCAGTTTTTATAGACTTTGCAACCTGCTCGAGTGTAGGAAGTTGCGCTCGAGCAGAGACCCTTTTTCCTTAGTGTTTGGCTCGAGCCTCCATCGAGTAGGAAATTCATGCAACTAGTACTTTTGCAGGCTTTGCATCATCGCTTAAGCGATGTTGCTCTGGAGCATACCGTCTCTATTTTTGAAAATTTGACTAAGTGTTTCAAAATACATTTTGGCAAAATCTTGCATCTTAGGCATTCCTAAGCCCTAATTAAGACATAATAATGAGAATAAAGATTAGAGACACACCTGTGCAAGAAAGAAATAAATTAAATGAATTTCGAGGTATGTGTCAATGTGTATACATTTTGTGTTTGTGTAGGTCACATGTCGAGGCTATCTCGTTATCTACTCCATTTATTTGCTTTATCTGCTCATTTCTATCTCGCTCATAACCGTGAGTAATAACTCAGAAAGTTATGTTTAACTTTAATTATTTTCTCGATGATATGAAATGATCAATTTTCTAAAATGTTATATCCTAAAACCAAATCTGTGGAGGTCGAATAAGATTCGCCATGTCAAGGCTTAAGCTAAATAATCACATTTCTTAGAGCCGTGGTGCACTCGCACCAACAAAACATTGATATACCTTTTCTTGTATTCATCCAAGATCCGCATGATCCAAAACCACCCATTTGATTTTACCCATATTATCTTTAGAATACCTCTTGATGGAAATACACATATCATGATTCATTCCAACCGATCAAGCATATTTAAGTGCATGCAAGACAAATTATGTAACAACGAGGCAATAGAAAAAGGTTTTATGCCATCACTAACTTGATTCCAGATTTTGAACGGTTTCCAACAAACTGTCCCCTCAAATAAAAATATAGAAATGATAGTAAATGAAATTTAAAAATTTGAATTTTTGGTGGAGTTATAGATTATTGAGTTGGGAACATTTTGAAGAGGGTTCAAGTCATTTGGCCACCGGAAGAGGTCCAAATAAATTAAAAATAGTAGGTAGCTCTAGATTCATTATGCTTTTGAAAAATGTATATATCTCACCCCATACTTTATGAAATGAGTTGAAACCTATGGCATTGGAAAGATAACTTAAAAGCCTCACATCCCCAATTTGAATCACTCAAAAGTTCATTCTGTGGAAGAAATCGTGGCCATGTAAAGTAGGCCTTGTTGCTGTCTTAACAGCAGAGGTGAAAGTAAGCATATTTTCGGCTATAAAATAGTGTCAAATAATTTTTGCAGAACTCTCACACATAAATAAGACCTTAAAATAACTCCAGTAGCTTCATATTTTCAAAAGAATAAATAAGTGATTTATTTCATGGTTTAGAACTGAAAACAGATTCTGCACTGCGTAGTTTCTGTTCGAATGAGCAATGAGTTGTCTTCCTTAGTTCCCTACTTGGGCATGCTAGGCTACATTGTTCATGGAGAGATATTTTTCTTACATTCAAGAGGTGCAATAGGTTATGACAATAGAGCAAAGAGAATATAAAAATAAAAATAATAAAAGAGCTAAGACAAGTGACTTCATCTAATTCATGCAAGAGAGACCTCTCCTATTTAGTTTGTTCTTGCTTCCTTCATGTATTACAAGATTTATCAGATTGTTTTGCATTCATTTTCCAAAGCTTAAAGAAGTGGAGTATTTCTAAGTGTCCTACCTTAGTGAAGCTTTGAAGTCCATTCAAGTGATGAGTCCTTCTTCTCTTTCCTTACTCATTCTTCCCCTCTTTCTCTCATTTCTTTTTTTCTTTCTCTCCTCTCCACTCTCTAGCTCCAGCCAAAATTTGTAAGTGGGGAGTTGGGGAGCTTGTGTTCCATATATAGACTAAAATAAGCTTAGAAAGTTTGTATAAAATATTTGGTAAAAGAATCCTTGTATGCATGGCCATTAAGGGTTGTCTACCCAACAAACACACTTATGACAACCCATTTCTTCACCAAAGGTAACGAAAAGGCTAGTTAAGCATGCTAAGAGGGCTGCACTTTTGAGATGAATCTTCATATAAGACAAAATCAACTTTTTCCCATGAGGGTTGACTTGGCGCCTACCCTCCCTATTTTCTTTTTATATATATATACACACACTCATGAATAAGACAATCAAGTGAGGGCAAAATTGTAGATTGCCTTTAGAAGCTTCCTTAATCTAATTGTGAGGATTAGTGTTAATTAGGATTTAGTTTAATCAAGGCCTCTAAACAATGATTAATTTAAAGTGTGCCAAACTTCTATATCTTATGCATTAATTTAGAATAACTCTTCAAGAAAAACATGATTTTTATTTAATAAATTTGTTACAAAATTCTAGCCTACAACCTATCGCCTCTAAAAATAATTTCGCCATCGAAATTACATTCTCCTTACTTGAATAGCTAAGGGTGGTGGGCGATAGCATCCTCTCTCTCCCATGTTGATTCCTCGATATCGCCAAAGTATCAACCGGGGCATTGCCTTTACTCGTAATATTTTGTCTTTTTCGATCCGTAATCTTCATCGACTTTTTTCAAATGTCGATCAAGATCCAAAGTTGATCTCTTTCCAATCGATAACGTGTGATGTCTGAGGCTCATACTTTCGTAGCATCGAGACGTGGAAAATGTTGTGCACTCCAATAAACAGGGGAGGTAGCGCCAACAGATAGGCCATAGCTCTCACTTTACCTAAGATCTTCAAGGGTCCTACATAACGGGGTGCTAATTTGCCTTTCTTCCCAAAACGGAATGTTCCTCGATGTGGCTTGACCTTTAAAAACACGTGGTCGCTTACTTCAAACTCCAACCTTCTTCGTTGGTCGGCATTTCTTCCGACTTTGGGTCATTAAGATTCTTCGCCATATTAACTTCACTTTCTGGTTTCAACTATCTTTGACCCAATAAAGTTGTTTTCCCACCTCTTCAGCACAACGGTGATTTGCAAGGTCGCCCATAAAGTGCTTCATATGGTGTCATACGACATCGCCTAGAAACTATTGTTATAGGCAAATGCTTCTCCTAACCTCCTTTAAAATCCATCACATAGGCTCGCAACATATCTTCTAGTGTTTGAATGGTCCTCTCAAACCATCCATCGGTCTATGGGTGAAAGGAGGTACTAAGGCATAGTTTTGTGCCAATGGCTTTTCAGAGGCTCTACCAAAAGTGGGAAGTAAATTGAGGGTCATGATTTGACATGATAGGAACCGCACTGGTAATCGAAAGTGACCTCTAAATAATTTACTAAGAGGTTGTTGCACTAAAAGTAGATTGTAGTACATAAGTGACACTATTTTCTAAGAGTAGATGTTCAGAAATGATCTCGGAAAAGTAAAATAAGGATTTATGATAAATGATTGATATATATATATATATATATTTTTTTTCGCAAGGTAAAGACTATGCAATAAAATTTTCATAACTTCAATAAAAATTAGGATTAATGAATCACTACACTTTGGCTAAATCAATGGCGTGCATCACTTTAAAGTGTGAAGAGGATGTTATTCATTCAAAAGAAAAGATAGATTAAAGTGACAAATTTTGTCAAAATCAAGAAAGAAGAAGATGAAAAGAATCGAATATATGACAGATGTTATCAAACAGGGGAAGTTGGACATTATAGCAATGAAGATGATCTGAGACTTACAAAATTTGAATGGCACAATAAAGAATGCTTCAATTTGGTAAGAAAAGAATGTCAACTGTAAGAGAGTAATTGGAAGGAAATTATCACATCAATTAGTCGCCAAGATAAAAGTGAAGAAAAGAGAGATTTCTAATTTTTTCCCTACAAAATTTTGTGCCCGATCCTTAGTTGCTACTTATAACTCTCTTCCTAACATAAGTAGATGAAAATATTGTCAATAAACAAGATTATGAAATGATCTAAGTCATGAACATCGAACTCCGAATATGCTGTGCACGCTGTTTAATCAATGGCATACTATGAACCGATAATGATTGTAGAAATTTCAAAATGCGCTTTTATGTCTTTATCATGCACATGTAACTAGTCATGATAACTGGACCTAAGGTTGATTCTAGAGAAACTCTTTAATCTTCTCAATCGGTTGAGTAGAACGTCAATCATAGGTAATGGATTATTAATTTTTTTTTTATAGTGATTCAATTGAGTTGTCAATGGTCGATACATATAACCTAAGTTTTCTATCTTTCTTGTTAGTGAACAACACTAGTGCTTTCTATGGAGATGTACTCGGTTGAATAAATTCTTTGTCCCACAACTCTTGTAGTTATGTTTTCATTTCTTTAAGTTTAACTATGTCATGCGATGCGGTGCTATAGATATTGGCTTACATTTTGAGTTTCAACTCAATAGTGAAGTCTAGCTCCCATTTGAAGGTAATCTTGGTAGTTAGTCAAAGAAAATGTTGGTGTATTTGCACACTACACAAGGAAGTCCTATATCCTTCAAATTTTCACTTTCAAGCATTAAGCTTATCAACTGCTTAGCTAGCAGATCGTGCCATTACGACTTACGATACATAGGAGACAGAGAATCCTATCTATACCCCTTAAATTGAAAAATCATATCGTCAAGCAAAAAGCCATCACCGACCTACAGTAGAAATCAATTGTTGTTCGATTGATTGCTAATCGCTTTATTCTTTGGTGTACGCTATGGCTTAGAGACTTCTAAGTTGTAGGACTTACACACGTGATCTACTCTGATCGAACTACCTAAATGTGGTTCTACACTCACGACCATTCTAATTGACCTAACTCCAATCCCAAGATTCACACAGTTGTAGTAGAGAAGAAAGAGTATGAAGCAACTACCCCAATAGCATAATTAACACAAGAATTCAAATGGGATTTGAACAGATGGTACATTTGGACGACATGATGGTTTTGGACTTTTAACAGGGTTACAATTATGGAGTCAGACCAAACTAGATATTTGAATTGAAATTGCTGGCCATACATATTTCAAACCAAATACCTAAAATTTTTCACCCTGTAAACATTAAAAGAGTGCAACTGGTTTTCAAGAGAACAACATACAAGATACAATAATCAAGGCTCAAAAATTGCCAATTTATCATCCTAAGGCAATACTTTGCCAAATTGGAAAGGTTCAATCAAGATAGAGAAGTGATGATTTTACATCAGACAAATTTGGCATCAACCTAGAGGTACAGTTAGAATCAAGGATAGTTACTATGATTAGCATAAAGCTCGCATAAATCGTTAGTCACATAACTCTATTCCTTCTAACACATGACACTACTTCTCAATTGAGGTTAAACCTCTTCCCACCATTCCTAGGTATTCTAACCTAGAGTTTTGATACCAAACTGTGACACCCCCACTTTTGGGCATCATATATTGTGGAGAAGTGGTTCAAAATACTTTGGATCTAGTAGGACCCTTGTGATCCTTAGCTAGTCACCTGAAAAGGAATGAACACTTCGGTCGGGGGTGCCAGAATTAGCACTTTCACAGATGAGTCAGTACATACTCTCTTGGGTGCTTATATCTCAAGTTAAACTTATTTGTTCTCACCTACCTCTTTTGGCTGATGCTCCTTTTATTTATAATCATCCTCGATGTTGATGGTTGGGCCCACATTTTGTCCAATGAACAATCGCTCATTCGACTATCTCTTCATATTTGACTATCTCTTAATATTTGGCCCAATCTACAACTGATGTACACCGTTTTGGTTATTCAGCCCCTGTCTCTTGGGGCTGGAGCCGTATTGTTTACGATGTAGTTTCCTTTAATATATTTGACTATCTTACGTAATAATTTACTCGCCCTCCATAATTCCCCCCCAAACATCCTACTAGCCGCTTAGACTAAGATGTTTGGTTTTGGATTTAGAGGGTCAAAAAATACGGTGGTTTTCCTTTTTCCAATGCAAGCATCAGAACGCCTACTCTTTTTAGGCATGATTATAATTTCCTGCCCCTTTGTACGCTTCATTCATTTAATACGATTTGAAACCGTGTTGTCTCTTCGCTTGTATGCTTTTTTCTAATGCACAAGGTTTCTCGCTGCTATCGCCAATTCACCTTCCTCACTTCACGCCTCAGAACTTCTTTTCGCTCTTCATTGCCCTCATTTCTGTAAGTTCAACTCTCTTCCATTTCACTCCTTTTCCTTGTTTGTTTCATCGCTTAGAGTGTCCATTTTACCTTCTATGATGGCAAAACACCGAGAACCCTTCTTTCGTGGAACGAAGTCTCCGGTTTCGCCGCTATTTCTTCATTCCCGAGGATGTCCATCTGTCACCCTTGGTAGAGAACGTGATTGACATGAGAGGGATTTAAATTACAATCGCCTTTCCTCTCCCCGTCAATTGCCGAGGGAATCCGCTTCCCACTTCATCCACTTTTGAGGGTCGTTTCTTCGCCATTGGTGTTTAATCCTTCTCAACCAAACCTCAATTTTTTAATAATAATGGGGATTGTAGAACTAAACCGTGCCTCAGTTCAACCTTGGAATCCCTCGCCATTCGTCATTGTTATGCCTTGGCCAAATCCACTAGTCGGCAGGGCTCTATTTCAATGCCAAGGACACCGACCATCATCCGGTGACAATGCTTGCCTTTTGGTAAGCGTGTTGATGATGTCATGGTCGTTGTTCGTGGCAATCGAATTCGGCGAGGGTGAAGACCGCCAAGATTCAAAGGCCTAGGTGAAGAGATGAATCAAAGCCGCTTTAATCCCCACGATTTTTATTAAATATTTACTTTGTTCAACTTCTACGCATTTATCGCTTTTATTTGTATAGGAAATGACTTGAAAAGTTCTCATTTTAGCCGATTTAAGTCAGATTGCCAAGCAGATCGTGAGTCAAGACTCCAGCTTCTTCGATCGTCCTAATCAACAAAAGAGGAAGGGCGCCCATATTCTTTTTGAGATACGAGTCGACCTACACTACCTTCTCGATCAGATAATATTCTCGATTCGAGGGGTGAACAAAGACCTTACGGCGCGTGTTTTTCCCAGCTTCAAGAACCTTAGGCAGGTTGGTTTTAAGGCATCAGACTCAGAGCCGGTGGATGAACAAATAGCTGAAGGGATCGCTGAGCAGCTGAACCAACCACCCTAGGACAGATCTGACGGATTAGAGGAAGAGGTTGACCCGGCACTAAATTTGGCTTTCAATAAGCACTTAATTCTCCATCCACTGCCGAAAGCGATATGTCCTTCAAGACATTTTCACCGACTTGGGGACCCATCGGGCTTATATCGACAAAGATGGCTGGTGAGTCACTCACTCAGATGGCCAGGCAGAAAAATACCGAGAGAAGTGAGCCTCCGCCCCCTCCATCCGATGCTAGGGCAGAAACTCCACCTGCCCCCGTTGAGGAGGTGATTCAGATTGATATGGCTGAGATAGAGCTTATTGTTGATCAACAAGACCTGACGAAGCAAAGGGGGAAAAAATGTCCGGCCGAAGAAAAAGCCAGATATTCGGAAGAATTAGTGGATAAACGGCCACGATTAGAGGAGTCGGACCTGGTCGTGCCATTCGTAATACAACCAAGGATAAGAAACACGCCGGTTGTATTCGATGCGTCGGCTGCAAAAGATCCGGCTGTGGCCTTGAGCTTGGCTCCTCCATTTCTCTACCGGTTGATAGAGCAACCTTTAGGGCAGAGCACGATCTGCTGTCCATCGCATTAGCCACTCAATCGGCGATATTGGTACCTGATTCTTAATTGTAATTTTACAGGGATAACCAAAAGAAAATTTTATCTTGGCTTACCGATTTCTTATTTTGTAGGCGGCGGGTAGGATAGCTGAGATTGGCCGTCGCCAACACGATGGTATCGAACAAATTGACTTTCTGCGGCTGAGGTGCAAAACGAGAAGGGGAAGGCAGCAGAGGCCTCTCTCAGAGCCAAATTCGAGGCCATGAAAGCGGTGGTAGAAAGAGTAAGGGCTGATGCCGAAGCAGATAAGGCAAAGGTTGCTGACCGACTGAGATTGGCTGCCAAGGAGAGGGCAAATGCCAGCGAAGAAGCACTCAAATTGGCCAATGAGGCCATTGCCAAGCTGGAGGCCGATTTGGAGGAGTCGAAGAGGGGATAGAAGACGCCAATCGAGATCTCCAAGTTATTCTAAGCTGGCAAGGATGCGGCCTTGGAGAATTATGTAGAAGAGGTGCTGAAGTTCAAAAATAAGGGGTTCAAACACGGCTGGCTTAAAGCCTTAGCTGCCGCTAACGTGGTATCGGAGCACCGACCAGACGAGCAAGTAGACGCTGAGCCGGAGTCGATTTCAAAATTGATTTAGGGTGAAAAAGTATTTTTTCATTTTGTTCTCGTAGATTTTGTTAGGTTTTGTTAGAGTCTTGTCGGTTAATGTAGGGTAGTTTTCATTTGTAAAATGACTTCTGTTTGTACTCAATTTATGAATGAAAATTGCCTTTGCTTTTCAGCTTATTGAATGTGAATGAAAATTGCCTTTGCTTTTCAGTTTATTGAATGTGCGTGTTAATAGCCAAGTTGTAATGCAACTATTAAATTAATTCGGTCAATTAATCGCTAGCTTCAAACCTATCCTTTTAAAGGATTCACATTGGGTCAATATATTAGTTAATCGCCTGCCCTCAAATAAGATTAGTGAACGTAATAACGATAATCTACCATTCGCGGATTGGTGGGCAACCTATCTTTGGCCTATCTTTTCAAGACGCATTTATTGATGTTAGACCGAATAGATTAATAAATCTGCCCTTGCCCCAGCGAATTAGTGAACGTGGCCGCCGATTATCACCCATTTATGAATTGGCTGGGGCAGCATTAAAGGGATCACTTTGGGAGTGATGTGCCCGCAGGTAATTAAAAGGAGGTTGCTTCGTGAACATAGGTTCGATTAGTGTGTTCAAACTCAACTCAAACCAGTCTGTCGAAGAAGGTTAAACAAGTGTGAATGTCAAGTAGACTATTCTTCAACAGTAGAAGAGAAGGTAGGACATTGGCTGAGCTAGACGTAGCGATGAATAGAGGTGAGGGACCTTCACGAACGGGGAGTAGGATGTCTGGGGAGCGGGAGAGGCGTCACTCTCTACGTTGTCGAAGTAGGTCACCTAGGAGGAGAAGCGTATAAATGGGAAGCTCCTATCATCCATGAAGTGAGGCCGGCACATCGCTACTGCTGAGTTTGTCACTTTATCGGTAATAAATCGATGACGGAAGCGTATTCGATCATCCGAGATCCAACGTGGCGCTTGAATTTGCACTACGATTTTTCCTCTAGAAGTCCAAAGAGTCAATGATTGGTCGACCAAATTTTGAGGTGTTTTAAGAGGGCTGCTCACGGAGTGGTGAAAGGGCTATACACGCTTATGAGATCGGTATGTGCTCATGCCGTGCAATGGAGATCGAACAGAAAGATGAACGCATTCGTAATTTAGAAGCTCGTGTGGAAAAAGCCGAGCGGGAGTTAAGAAAAGCCAAAGGCGCTGAGACTCATTCGGCCGAAAAGTTGGGATACAGAAAACAAAGGAAAACCTCGTTGAGGAGGTCTACCGACATGAGAATCGTGGATTTAAGCACGGTGGATCAAGGCTCTCCAGGCCGTAGAGGCTCTCCGGGCAACAGGCGTTGATTTGGCGTCTCCACTATACCAAAGGCATCAGTTTCCTTTTTCGGCCTTCGAAGTCGAGAAGAGCGATGACGAGGGGGATGCCGAACAAAACTGAACATATTGTACTGCTCTAACGTAGATTGGGAGCGAATTATGTATTATTGGTCAATTCAATGTAACATATTATTTTAAATGTTTGCATGTTGTTTCAATTTGTGTTTATAAATTCAGTGATAATCATCTTCCATTTTTTATTTTTTGCCAACGATGTTTATCCTTGTAAATAATTATATGAAAAGCGCGCTGAATTCAGAGTCTTTTAACTTGGCTAATCGTGAGATCCACGAAGGGCGCTCCGAATCCAGAGTCTTACTCGGCCCAAAAGTGGTATTCAATGATGGGGCTTCGAATTAGGAGGCTTTTAACTCGGCCAATTGTGTGATCCACGAAGGGCGCTCTGAATCCAGAGTCTTACTCGGCCCAAAAGTGGCATTCCCTAATAGGGCTCTGAATTCGGAGGCTTTAACTTGGCCAATCGTGAGATCCACAAAGGGCGCTCCGAATTCGGAGGCTTTTAACTCGGCCAATCGTGTGATCTACGAAGGGCGCTCCGAATCCGAAGTCTTATTTGGCCCAAAAATGACATTCAATGATGGGGCTCCGAATTAGGAGTCTTTAACTCGCCAATCGTAGATCCATTTAAGGCGCCCGAGTCCGGAGGCTTTTAACTTGGCAAATCGTGAGATCCACGAAAGGTGCTCCGAATCTGGAGTCTTACTTGGCCCAAAAGTGGCATTCATTGATGGGGCTCCGAATTCGGAGGCTTTTAACTTGGCCAATCATGAGATCCACGGGGCGCCCAATCCGAGTCTTACTCGCCCAAAAGTGGCAACATCATGGGGCTCGATTCGAGGCTTTTAACTTGGCCAATTGTGAGATCCACAAAGGGCGCTCCGAATCCGGAGTCTTACTCGGCCCAAAAGTGCATTCACTGATGGGGCTTCGAATTCGGAGGCTTTTAACTTGGCCAATCGTGAGATCTATGAAGGGCGCTCCGAATCCGGAGGCTTTTAACTCGACCAATTGTGAGAACCACGAAAGGGCGCTCCGAATTTGGAGTCTTACTCGGCCCAAAAGTGGCATTCACTGATGGGGCTCCATATTCGGAGGCTTTTAACCTGGCCAATCATGAGATCCAAGAAGGGCGCTCCGAATCCGGAGGCTTTTGATTTCAAACTAAAATTCCATATAATGAGATAAGAAATCTTGCATTATAGGAGTGAGAGTTGTACACGACGAGTATTCAAAACAAGTTATCATGCCCTAGATGTCGGGTTAATGATAAAATTTTCGCAAATGCATGGAATTCCAAGGGCGTGGCATTTCTCCTGCATATGTCTTTGAGCTGATATGCCCCTGTTCTCGCGATTGAATCGACCTGATAGGGGCCGTCCTAGTTAGGACCCAATTTTCCATTAGCCGGATTCCTGGCAGCCGGAAGTACTTTCTTAATGACCAATTCTCTTGGTGTATAGCGGCGTAGCTAAACACGTTGATTATACGACTTAGCAAGCTATTGCTTGTACCGCGCACATGGACGCAAGGGCACAATCTCGCCGTTCTTCAATCGTGAGCAAATCCAAGGCTAACATCATGTCATTTTGGCCCATATCAAAACTTTCGATTTCATGGTTGGGAGGCCGATCTCGTGGGGATGATTGCCCAAGTTCTAAAGCATAAAGCAAATAGCTGCTTCCTGGATTGCCTCTGATAGTGCTATGAGCCCACAACACACTCGGCAACTCTTCGACCCATCTACCTTTGGCTTTTTCCAGCCTCTTCTTGATGCCATTAAAGATGGCTTTGTTGGAGGCTTCAGCTTGATCATTGCTCTGTGGATAAGCTGGTGTGGAGAAATAAGGCTGAATACCATATGTGCTGCACAGTTCTCATTAGACGCCACAATCAAACTGGGTGCCGTTGTTTGAAATAAGTGCTCTTGGAATGCCGAATCGTGCTATGACATTTCTCCATACAAAACGCTTAACATTAGTATCTCGAATATGCGTTAGTGCCTCCGCTTCGACCCATTTTGTGAAGTAATCTATCGCGACAATCAAAAATTGCTTGTTACCCAGGGCATGAGGTAATGGTCCGACAATGTCAAGTCCCCATTGGGCGAACGACCAAGGACTGGTGATAGAGCTTAACTCTTCAGCAGGCAAATGGGTGAAAGGGGAAAACTTCTGGCACTGTTCACATTTCTTGACATAACACTCGGCATCAGCTCTCATTGTCAGCCAATAATACCCATGTATCACAGCTTGATGAGCCAAAGAGCGCCCGCTGGAATGGGCACCACAACTACCTTAATGTATTTCAATCAGGAGTTCTTCGACTTTATCCGGATGAATGCATTCTAGATATGGACCAAAAACGGATTTCTTGTAGAGCTTTCCTTGTGGATCCAAGTAATATCGCAGGGCTTTGTTTCGCAATTTGTGTACTTCTTTCTTATCCGCCGGGAGCTGTTCAGAAGACAGGAATGCAGTGGTAGGGTCCATCCAACTTGGACCTGATTCTATGACATTATTTTGAATGGACTCTGAGGGGGCAATACTCGACCCATGGATGAATCCTACTTCAATTGTTCGTTTGATTTCTGAGTTGATGGCAAAGGCTAAGGTGCCAGCATCCGATGTATGTTTTGATCACGGGTTATTTGATTTAGTTTATGATGGTTAAATTTTGCCAGCAAAGAATTTGTCGTTTTCATGAAAGCTGTCATTCGGTCATTTTTGGCTGCGTATTCACCTTTCAATTGGTTAATGACTAGCTTTGAATCGCAGAAGATAAACAGGTGCCGAGCACCAAGGAGATGTGCATTCTGTAAGCTGGTTAACAATGCTTTGTATTCAGCCTCATTGTTCGATGTGTCGAAGCCCAATTTTACAACCTGCTCAATTATTGCCCCGTTGGGAGCCATGATCACTATGCCCACCCCACTGCCACGTTGGTTGGACGATTCGTCACAATACAACTGCCAAATGTCTCAAACATAAATTCTCCAGTTCAACTTAGGTTAAATCTGATCAGACTTAAAGTCGGCGAGGCCTCAAGTGAATTCGGCCACAAAGTCGGCGAGCACTTGCCCCTTGATTGAGGTCCTAGGTAGAAATTGAATATCGTGATCGAGTTTGAGGCCCACTTTGAACGCTACCGACAAGCTTCTAAGACTACTGAGTAATCGATCAAGGGGTAGTTCGTTAGAATCCCAATGGTATGGCCCTGAAAGTAATGCGCTTTTCACGCCATGACGAGAGCAAGGATGAGTTTTTCTAATGGAAGGTAACATGTTTCGGCGTCTACCATTGCTTTGCTCACATAATACACTGGCCGCTGCTTCCCAAGTTCTTCTTTTAATAGTACAGCGCTGACGGCTTGATCGAAAACTGCCAGATATAAAATTAGCGGATCACCTGCCGAAGGTGTTGTCAAGAGTGGAACTGATCGAAGGTAAGTCTTCAAACCGTTCAAAGCGGCTTCACACTCGAAGGTCCATTCAAAAGCTTTACCCTGTCGTAGGGTATGAAAGAATTGTCGTCAGCGATCTGTGGAATGATTGATGAACCTGTTGAGTGCGGTGGCCTTCCCCATCAGCTTTTGAACCTTCTTAACCGACCGAGGAGAGCCGAGTTCTAGAATTGCTGTGATTTGCCTCAGGTTGGCTTCAATTCTGCGGTGGTTAACAATGTAGCCAAGGAATTTGCCGGGTCCAATCCCAAATGCACATTTGAAGTGTTTAGCTTCATTTTGTACTTACGAAAATGCCTAATGTTTCTTCTAGATCGCTAGATGAGTTTGCTCTTCTTGGACTTGACCACCATATCGTCAATGTACACTTCCATAGTACGCCGAAGGTTGTTCTTAAACATGGCAAAGGACTAGTCTTTGGTAAGTTGCCCTCTGCTCTTCAAATTTCAAAAGGCATAACCTTATAGCAATAGGTTCCTCTTAGGGTGAGGAATGCAGCTTTTGTCTAGGTCCTCCTGATGCATGGCAATTTGATGGTAGTCTCAGAGACATCTAGGAAGCTCATACGTTGATGTTGTGCCGTGGTATCTACGAGTTGGTCTATTCTGGAGAGGAGACAACAATCCTGGGAGCAAGCTTTATTTAAGTCTGTGAAATCCACACAGACACGCCAAGTCCCATTTTTTTTCTTTACAACCACAGTATTCGACAGCCATGTAGGATAAGTCACTTCCTGGATTGCCCCGATATCCAGCAACCGGTCAACTTCTTCAACAACGGCAGTAGTGTGTTTTGCGGCTAACTGCCGACTTTTTTGAATAATCGGCTTACATTTGGGGTCAACATTTAAACGGTGCTGAGAAACAGATGGATCTACCCCTGGCATCTTATACGGTGACCATGCAAATACATCAAGGTTGCCGAGTAAGAAGGTAATTAGCTGCTGCCTATCAACTTTATTTAGGGAGGCGCCAACCATGAAGAACCTGTTAGGGATCCCGTTAATTTCAACTCGATCTAGATCTTTGGTTGCCTTTTCACTTGGAAGCCGCCCAACATCGCCGAGGCTCTCTTGATCCAAAGACTCTATAGAATTCACTTCAAATTTCTTGGTGTCTTTATGGCGCAGAAGATAACTTGTTTGTGCCGATTTCTCGAACCGCGAATTTGTTCAATGCCACGCTCACCGAAGCGAAGTAGTTGATGATAGGTGTTGGCACGGCCGCATGGTATGCACCAAGTTTGCCCCATGATAAGATTATACGACGAAGGAAGCTTGATAACAAAAAATTTCACATCCACTGATCGGGAGCCCGCTCGAACTGGTAGTGTGATTTTGCCCAACGGATATTTTGGATTAGTGTTGAAGCTAAATAATGGGTAATGAGCTGGAGACAGGTCTGACTCAGTGAAGCCAAGTTTGATGAAGGACTTGTAGTACATAACTTCCAAAGTGCTCCCCTGATCAATGAGAACACGCTCAACGGTGAATCAGATTACGCGTAGCTCAATGACTAAGGGATCAATGTGGGGTAGCGCCACACCACCAAATTGAAACATCGAAGTAACACTCGTAGCTTCATGGGGCCATTTCACGTGTGACTTATTTTTGGGGTAAGGATGTGTCTGAATTGTACATACGGCGGATGCCATCGGCAAGCTATATATCATATGGATTACGCCGAGTGGAGGTGAATCCTGCCGTAGAGCAACTATTTTGATTGAGTCATTCTTTCGGATGTGTTGCTTAAGCCGACCGTCTTGTACCAACTCCTCAAGGTGATCTTTCAAAGCATAACAACTTTCAAGATCATGATCGTGGGTCTTTGGGATATTCGCACCGCCCATCCTATCTCCTCAGACGGAGGTCCCACCATCTTGGATGGTGTAGACACCCCATTTTGACCGGCCTAAGACTTGACGCCATCGTTTGAACACTCGATGATCATCTATGCTTGTGTTCGTTCTGAGTTCCCGAAGGCCTCGACTGCGCGCCTTGCCTTACGATCTCTCAACTTGTCTGTTTTGTACTTGGTTGTGGACCAAACACTTGTGGTTTAGCTTTTGAGGGAAGGGGGTGGCTTGTTGGCCATCCCCACACCCCATTGGCTCTGGCACAATGCCATCGACCTTGTTTCCTTTCCATTGGCCATAAATGTTGGCCGGTCGGCACTTTTGTTGGTCAGTCAGCACTTATTTTGGTCGATCGGCCATATTTTCTGGCCGAGGCCTTTTCTTTTCCTTTTTCAGGCATTGTGCATGCCAGCTGTGCCAGCTGGTGAGCACAGACTCTCCCCTCCATATACGTGTATGGAGGGATTTGAACCAAAACTTAGCTTCTCTAAGAAGCTTTGAATTTGATTTCCTATAAGAGGGGAGTCTCCCCTCCCTTTACAGAGGTTCAGCAATTGATATAGAAGATATATATATCTCTCTATATCTCCCTCTCTCTATATTTGTGTGTGTGTGTGTTTTTGACCTAAAGTGTGTTTTTGTTCATACTTTTGCACTAGAGCACCTAGTAGAATATCTTCCTTTGGTTGCTGAGGCACTAGGAAGTTGGTTTCAAAGTTCTTGGGCTGGTTTTGATCCAAGGAAGTGATTGGAGTTGTGTTCTTGAAGGTGTTCTTCAAGGGTGAGCAACTAACCTTTTGTTTCCCCATTTTGGCTTAAGCTTTTAGACCTATTTGCATATTGTTTCAAGCTTAATTATAAACTGAAAAAGGTTCTGTTTTTATATACTTAAGATGATTGTTTAAGGTCTCTTTTGGGTTGGGGGTTGTCTATCCCCTCTTAGGCCATGTTTGGCATTATTTTGGGTCATCCTTTTTGGCCTTTGTTCTTGCTTTGTTGATTTTTCTACCACTAAAATCTAGAGGATTTTCAGTGGTAGAAAGGTGGTTTTAGAGTCTTGTATAGGAGAAGGACACCCCTCTCTCCTTGTGTCTCATATGCTTGTGTTATTGGCTCATAATGGTAGCATGATTGCTTAGCATGTTTTGACTTCATTTTAGCATGTATTAGGCCTTATTTTTCCATGTTACACCTCTGTCCAAAGTTGGTTTAATGGCTTCTTGCATGCACCATGTACTTGCCTTGTAATCCCCTCATTTGCCTAAACATGCATCATGCATTTGGACTATCATGCTTGCATTTTTTTGGCTCAACTCAAAGGGACTTTTAGTCATATTTCAGCATGCTAAAGCTCTATTTGGTGTGGTTTTTAACATATATGCATTGCTTCGTATAGCTACCATACATTCTAACTTGTTGGCTTTGAGTGTCCAGGTCATTAGCATGCACTACTTGGACCTTTTATTATGATTTGGCATCATTCCATATGAGATTTCAGTCCACACAACATAGCCATACACTTGCATTTGTCATCCTTTCAAAGCTTTGAAGAGTTGGTGTTTTACGCCTTATGATTGGGTTATTGTGCATGCCATCGTATTTGGGTCTTTTGGATGCCATCTAAGTAAGTTTTTGGGCTCATTCTAACTTGCCATAACTTTGATTTTGGTTCCTTAAGTCATGCCTTGTTTGGTTGAAATAGGTGTAGTGTAACGCCTCTTTGTTAGCCTTGCATGCTTCATGTTTTGTGTTCACCTTTCTAGCATGTTTTAGCCTCATTCCATGCATGTTCTAGACTTGGTTTGGCCTGCCTTGGGACTCTTTTGGGTCACCTTGGCCCTTTGGGGCTTGGTTGATATGGCCTTAGTACAAGCACCTTGTCTAGTCTTAAGCCTTGAGCTTCCTTGCATGCTTTGCTTGACTTGTTTGGTTGATTTGGCATCATTTCTTGCATGATTTCAGAGCCTATTTCATTGCCATACTCTCACATTTTGTACCTCTTCCATGCTCTTGAGAGTTGGTGCTTCCATGCTTGGTTTGTGAACCAATTGATTAGCATGCTTGCATATACTTTTAGACCATCATTTCTTAGCACTTGTGGCCACTGATTTGGGCTTGACTGAGGTCTACCCATTTTAGTTTAAGTCCATCTTGCTAGTTTGCATGTTGTTGCATGCTTGTCCATCTTTGCATGCCATGCATGTTTGTATGTTTAGGTTACATTTTGCATGCTTGCTAGCTTGCATTTTGTCACATGCTAACTTAGGTTACATTGCATTTGGCATGCTTGTTACCTTGACCTTGTGTGCATGCTTGAGGCATATTGCATTTGGCATACTCATGTTGCATTGCATAGCATTTCCATGTTGCATTGCATTACATTGTGTTTGGTTTGGGGTGTCAAACCAGACACGAGGAATGAGGAACGTTCATACTTGAAGTGACGAAACGTGCCTCAATCCTCGGTCGCCGACACTTTTGATCAAGCATGATAGAGTTCTAGGCATTCATATGTTTTTGTTGCATTCATTCCATATTGATTCGCACACTTGGCTCCTTTGGCCATCATGCATCGACATGCGTGATTGATGGCTCAAGGGTTGAGCACTACACTCCCTTGAGTTCATGACATAATAGGGAGGGTGTTTGTGCACACATTGCCTTGAAAATGCATTGACATGCTCTGTTTGTCCTCTCTGCAAAGAAACAAAGATTCTCGCAGAAGATATGGTCGGCCATCTTCAATGCCGATCAACGAAACATTTTTGGTCGAGATCCTCACAAATGGTCGATGACCAATTCCACATGGCCGATGTTCCTATATTTTGGCCGGTGACATCCCGCAGTGCTTAGGGAGTGGTTTGGAATCATCCTTGGGACTTGTGCAGTTTCCAGAGGTGTAAAATAGTGCAAACAGAGGCAACATGTGGCATGGCAACAGGTTTCTGAGCTAGGCGATTGAGCATGCATCATTCAATCATTTCGAGGCGGAGCTGCGGCGGCCTCTTTAGTTTTGTTGCTTAGTTAATTTGTTTAAATTAGTTAAGGGTTTTGTAATATTTAATTAGCTAGGGTAGTTGATTAATTATTCGGTTTGTATTATTTATTCGGACCCTCCATCGAGAGGACGAATTTTGTAATAAGTGTGCGTGAGTGTGTGAATGCCTTCCAACCCCACGTCTTTCTCCCTTTTACTTAACCGCTTATGGTTAGTTTTAGGGCACGTTTAGATTAGCATCCTTATGCTCACATGTTTGCATCATTCATCTGTATTGCATGCACTAGGCTCGGCACATCATACTAACTGCATAGTATTTCAATTCCAATTTGAATATGTGTATCGAGTTGTCGCATTCCACATGCCATTCTTAGATTGGCCGAGCCTATTCTAGTTGCATTTTTGCATGTGTTGCATTAGCCATCTTAACATAAACTAGGATCATGCATTTGATTTCTAACTAGTTATTGTTTTGGCTCGGAGTACTAGGTAAGCGTTTATGCTTTAGCATACCGCATGTGTGTAAGTGTTGCCATGATATCATGCTTGCCATGAGGCTATTTACTTATGTGATATAACTGCATGAATGCCTGTGGGTGAAGGTTAGATTACTTGAATTGGAACAATTCATTGGGATGCGAGTTTTAAAGCCCACTCTGCGGGGTGGCAAAAAAAAATCATGTTTTCTAAGCCCACCCGAGGGTGGCAAATCCGCGTCTTAGCATACTTGCGAGTAGCACTATCAAACCATTTTCAAACAAACAAACATGAGATGTTTTGTTCCAACTTAGACGATCTAGTCTATACTTGTGTATTGTGCGCATCACATAGCAATTCTAGCTAATAACCGTAATAAGAACCCATGTGTTTTCGAAAACAAGATATCATGTTTAGTAGTGGCTGATCTTTGATCGGGCGAGCGGGGGTGCTCATTTTATGACCTTCCCCAATCATACCCAAGTTCCTGAGCCGAGGCAACTTTGGTGATGACAGACACGTGGCCTTAGGCACTAGTCAAGGTTTCCTAAATTTCCTAAAATAAAATATTTAGGTGGCGACTCTGTATCTGGCAAAGCAGTCCATGTTTGGCACTTCTTTCTTAAAAATTAGTTTTCCAAAACGATTTGCTGGATTTGGAATCTTTGGTGATTTATCAATCTCACATCGCACATTGTGAGATCAGGTTAAGAACCATGACATTTGAGTCCGAACTGTAATAGCAAGGCCCTCGGGGCGCGCTTATAGTTTCTGGCGACTCTTCTAGGGAATTTAGAGAACTTGACTCGAACTCATGATATCTTGTTTTGATTACACTTATGTGTTTCTTTGCATTGCATGTGCATTTGTACGCCTAGGACACTGTGTTTGCCGGAGGCTCGCTTTGAGAAGCGTGCCATAAGGCTGACCGGTTGCGGGCTCTGCCACGACGGAAACACAAACCTCGGTTTTTACCGGGGCACCCTTTTTGACCATTCGACCCAATGCATATTCGGAA
Source organism: Camellia lanceoleosa (assembly GCA_025200525.1). NCBI lineage: Eukaryota > Viridiplantae > Streptophyta > Magnoliopsida > Ericales > Theaceae > Camellia > Camellia lanceoleosa. The sequence continues at coordinate 475,768 of JANUSC010000164.1, read as the reverse complement.
TCCATAATGACTATTCCAAACTAGGGCAGGTTGCTTACCCAATTATAAGTTGTTTGAAACCGCTACGTGCGTAGTGAAACCCTAGCTCCTAACAATAGGATAGGGAAACCATACCCCAACATAGGGGTGTTTTGGTCCTTACTTGCTTGTTATGTGCTTTTTGAGTTGGCCTCTGCTGTATGCACGATCAAGAAGTTTCGTGTCTTCGCAGCATCAAAGATCGATTTTGAGAATTAGTTATATCTGCGAGTATCAAATTCAGATTTGGGGCAGTGATTTGGGAACAATGATTAGTGGTTGAGAATAGTCCATTCAGCTTATATTTGCCAACTGCGTGTTGTCTTTATTTAAGCTATTATGCTGTCCGTTTTTCTGTTCATTATTTCCTTATTATGCTTTATTTATATTTTTGCAAGGTAATTTAGCACCATTGCATCCGACCAGGTAGATATCCCCCGAGCACTCTGGGTTAGAGGTCATAGACTTAATTGATCTAGGGATCTGATAGACGGACAAGCAGTGGTCCTTTCTTTACCCCTGGTTACCAGACGGAGGTCGAAAAGGCACAGTGTATCGGTACAGTGGTCGTTAGATCAGTGGTCTACCCCACCAAAGGAACAACAAAGTTGAGGTCTTAGTTTCCATTGCAGGGATAGATATACTAGTTATTTAGCTAGATCAGCATAACATGGCAGGAATGGAGGAGCTGATGCATCAGCTCCATGAAAGTATGAGAACTATGCAGCAGAACGCTACCCGTCAAGCAGAATTTGCCAAACAACAGGCCGAGGTCATGGCCCAACAGGCAGAGCTAATCGCCAGGTTACAGTAGCAAACCGGAGCATCTGCTTCACACCAAGTTCCTCTCCCACCAAGAGTTCCAATACCCAGGGAGACACCAAATGTCCAGGAAGATATGGACGTTCCGACAGGGCCGGCTCCGCCCTCAATCCTACCCCAGCTATCCAAAACACCTACCAACCTACCAGATTCTCCTTTTGAGTTTGAGGTGGACCCCACAGCGTTGAAAGTGAGCAAGCTTGAAAAGCTATTCAAGAAATCTCAGGGTGTGAAGTCCATTCCAGATATTGAGGATGGGTACACCGAATCGGCCGTGACACTGCCATATCGGTTTAAAATGTTGCACATCGATCGCTTTGACGGGTCTGGGGATCCTATGGTGCATTAACGGTTGTTTTCAGATATACTGAGGCCGATGGGCCTCTCCAGATTGCAGAAGCTTCCGTTGTTTGGTCGGACCTTGTCGAGTGTAGCGGCCATCTGGTATGCAAAACTGGAAGATTCCGTCAAGAGAAACTGAGAGGAGATGGCCGAGGCCTTCATACCTCAATACTCCTACAATACACAGATCGAGGTCACAACCTGTGACCTTGAGACAACTAGGCAAGAGCCAAAGGAGAGCTTCTCCAATTTTGTGACTTGGTGGAGGGCCAAGGTCTCGATGATGACCATCAGGCCTGTTGACAAAGATCAGATTCAGATGGTTGTGCACAACCTCCAGCCCAAACTTATGCAGAAGATGATCGTTCTACCCCTCCCCACCTTTGCAGATCTACACGAGATAGGGGTGCAGATCGAGGACGTGATGAAACAAGGGCTCATTGATCATGAGAGGGAATAGCCCAAGAGGGCATTCAACCACAGTACAAATGCAGGCACAAGCAGTGTTACAGCTACCAGAGCTTCGGATGTGAGTATGGTTACCACCACCACTACCCTGAGAAACCTTTCAGCTACACCATTCACCAGTGCGTCCGGAAGTAGCTCACAAATAACCAAATTCGCACCCCGAGGCCAAAGAACCTTCACCCCACTATACATGTCTCCGTCCAAAGTTTTGGGGTTTTGATTAGGAAAGGGCACCTGAAGCCCCTAGAGCCGCGACCCTTACCAAGTAATCTCCCGCTAACCCATAACCCAAATAAGTATCAAGGCTTTCACCAACAACCGGAACGACAATCGACTCATTAGATTGCGTCATGAGATTCAAGATCTCATCGACAATAGGGTAATCGTGCCTCCGGAGAAACCAAATGTCACAACCAACCCTCTTCCACCACATAACCAAGCTCCACCTCCCGAATGCATCAATATGATCCAAACTGGGGTTGCGTCATATGACCCTAGTACATATATCACCCCTTCTCACCTATCCAAGCCGGAGGTGTTCATTCTTGACAGCACTAACTTGTGTGTGTTGGATATCTTCCAAACCCAACCTGAAACGGTAGTGGTAGCTATCGAAGATAGAAGTGGGTCGATTGTGGAGGTAGATGAGAATGCAAGTACAGAGCCTGAGAGGTCTGCAAGCTTCATGTACAACCCGAGCGGTTACATTACATCAACGGGCCAAGCTAGGCCAAATGTGGAATTGCCAGTGGGGGCAAAGATTTGCGTAGTGTGGGAAGATGGACTTAATCAGGGGCTAGATGACCTGGCAGAACTAGAGGAGGACATTGTGAACCTTCAATTCTTTAATGAACAGGATCCAGGAGACGTGACTGTCAACTGGTTTGGTTTGGAAGGGTCAGCGGAAGCTACTGGGTGGCTCAGTGACGAGTCGGATGTTGTTGAGTAGCCTCAGTCAGAATAAAGTCCGTCAGGGACGGGGATATCAACAGTTGCCGAAAGGGCCGAGAATCAGTTTAAATCGCCGGAGAGCACCGGTGTAAAGAATTTTGCTCAGAATACGGGCAGTTTGGGAATAGAGGAAACCGAACGGCAGGCTGTACTGAAGCAGTTTGAGCAAGAAATGATTGAAGATTCTGAGAGGTAAAAGCCAAGTAGAACATCTTCTGCGTAACGCGAGGAACGGCAGGTGCTGTGGGCACAAGAATAGTTGTAACAGAGCCAAACAGGTGTCTGTTGGCTGCCGATGGCATGTGGTAGGAACATGACGACCTATGTCTTGCCCACATAGATGAGGACTGGGGGAGTAACCAACCGGATGATACCTGGTACATTGGCGAAGTTGATCACATGACTAAGAGCGGGCGGTATTTTAAGCCCCCGCACTTAGATCAACCAAAGGCTTCTGGAAAGGACAAGGAGGCGGACAAGCAGAAAGAAGATACAGGAAGACATCTCCATCTAGGGATTGCTTATGGCTTCGCGAGTCCACAGACAAGCTGTCCTATCTACAATGGATAAAGCCAAACTCTCAATAGACACCACGCTTGAGTAGTTGGTAGGATTGGTTTTTCCGGGAGAAGCTTCCCCGATGTTGACCTTTTCTGACAAGGAACTGCCGCCTGAGGGCGCAAACCATAACAAACCGCTCTATATCTCTGTGGAGTGTAGAGACAAGTGGGTACCAGTAGTTCATGTCGACACGGGATCCGCCATTAATGTGTGCCCGTTGAGGACGGCATATGCAATCGGGTTGAAGCCTGCGGACTTTGTGCCAATTGCCCAGGTAATACGGGCGTATGACAATACAAGCAAAGATGTGATGGGGACTGTGCAGATTCAGACCAAGGTTGGTCCAAGACAACACGAGATTGACTTTCATGTCTTGGACGTTCCTGCAACCTTCAATCTACTCCTAAGGTGGCCGTGGCTACACCAGGTAAATGTGGTCTCTTCTACCTGCATCAAATGTTGAAGTACCCCCACGGGAAAGGGGTGGCCATTGTTTTTGGGAATTCGTCAATCCATCCGCCGCCAGAAGTGTCTACACCGATTTTAGAAATTGAGCATGGCATGGAGGATGTGTTCCTATCAGGATTTACCCTAGCCGAGGCCCGGGTCGTACAGAACATTTTAGCTGTTGATGAGGGGTTGTATGTCAGCGCGCAGTCAGTGTACCTCATGAACAAGCTCCAGCACATCCCTGGGATGGGACTAGGAAAAAGAGGCCGGAAGGGCATTGTAGTATTGGCCGAAGTGCTGTCCAACCCGCATACCTTTGGTTTAGGCTATTTGCCCACCAAAGAGGACTAGGTGAGGAAAGGCAAACAAATGGCTGGGAGAGCCAGGGCCAAGCAGACCGCGAGGCATTTTGATTTGATGCATCGGCCTATTCAGGGTACCCTAAATGGACGCTTCATCTGGGAGGGGGAAGACTTTCCATTATGCGGCTTCCCAGAGCCATGGCTGAATGCCAAGAAGAGGCACTGCTGGGTTTTGAGATATTCTTTGATTTGCAATTGCCCAGGGATGATGTTGCCGAAGAGCAGATAGACCCATCAGCTGAGGTTGAGCATTGTATGGAAGTGGATTCCAAGAGCACCGAGATTGAAATGGGGGTAGCACTGGCTTGTCTACTATCAGATCCTCCGATCGTACATGAGTGCTTGGGGGATGATCTCTCAGTGTCTATGATTGGAAATGAAACGGCTGCAAGACCACCTTCAAACATTTTGGATGCATCCATCGCACCCTCCCTCGTCTGGCAGTATGAGGAGGGATTCATATCAAGCAGCATCGGGTCAGGTAGTGAGCCTGAATCTGATTCCACTGAGTTTGCAGAGTCAGAATCAGGTTCCAGCTCGTCTGAGTCTGAGCGGTATTTCTGAAAGTGATAACCCGGATGCCACAGTCCTGTCTAGGTTGTCTTTTTCTTTCTCTTTTGAGTCTGTTATAACAGAAGAATCAGATGGACTGGATGAAGTGCTTAATGAGAACGAAATGGCTGTGGCTTTTGAGTATTTTTCTGTGCCTTTGATTTATTGCATTAATTCACACTTTCAAAATTTCGATGAAAATGACGGGGAATAAATTTTTCCGATTTTGAAATATTTGCTAGAGCAAGAGCAGGAGAGGTTTGTAAAACCGCTAGTTAATGAAATCATCCAAATTAATGTTGGTAATGAGAAGGACTCACGGCTGGTCCAGATTGGGTCCATTTTGTCTTTAGAGGAGCGCGAGCGCTTAGTCACTTTATTAAAAGATTTCAAAGATGTTTTCGCGTGGTCCTACGAAGACATGCCTGGGATCGATCCTGAGATTGTACAGCACCGGGTCCCTCCTGACCTAGAGGCCCGACCTGTTAAGCAGAAACTCAGAAGGATCCGCCCGGACTGGGCTCTCCAGATCAAAGAAGTGGCCACCAAGCAAATCGACGCAGGGTTCCTGCTGGTATCTGAATACCCAATTTGGTTGGCCAACATAGTTCCTGTACCGAAGAAGGATGGCAGGATTCGGGTATGCGTGGATTTCAGGGATTTGAATAAAGCCAGTCCGAAGGATGACTTTCCTCTGCCGCATATCGACGAGTTGGTGGACTTCACTGCGGGGCATGCATTGCTTTCATTCATAGATGGCTTTTTCGTGCTACAACAATTGTGATGGCACCAAGACCGGAGAAGATCGCTTTACCCCCGGGGGACTTATCGTCACAGTGATGCCGTTAATAAGAATGCCGAACTACATATCATCGGGCCGCGACCACGATATTACATGACATGATCCATAAAGAGGTTGAGGTATACGTGGACGACATGATTGTCAAGTCCAAAGAAAGAGAGGGCCACTACACCGCATTGCAAAAGTTCTTCCAAAGGATCAGAGAATTTCGATTGCGGCTGAATCCTCAGAAATGCACGTTTAGTGTTACAGCAGGGAAAATGCTGGGGTTCTTGATTACACAGAGAGGTATCGAAGTCGACCCTTCTAAAATCAAGGCCATCTTAGAAATGCCACCACCAATGACTGAAAATGAGATGCGAGGCTTTCTGGGTAAAGTGCAATTCATAAGACAGTTTATTGCTAAATTAAACTTGACTTATGAACCACTCTTTGGTCTCCTGAAGAAAGGAATGAAGTTCCAATGGGATGGCCGATGCCAAGCTGCTTTTGAATAGATCAAGCAATACTTACAGAACCCACCCATGTTGTCACCACCTGAGCCCGGGAAACCGTTGACTTTGTACCTTTCAGTAAATGAAACTGCAATGGGCTATATGCTTGCACAGGAGTCTGAGGACAAGGTGGAGAGAGCTATCTACTACCTAAGCGAGAAGATGCTGGATTACGAGACCCGTTACACTCTGCTGGAAAAGGCTTGCTTAGCCTTGGTATGGGCTACTAGAAGCTGCGGCACTACCTGTTAGCTCACTCTGTAATATTGGTTTCAAGATTAGATCCCATCAAATATCTCTTCGAGAAACCGGCACTTACGGGTAGGCTAGCTCGTTGGTTGCTTCTGCTTTCCGAATTCGATCTGAAGTATGTGACGCGCAAGTCAGTGAAGGGGAGAGCGGTAGTGGAGTTCCTAGTCAATCACCCAGTTGAAGAGGATGAAGCAGTTGAGTACCTATTCCCAAATAAGGCCATTATGCATGTTAAAGAAGAGTTTTGGACGATGTACTTTGACGGAGCGTCGAACCAATACGGATATGGGATAGGGGTGTTGCTGATAGCACCCAATAATTCCCGTATTCCTCTAGCATTCAAACTCCAGCTCAAAGTCTCGAACAATGAGGCAGAGTACGAAGCGTGTATTGCTGGACTAGAAGCAGCTCTGGAACTAGGGGCAAAATGGTTGGACGTCATCGGGGACTCGAACCTTGTTGTATCTCAAGCAAAAGGAGATTGGAAAGTTAAAGAAGAAAAGATGAGAACATACCACCAGACCTTGGACTTGTTGATTCCTCGGTTTGAGAAGCTGAACTTCGCTCATTTACTAAGAGAGAACAACAGGTTCGCAGATTCACTAGCAACTCTATCTTCTATGATAGACATCTCTTTCGGAGTCTGGATGCGTCCGACCATCATCGAATAGAAATTCGCGCCGGCCTACGAGCTGATTGCCGCCATAGATGAGGTACAAGATGAAAATCCTTGGTATTACGATGTTTGGAACTTCTTGGAAAAAGAGGCATATCCACCAGGGGCAAATGTCGAAGATAAGAGGGCAATTTGAAGAATGGCTACTCAGTTCATCATCTGCGGGGGAAAACTGTATAAAAGAGACCATCTCGGGATGCATAAGCTGTGTGTTGATGCTGAAGAATCGAAGCGCCTGATGGAGGCCATCTATGGAGGAGAGTGTGGAGCGCATATGAACGGGGTGATGCTTGCCCGAAGGTCCTCAGACAGGGTTATCACTGGTCCACCATGGAGGAGGATTGTATTGGCTTTGTTCGGCGATGCCACAAATGCCAAATCTGTGCAAACCGCATGAACATTCCGCCGTCAAAGCTGTACAACATGACTTCGCCGTGGCCATTTTCAGTATGGGGGATTAATGTGATCGGGGCTGTCACTCCAAAAGGGTCCAATGGGCATGAGTTCATTCTGGTCGCGATAGACTACTTTACAAAGTGGGTTGAGGCCCAATCTTATGCGGTGTTGAAGGCGTCGCACGTTGCAAAGTTCATCAAGAACAACATCATCTGTTGCTACGGGGTCTTGAACGAGATTATTTCAGATAATGGTTCCCACTTCAAGAAGGAAGTGATTAACTTGTTAGATAAATACAACGTGGCTTTTCATAAGTCATCTACATATCGGCCATAAACCAATGGAGCAATTGAGGCTACCAACAAGAACATCAAGCGTATTCTGCAGAAGATGGTGGAAACCTACCGGGACTGGCCAGATAAGCTGCTGTTTGCTCTGTGGGGCTACCAGACTTCAATTTGAACTTCTACTAGGGCGACTCCGTATTCCTTGGTCTATGGAATGGAGGCCATTCTACCTATTGAAATTGAGGTTCCGTCATTGCGAGTATTGGTTGAGTGTCAGATAGCTGAGGCAGATTGGCAGCAGAGCAAGTTCGAAGAACTCATGCTCTTTCACGAGCGAAGACTGAAAGCACTGTACCATGTTCAGGAGTATCAACGAAGAATTGCCAGGGCTTTCAACAAGAAGGTTAAGTCCAGGAATTTGAAGGAAGGCGATCTAGTGCTCAAAGACAACCGAGATCCTATTCACGACCCTAGGGGCAAGTTCAGACCCAATTGGACTGGTCCTTATATCATCAAGTCTATCTGGTCGGGTGGAGCCGTCGTTCTGATAGACCTAGATGGCCTAGAGTTCTCCCAACCGATCAACATGGACAAGTTGAAGAATTATTATCCCTGAGTGGCTTGCTAGGCCGAAAACCCGAAAGGGCCACCTAGGCAAAAGTTAGAGCACATAAAATTTGAAATTATAAAAACTGAGCTCGTAAGGTTGAAAACCCGCAAAGGGCGGCCTTGGCAAAAGTTAGAGCGTAATAGGTGAGGGTTAATACACGAGTGTACCTTAACCGAACTATGTAAGGCTTGATTCCCATCTTTAGGATACGTAGGCAACTTCATCTTGAAGTCCAGCCATAAACACTTCCCCGATCAACTTTGTCCATGTGATCGCCTTGGTCATCCTTCTCTATTCAGCATTTAAGAGCTCGGTCGTGATCTCCGGTGCAGTGCTACTCAGACTAGGGGCAACTTTCCAGTTGCTGGGATCCGGGGTTGTGCATCTCAGTGACAGATCTCAGGCGTGTCCAGTTCTGATCCATATCGAAAATGGTTTTGACAAGTTTTAATAAAAGTTGACTTTGTTCAAATTAATCTTTTTACAACTTAGACCATTTTTGGACCAAACGGAAAATTTTCAGTACCACAACTTTCAATTTCATTGATTTCAACACAGAGTTCTCTTGCTCTTGAATACAAAATTGAAGTTGCTTTTCATTACATTCATAAAGAAAACTTGAAAGTTCTAATTAAAGCAAATAAATTCGGGGCATAGTCAGGTGTTCCTACGTCCTCTCCCAGAGCTGGTCGAAGCCTCTGATGCCAAGCTGGGCTGGATCTGTGCCTCTTTATTGAGCCAATCTATGCACTCATCAGAGAGGGTGTAGCTGAAAGTAAGAGCGGGGGCTAGAAGTTCTCTAGTCCTCCATGCCGCGGCATACCGAGCAAGCTGCGTGCCTCGGACCGGAAATGTAGCGGGGTACTCAATCCCCTCCTTTGGGCAAGTCTGATCATGTCCGAACTGGCGTTGGAACCAGAACGAAAAGTAAAACACGCAGTGTGTCAGGCCAATCAACTGAATCCTAGTCTGTCAGGACATGCTGTAGCTCATCACCGGTAGATTGAGCCAAGGGCACCGCCAAGCAATGCGATCTGTGGACAAATTGCACATCCAGCTGTACCACCATCCTTCATCCAGAGCATCGACTAGATGTCATTGGAAGAAATAGCTGCGAGCTGAATATGCCGGACACGAGTCCACAACTCTCAACTTATCCATCAACCACACCTGGGGAGGGATGAAAAATGAGAGAATAAAGAATAAAGAGATGTACATTGAGAAAAAAAGTGAGCAGAAGGTTTTGAGAGAAAAATCGAGCTTGAGGGCCAAGTGATGTGAGCAATATATATGAGATGGGGTGGGAAAAGTTACCTGCAATAGTAGTGTACTCCCTGCAAACCTAACTGTCTCCTGACGATGAAAAGTGTCTAAGCCCATCAATGTCTCGGCCAATGTCATGATGATGCAGCTTTTGCCCTCTTTCAAGCCCTCGGCGACCTTAATCAAATGAGTGCTAAACCTACCAAAGCCCGAGGCTAGTAAGAAATGAGATAGCATACATAAGCAGACCGCATGTCGTCGAAAGCCCTGCCAATGATGGTCGTCGCGGTCACCGGCATCGGAAAACCGACAAACCAAGCTCGGAGTGTCCAACTCTCCATCATGAATCAATTACCGAGCGTCTTGCACAGTAAGGCCGCACAATCGTCCTAAGGCTTGGATGTGGCCGAATCGGAACTGAGGCAAGATTTCCTCGTCGCGCTCAGATTCCATTAAAGCTTGGAAATCCTCAAAAGTGGGACACATCTCTTGACTGCCAAAACTAAAGGCATGTGTTACCGGATTCCAAAACCTTGCCGCGGCATGGAGGAATGGAAAATGCAGCGGGGTGCGACCCAGCGTGAATAGTGCATTTATCTCGAAACCCTAGAAATTCAACCTTTTCGAGTCGTCCAAGTTGGCACTCCAAGTTGTGAGATTTTGGGCGAGAAACTCTTTCATTTGGTGCAAATCAGTGTTGAAATGAGGAAAACTATGAAGCTGAGGCTTTTGTAGAAGATAAGGAGTTGAGTGGAAGACAGGTGTCAACATTCTGGAGGTTCTTGCCATTTTTGGCCGATCGGCCAAAAATAGTGTCGACCGACCATCCTTTTTGGCCAATCGGCTAAAACTATTGGCCGATGGCCATTTCTTGTGGCCGGTGGCCTTTTCCTTTGGCCGATGGCCTTCCTTCTTGTTCCCTGAGCTGTTTATGTGTTAAACATGCTGAAAACTTTTGACTAGTTCCACTTCCAATGCCTTTCGGTGATGATTTTGCGAAGTTGCGCCTGTTACTGCAAGTTGTTTATCGAGTTGTTGTACTCTTGCTTATCGAGTTGTATTTTACATTCTTTAAGTCTTTGCTTTGCTTATCGAGTTGTATTTACACTTGGTTAGCTTATCGAGTTCTTTGTTTTGATTATCGAGTTGTTTTTGTCGTTAGTTGGTTCACTACCTGATTTATTACGATGCAAGTGCTTAATTTTCAAAACAAAGTTCAATCTCATTTACATTGTTATGTAATGCGACGCGACGCATAAAATGTACAAATGTAACACTTTTTGAACCAAACAACTGTTTCATTTCATCATATGTCTTTTGCAGAAGTACATAGTTTTGAGAAAATAAAACCTGCCTGAGGCAGTACAATGTGCTCAAACTACTGGTAAAAAGAAAAGTAAAGAAAAAAAAAAAAAAAAAAAAGAGAAGAGGAGAAAAACAACAAAATGTCTGAACAGAGCAAAGCAAAGAAAAAGTAGCAGAATGTCTAGATCAATATCGATGGCCTCAAGTGCGAGAGTCTGTCCTGGTCCTCTTCCTGGATGAGGATCCAAGGTCACCACTGCCATCTCCATAGTCAGAATCTGAGCTGTCTCCGGCCTCGCCCTGGGATGACGCCGCCTCCTCGTCAGAATCCTCATGGGAGGGCTCTCGCGAACTGCTCTCAGCATGAGTGTGCCTATGTCTACCCCGGCTATGTAATGTCATCCCCTGCTTGGCTCCCCCTCCTCCTCGAGCAGGAACAGATGGTCTAGTTGGAGCACCTCCCGCGGCCGGAATCTGGAATAGGGCCTGAAAAGGACAAATGGCAAATGCATCAGTTATGCTATGCAAAGCAGAGTATGAATACCGAATACAATGTATGAGTACAATGTATAAATGTCGTGAGCAGTGTATCAGTACAGAATGCGATTAAAGCGGTGTATGAATGCCATGAGCAAATACCGTGAGTAGTATGTGGGTTCTGATGTATCGCTGCCGTGAGTCTTTGTGTATCAAGCGTCGTGTTGATAGTGTGATGCATCAGATTATGTATGAAACAGATTATGCAGAGTTTGAGACTGCAGTTGAAAGAACTTACCGGGATGCCATAGATGGTCAGTGTTGATGCTCACCGCAAAGATCCCCATCACAGAGGCAGTCAATTCCAGATACTAGCAAGTATACTCCACGGAAGCCTGCAAAAGGGTTAAAAAGATCAGTATTCTGTGGAATATCAAGAGAAATGAAATGAAATAGTTGTACAGAATGCAAAGTGTGGTAGTACATACCGGGGTCGAGCCATAGATTCCGACAAGCTCATGATCAGCTGGAGGAGGAGCGATGGGTATCTGGTAAGTCTCTCCACCCTGTCCTCGGCATGTCATCGTCGTAAGCAGCTCTGGCCATCTAACTCCCTGCCCTCTCCAGGACCCACTCTTGCCTCGAGCCGGAGGTGCCCTCGATGCCCTTGCTCCTGCTGCTGGTGTTGCTGGCCTCTCTCTCTCGACTCTGCGAGCACCGGTCAGAGGCCGCATGAGATAAGCTTGGATGTACTCGGCGTAATCGCCCTCGTCTCTAAAGCTCTCATTGCTCCAGCCAATCGTGTAGTCTATCATCTTCTCTAAGGTGTACCCCTCAGTGTGCCTCGTATGGGTAGGAGCAGGTGCTGAAACTGTCTGCTCTAGCACGCCCAAGGTCTGTCGAAGGAAGTGCTCCCCAAAGTACCAAGCGCGGTAGACCGGTCCCTCTAACAAGATCCTGAATCGGGCAATCTCTCGAGCACCGGCATACTGCTTCTGAACTGCATCAGGCAACGGGGCCCAAGGCTGCCAGGTGATCTGCAAATAAAACACCGTTTGTTATCTACTGTTGTTGAGAGTACAATATAAAGCAAAGCTTATATAAATTGTAATGTTTGACATACCTCGGCTGCGGTGATGGTGTCAAAGTAGCTGTGGAAGAACATGAAGGACTCCCGTGGCCTCCGCTCGCATCTCACATCGAAGCGGTAGGAAAACGGAACCATGGGGGGTGTCTCCACATCTGGCACTGGGGCGAGCCTAGGAAAGTAGGCATACACCCACAACTACAGAATGTAATAGGGCAAATATGAGTATGCTTATCAGATAAAGCAGTATACAGATAAAGCAGAGTGCAGTATGTGCAGTGTATCGTGCAGTGTGTGTAGTGTACAACCAGTGTAAAGAAGATTACGTGCGCACAGTGTGTGTGATGTACAGATAATGAAAAACAGAATTGAAAAGACAAAAAAGGGAACGTGTACCTCCCAGGCTCGCCAATAGCCTCCAAGAAATTACCCGCTGCGGCGGGAGGATGAGCTCATATACCCGTAAAGGGTGGCCAAGCCCGCGCCACACCAGTCGTAGCTGCGGATCCACGTCACGTCCACAAGTGTGCTCAGTAGGTAAAGGGTGACAGTGTTCACCCGGTCGGCAAAGAGCGTGGTCCCCAGTAGAAACATGATGAAGCTACGAGCATACTGCTCCTCCTCCTCCCGAGTAGTAGGTGCCTGGATCCGAAAGTGATCCTCGAACCATGAGTACCTCACAAATCCTGCCCGGGCAAAAGGTGGCTGAGTGCCAAGAAAGTATAGCTGAGTAGCGTCCCACTCGTCCATATATGTATCAAAGGGGATCGGATCACCCCCTACTCCGATGCCTGTGAGCATGGAGAAGTCAAAGGGAGTCATCGTCATCTCCTCGGTGGCAGAAAGGTGGAAGGAGTCGATGGTGTCCCACCACCTCTCCACCAAAGCAGTAAGAAGGGGCCTACTTGCATTGAGGCGTGAGAGTCCCATGCAGAAAGTCCCAAAGCCGGCCTGGTCGACAATATGACGGACCGCCTCGGGCAGCTCCATATACCAACCTCGGACGACAGTGTTTCCATACCCCCGGAAGGCATGGAATCTCCCTGTGTTCAAAACAAACAGTTGCGAAGCAGTGTTAGAAATATAGTGTTGAATGCGCTCAGAATTGATGAAAATGCAGTGTGTGTGCATGTGTCCGGGTCTACACAGCTATTGGGTGCGTGCTCATAGTGAACTACAGCATATGATGTATCAATGTGTTTGAATTGTTCAGTTGAGAATGCAGCGTGTGTGCATGTGTTTAGATTTAAATAGATATCGGGTATGGATGTGCTCACAGTGAACTACATCATGTGATGTATCAGTGTGTCTGAGTTAAGCAGTTAAAGAACAGAATCGACTATAGCAGTTATATGTTCTACATTGCAGAAAATGAAACAGAGGAAGAATATACCTTAACGGCGCCGTAAGACAGATGTGACTCTGGCTCGCGCAACAAAAGCTCCAGTGGCGCCCCCCGCGCATAGCTCCTGAAGTGGCGGATGCCATCGAGAGGCAACACGTGTATCGCCAACCTGTAAGTCGCCAGATTGAACGGCCGGATATGAAAAGGTAGGAGCTCGACCTCGGGGTCCACGTCCATCTCCGGGGGAGTCCCACCACATGGAATGTCGTCTGCCATCTCAAAAGGAGCGTGAAAATTGCCGAAAATGTGAAAAACGGGCAAGAATGCGAAAAGTCAACCCAAAAGTCAACCTCGAGAGGATGAAAAATGGGAGAAAAGGTCAGAGTGTGGAAAATGCATGAAAACCAAGTAAACTCGGGGGGAAATAAACCCCAAGTAGTGGAAACCAAGAAAGAAACACCAAAAATCGAGTTCTGTTCGGTTTAAAGTGTGCGAAACGGGAAGGGTTTCGCGAATCGAACAACGAAAAAGGGTCGAAAACAAGAGAAAAACACGGATTGAAGGTCAGGAAATCACCTAGAAAGAAAGAGGAATGTTTTTCGAGCTTGGAGAAGTGAGGAAATGGGGTTTGGAACCCCATATTTAAAGACCCGTGGCCAAAGGATAAAATTGCCCCTGAAACTGCCATTTTTGGCCGGTCGGCCAAATTGTTAGCCGATCGGCTAAATGTTTGGCCGATGAGCTCATTTTGTGGCCGATTGGTGGCCGATGGCCTCCCCTTGTGGTCGATGCACCTCCTACACCCTTGTCTGGGTCAGCAATGTTGTTTGGGACCTTCATCTCTCAAGACAGTGCAAGAAAGTAGACTTTGAAGCTCAAACCAACCTTCGTGTTGACCTCGAATCGTGCCTTTCGAGTGCGATACTTGGTATGCGCAAGGTGTATCCTTTTTCATATCCTTTTGTATCTTGTGAGATTGAAACTAATTAAATGCGTTGCATTACAATGTTTTTCTTGTTTATGATAATCGTGTATTTCTTGCATTGTTATGCATGTACTACATGTGTTGTCACACACACCATTCTTGCATTGTTATGCTCACTTTGTTATGCATTATGCATTGTAGCATACACCATCACTTGCATTGTTATGCACTTTTCACTTACACCGTTATGAACTTTTTACCGCGTTGCTCTGCGTCTTTTAACTGCATTGCTATACATCGGAATTGTATCTTGGCGTGACGTTGGATAAGTGTTATTACTATATTGTACCTGTCAAGTTTCTTTCTTATGCAGGGCACGATATTGTACATCCGATTCATTTGAGGCTGGTGCAACCAGACGGCACTGTATGTGCAGTTTATTCAGAGGAATTCCAGATAAGATCCTTCCTACCCTTTGAGTTTGTTTTGTTTGATTAGAAACACCGGCGCTTTCGATTTGATTTGTTGAGTGTTGTGCCTTCCTTCTCTTGCGTGTGATACGCTGAGAATTGTTGTTCCTTCCTTCTCTTGCGTATGATGCGCTGAGAATTGCTCCTTCCTTCACTTGCGTGTGATGCGCTAAGAATTACCTCCCTTCTCTTGCGTGTGATACGCTGAGAATTGCCTTCCTTCTCTTGCATGTGATACACTGAGAATTGTTGTTTCTTCCTTCTCTTGCATGTGATATGCAGAGAATTGTTGTTTCTTCCTTCTCTTACATGTTATACACTGAGAATTGCTTTCCTTCTCTTGCGTGTGATATCTTTGAGAATTGCCTCCTTCTCTTGTGTGTGATATGTTGAGAATTGCCTCCCTTCTCTTGCGTGTGATACGCTGAGAATTGTTTCCCTTCTCTTGCGTGTGATACGCTGAGAATTGCCTCCCTTTTCTTGTGTGTGATACACTGAGAATTGCCTCCCTTCTCTTGCGTGTGATACGCTGAGAATTGTTTTCCATCTCTTGCGTGTGATACGTTGAGAATTGCCTCCCTTCTCTTGTTTGTGATACGCTAAGAATTGTTTCCCTTCTCTTGCGTGTGATACGCTGAGAATTGCCTCCCTTCTCTTGCGTGTGATACGTTGAGAATTGTCTTCCTTCTCTTGCGTGTGATACACTGAGAATTGCTTTCCCTTCTCTTGCGTGTGATATGCTGAGAATTGCTTCCCTTCTCTTGCGTATGATACGTTGAGAATTGCTCTTTCCTTCTCTTGCGTGTGATGCGCTGAGAATTATTGTTTCTTCCTTCTCTTGCGTGTGATATACGCTGAGAATTGCTTCCTTTCTCTTGCGTGTGATACGCTGAAAATTGCTTCCCTTCTCTTGCGTATGATACGTTGAGAATTGCTCTTTCCTTTTCTTGCGTGTGATGCGTTGAGAATTGTTGTTTCTTCCTTCTCTTGCGTGTGATATACGCTGAGAATTGCTTCCCTTTTCTTGCTTGTGATACGTTGAGATTTGTCGCCCCTTTCCCTTCTCTTGCGTGTGATACGCTGAGAATTGTTGTTCCTTTCCTCTCTTGCGTGTGCGACATTGAGAGATGTTGTGTTTGAGACTCTGGGTTTTCTCAGTAGTCGCTTTTAGACTTCTCCGTGTGAGACGTAGTGAGAATTGCATAATTTTCTTACGTCATTTTTGCATGAAATGTATTTTGATTCTTTTTCGCTTCCTTAAATCGTTGCATGTTATGCTTCATTATAGCTCTCTTTGCATGATCATAAGTTATGCTCGGCGTTGTGCATGTCAGTTGCATCTTGCCTCCGCCTGCGGGCCCATCTCTTCATTATCTTGTATGTTTGTCTAAGTCTTCGGTCTTGTCGAAAATGGGTCATCTTTGGGCTTTGACATTCACTCCCATCATCTTATGACTTTCAAGTTCTGTCAAAGAGGGGCAACTGTAGACACCCCATTTTTGACCATCCTTAAGACTTGGACGTCATCGTTTGAACACACGATGATCATTCATGCTCGTGTTCGTTTTGAGTTTCCGAAGGCCTCGGCTGTGCGCCTTGCCTTAGGATCTCTCAACTTGTCTGTTTTGTGCTTGGTTGTGGACCAAACACTTGTGGTTTAGCTTTTGAGAGAAGGAGGTGGCTTGTTGGCCATCCCCACACCCCATCGGCTATGGCATGATGCCATCGGCCTTGTTTCCTTGCCATCGGCCAAAAATGTTGGCCGGTTGGCCCTTTTGTTGGTCGGTTGGCACTTATTTTGGTCGATCGGCCATATTTTCTGGCCAAGGGCTTTTCTTTTCCTTTTTCAGGCATTGTACGTGCCAGCTGTGCCAACTGGTGAGCACAGACTCTCCCCTACGTACACGTGTATGGAGCAATTTGAACCCAAACTTAGCTTCTCCAAGAAGCTTTGAATTTGATTTCCTATAAGAGGGGAGTCTCCCCTCCCTTTACAGAGGTTCAGCAATTGATATAGAAGATATATATATCTCTCTCTATATCTCCCTCTCTCTATATTTGTGTGTGTTTGTGACCTAAAGTGTGTTTTTGTTCATACTTTTGCACTAGAGCACCTAGTAGAATACCTTCCTTTGGTTGTTGAGGCACTAGGAAGTTGGTTTCAGAGTTCTTGGGCTGGTTTTGATCCAAGGAAGTGGCTGTAGTTGTGTTCTTGAAGGTGTTCTTCAAGGGTGAGCAACTAACCTTTTGTTTCCCCATTTTGGCTTAAGCTTTTAGACCTATTTGCATATTGTTTTAAGCTTAACTATAAATTGAAAAAAGTTCTATTTTTATATGCTTAAGATGATTGTTTAAGGTCTCTTTTGGGTTGGGGGTTGTTTACCCCCTCTTAGGCCTTGTTTGGCATTATTTTGGGTCATCCTTTGTGGCCTTTTTTCTTGCTTTGGCTTGACCTTTCTACCACTGAAATCTAGAGGATTTTCAGTGGTGGAAAGGTGATTTTAGAGTCTTGTACAGGAGAGGGACACCCCTCTCGCCTTGTGTCTCATATGCTTGTGTTATTGGCTCATAATAGTAGCATGATTGCTTAGCATGTTTTGACTTCATTTCAGCATGTATTAGACCTTATTTTTCCATCTTACACCTCTATCCAAAGTTGGTTTAATGGCTTCTTGCATGCACCATGTACTTGCCTTGTAATCCCCTCATTTGCCTAAACATGCATCATGCATTTGGACTATCATGCTCACATTTTTTGGCTCAACTCAAAGGGACTTTTAGTCATGTTTCAGCATGGTAAAGCTCTGTTTGGTGTGGTTTTTAACATATATGCATTGCTTCGTATTGCTACCATACATCCTAGCTTGTTGGCCGAGTGTCCAAGTCATTAGCATGCACTACTTGGACCTTTTATTATGATTTGGCATCATTCCATATGAGATTTTAGTCCACATAGTGTAGCCATACACTTGCATTTGTCATCCTTTCAAAGCTTTGAAGAGTTGGTGTTTTACGGCTCATGATTGGGTTATTGTGCATGCCATCGTATTTGGGTCTTTTGGATGCCATCTAAGTAAGTTTTTGGGCTCATTCTAACTTGCCATAACTCTGATTTTGGTTCCTTAAGTCATGCCATGTTTGGTTGAAATAGGTGTAGTGTAACGCCTCTTTGTTAGCCTTGCATGCTTCATGTTTTGTGTTCACCTTTCTAGCATGTTTTAGCCTCATTCCATGCATGTTCTAGCCTTGTTTTGGCCTTGGGACTTTTTGGGTCACCTTGGCCCTTTGGGGCTTGGTTGATATGGCCTTAGTACAAGCACCTTGTCTAGCCTTAAGCCTTGAGCTTCCTTGCATGCTTTGCTTGACTTGTTTGGTTGATTTGGCATCATTCCTTGCATGATTTCAGAGCCTATTTCACTGCCATACTCTCACATTTTGTACCTCTTCCATGCTCTTGAGAGTTGGTGCTTCCATGCTTGGTTTGTGAACCAATTGACTAGCATGCTTGCATATACTTTTAGACCATCATTTCTTAGCACTTGTGGCCACTGATTTGGGCTTGACTAAGGTCTGCCATTTTAGTTTAAGTCCATCTTATTAGTTTGCATGTTGTTGCATGCTTGTCCATCTTTGCATGCCATGCATGTTTGCATGTTTAGGTTGCATTTTTCATGCTTGCTAGCTTGCATTTTGTCAAATGCTTACTTAGGTTGCATTGCATTTGGCATGCTTGTTACCTTGACCTTGTGTGCATGCTTGAGGCATATTGCATTTTGCATACTCGTGTTGCATTGCATAGCTTTTCCATGTTGCATTGCATTACATTGTGTTTGGTTTGGGGTGTCAAACCAAACACGAGGAATGAGGAACGTTCGTACTTGAAGTGACGAAACGTACCTCAATCCTCGGTCGTCGATGCTCTTGATCAAGCATGATAGAGTTCTAGGCATTCATATGTTTTTGTTGCATTCATTCCACATTGATTTGCACACTTGACTCCTTTGGCCATCATGCATCGACATGCGTGATTGATGGCCCGAGGATCGAGCACTACACTCCCTTGAGTTCATGACATGATAGGGAGGGTGTTTATGCACACATTGCCTTGAAAATGCATTGCCATACTCTGTTTGTCCTCTGCTGTAGCAAAACAGCATTCTGCAGGAAGATATGGCCGGCCGGCCATCTTCAATGCCGATCGACTAAACATTTTTGGCCAAGATCCTCACAAATGGTCGATGACCAATTCCACGTGGCCGATGTTCCTATATTTTGGTCGGTGACATCCGACAGTGCTCAGGGAGTGGTTCGGAATCATCCTTGGGACTTGTGCAGTTTCCAGAGGTGTAAAACAATGCAAATAGAGGCAACATGTGGCATGGCAACGGGTTTCCGAGCGAGGCGATCGAGCATGCATCATTCAATCATTCCGAGGCGGAACTGCAGCGGCCTCTTTAGTTTCGTAGCTTAGTTAATTTGTTTAAATTAGTTAAGGGTTTTGTAATATTTAATTAGCTAGGGTAGTTGATTAATTATTCAGTTTGTATTATTTATTCGGACCCTCCGTCGAGAGGGCGAATTTTGTAATAAGTGTGAGTGAGTGTGTGAATGCCTTCCAACCCCACATCTTTCTCCCTTTTGCTTAACTGCTTACAATGGTTAGTTTTAGGGCACGTTTAGATTAGCATCCTTATGCTCGCATATTTGCATCATTCATCTGTATTGCATGCACCGGGCTCGGCACATCATATTAACTGCATAGTATTTTAATTCCAATTTGAATACGTATATCGAGTTGTCGCATTCTACACGCCATTCTTAGATTGGCCGAGCCTATTCTAGTTGCATTTTTGCATGTGTTGCATTAGCCATCTTAACATAAACTAGGATCATGCATTTGATTTCTAACTAGTTATTGTTTTGGCTCGGAGTACTAGGTAAGCGTTTACACTTTAGCATACCACATGTGTGTAAGTGTTGCCATGATAGCATGCTTGCCATAAGGCTATTTGCTTATGTGATATAACTGCATGAATGCCTGTAGGTGAAGGTTAGATTACTTGAATTCGAACAATTCATTGGGATGCTAGTTTTAAAGCCCACTCTACGGGGTGGCAAAAAAAATCATGTTTTCTAAGCCCACCCGAGGGTGGCAAATCCGCGTCTTCCCCTACTTGCGAGTAGCACTATCAAACCATTTTCAAACAAACAAACATGAGATGTTTTGTTTCAACTTAGGGGATATAGTCTATACTTGTGTGTTGTGCACATCACATAATAATTCTAGCTAATAACAGGAATAAGAACACATGTGTTTTCAAAAACAAGATATCATGTTTAGTAGTGATCGATCTTTGATCGGATGGGCAGGGGTGCTCATTTTATGACTATCCCCAATTGCACCCAAGTTCCTGAGCCGAGGCAACTTTGGTGATGACGGACATGTGGCCTTACGCACGAGTTAGGGTTTCCTAAATTTCCCAAAATAAAATATTTAGGTGACGACTCTATATCTGGTAAAGCAGTCCATGTTTGGCACTTCTTTCTTAAAAATCAGTTTTCCAAAACGATTTGTCGGATTTTGACTCTTTGGTGATTTATCAATCTCACATCGCACATTGTGAGATCAGTTTAAGAACCATGAGATTTGAGTCCGAACTGTAGTAGCAAGGCCCTCGGGGTGCGCCTACAGATGGCCATTTGAAGAACGACAGATGTTGTACGTTAGACATAACCATGCTGATTGGCTCTGACAACTGTGTATATTTCTTGTCCGTGCGCCTTATGCGTCTACTGTCCACTTGAAGTTGCTCATTAGACCAATGTGGACATTGCTCGTTTGATCGGCGTGAATCTCGTCTTTTGTCTCGTTTTGTCCGATTTCGTGGTTCGGGGCTTCGTGATGGTACAGAATTTATCAGCTGGACGATTTTAGATGGGGCCGTCTTGTTAGCCTTGTGCCTGGCTTTGACCCGCAGGACGTCATCTTCCACTTTGCAATATTCCTCGACTTTCTTCATCAACAACCAGACTGTTTTGGGGGGCCTTCTGGTTAAGGACCTGCGGAGAGCACTATTAGGATACAACCCCATTTTAAAGGTAGTGATTGCCATGGAGTCATTGCAAGCATCATCGACGAGATTAAAGCATTCCCAATAACGTGTCGAATACGCTCGTAGGGTTTCCCTTGGTTGGATTTGCATTGCCTAGAGAGAATCGGCCTGCTTCGGCTGGACCTCATTGGTGATGAACCTTGCCCTGAAGGATTTTTGGAGTTGATAGAAGCTTTTGATCGATGCCGGTTCCAATTTATAGTACCATTTGACGGCCAAACGTCCCAAACTGCTCAGAAATATTCGACACATGAGGGCCTCGTCGTCTACATGTAGCGTCATGGCTTGCTTTTAATGACGGATGTGATTTGTGGGGTCCGATTTTCCATCGTATAGGGTGAACGATGGAGCCTTGAACTTTTTGGGTAGCACTGCCCTTGCGATCCTTCGAACGAATGGGTCATGTTGATCCTCTTCATCTTAACCATTTCTTATTCGCTTATTCTGTGCACGTGGACTCTCTTCAGAGGAACTTGAGGTTTCGACTCGTCCCTTCTTTTTGGATTCGGAGGATGATGAGTCAGAATCATCGTCACTATCTTGTCTTCGAACTCGAGGTCGTTGACCGTCCCTTCTCAGAGGTCATCCTCGATCTTGGCATGCGGTCTGTTGGGATTTTGCCACCTCCAAGGCCAAATCCTGCTGACCGTGCTCATTCTCAGCAATCATGTTTTCCAACATCTGTTCGTTTTGCTTCGCCTGATCCATGATCGCTTGCGCTGTCACATGTGCTGACGTTGAGGGTGAGGCCTGGGCAACTAAGTCGAAGTTCAAGGTTCTTTGTGCAGCGATGGTCTCGAGCCCGAGCATGTTGCTTGGAGTGGTTTCTTCTCGTTGTGTAAGGTCATTAGCGACTATCAGAGGATCTTCTGTTACGTCCGCCATGGATATGCTGGAGTATTCCCACAAACGGCGCCAATTGTGGAGAAGTGGTTCGGAAATACTCTTTGGATCCAGTAGGACGCTCATGATCCTCAGCTAGTCACCTGAAAAGGAATGAACACTCTGGTCTGGGGTGCTGGAATTAGCACTCTAACGGATAAGTCAATGTATACTCTCTTGGTTGCTTATATCTCAAGTTAAACTTATTTGTTCTCACCTGTCTCTTTTCGCTGATGCTCCTCTTATTTATAGTCGTCCTTGATGTTGATGGTTGGGCCCACCTTTTGTCCAATGAACAATTGCTCATTCGGCTATCTTTTCATATTTGGCCCAATCTACAATTGATAAAGACCGATCTGGATATTCGGCCTCTGTCCCTCGGGGCTGGAGCCGTATTGTACACGATCTATTTTCTTTTAATATATTCGACTATCCTATGTAATAATTTACTCGGCCCCCACATGTATTAATGTAAATAATTCAACATGGTTAAGTATTAAGTTCCGATATAACAGTTAAAGGAGTACGTTCCAAAGCTTAATCTTAATACAACCCCAAATGTTTGATTTCTTACACCAATCTCCAGACATTGTTACGTTAATACATAAAATTTCATCAACATGGAAAAGAAGGTGGGCAAGATAGGCCTTAATGGCCAGGCTAAGACGGTTCTAAGTGAACCATGGCTGAACTTCAGCATCTTCAACAAAATATTCCCCAAGACTTTCTCTTTCTTCTTTACCTGGCATTAAACACCGTGAGCTGCAAAGCCCAATAGGATACAAGAAACCTAAAAAAAAAAAAAAAAAAACTAGCCAATTCTTACAGTTTGAAAACTCATGCAATAATAACACAGTGGAGTTAATTAACAACATTTAAAAATATATAATTATCACAAAAAAGACAATAGCGCAATGAAAACAATATATATATATATAGACATGATCCATCACGAATATATTCACCATGCAAATGTCAGGCTATCATAAGGTTCATAGCGTAATCTCAATTAATTGTAAATTTGGTGAGCCTACGATGACTCCCCACCATATTATGTTTATAATAGCTCTTGATGAAAATACACATATCATGATTCATTCCAACCGATCAAGCATATTAAAGTGCATGCAAGACAAAATATGTAAGAATGAGGCAATACAAAAAGGTTTTAAGCCATCACAAACTTGATTTCAGATTCTGAACGGTTTCCAACAAACTATCCCCTCAAATAAAAATATAGAAATGATAGTAAATGATATTTAAAAATTTTGATTTTTGGTGGAGATACAGATTATTAAGTTCGGAACATTTTCTAAGAGGGATTGAAGTCATTTGGCCACTGGAAGAGATCCAAATATATTAAAAACAGTAGGTAGCTCCAGATTCGTCGCGTTTTTGAAAAACAGACATATCTCACCCCATACTTTATGAAATGAGTTGAAACCTGTGGCATTGGAAAGATAACTTGAAAACCTCACATCACCAATTTGAATTACTCAAAATTTCACTCTGTGGAAGAAATCGTGGCCATGTAAATTAGGCCTTGCTGTTGTCTTAACAGTAGAGGTGAACATAAAGCATATTTGTGGCCATAAAATAGTGTCAAATAATTTTTGTAGAATTTCCACATATAAATAAGACCTTAAAATAACTTCAGTAGCTTCAGATTTTCAAAATAATAAATAAGTGATTTATTTCATGGTTTAGAAGTGAACATATTCTGCATAGTGTAGTTTCTGTTCGAATGAGCAATGGATTGTCTTTCTTAGTTCCCTACATTGTTCATGTAGAGGTATTGTTCTTGCATTCAAGAGGTGCTACAAGTTATGACAATAAAGCAAAGAGACTATAAAAATAAAAATAACAAAAGAGATAAGACAAGTGACTTCATCTAAGGCATGCAAGAGAGACCTCTCCTATTTAGTTTGTTCTTGCTTCCTTTATGTATTACAAGACATATTAGATTGTTCTTCATTCATTTTCCAAAGCTTAAAGAAGTGGAATATTTCTAAGTATCTTACCTTAGTGAAGCTTTGAAGTCCTTTCAAGTGATGAGTCATTCTTCTCCTTCCTTCCTCCTTCCTCTCTTTCTCTCCTTTCTCTCTTTTCTTTCTCTCCCTCTCCACTCTCTAGCACCAGCTGAAATTTGTGAGTGGGGTGTTGGGGGAGCTTGTTTTCCATATATAGACTAAAATGAGAGGGAAAGTTAGGATAAAATATTTGGTAAAAGAATCCTTGTATGCATGGCCATTGGGGGGTTGTCTACCCAATAAGCACACTTATGACAACCCATTTCTTCACTGAAAGGTAAGAAAAGGCTGGTTAAGCATGCTAAGAGGGCTGCACTTTTGAGACGAATCTTTATATAAGACAAAATCAAACCTTCCCCATGAGGGTTGACTTGGCTAGCCTACCCTCCCTATTTTCTTTTTTTCTTTTATATATATATATACACACTCATGAATAAGACAATCAGGTGAGGACAAAATTCTAGATTGCCTTTAGAAGCTTCCTTAATCTAATTGTGAGGATTAGTGGTAATTAGGATTTAGTTTAATCAAGGCCTTTAAACAATGATTAATTTAAAGTGTGCCAAACTTCTTTATCTTATGCATAAATTTAGAATAACTCCTCAAGAAAAAGATAATTTTTATTTAATAAATTTGTTACAAAATTCCCGAGCCTTATTGTAGACACCCCATTTTTGACCTCCTACAAGGCTCGAGCACTTTGCTTGGTGCACTCAGTGATGAAAGTGGTATTATGTGTGATTCGAGGTCTCAACAAAGGAGTCTTGTTTAAGCTTCGAAACAATCCCAAACCTTCCCTATTCCCAATTATTACACCCAACAAATCCATTTTCATACCTTGTGCCATCCTTTGTTGAGGCTACCATAGAAAAATAGGGGAAGTCATTGAGGCCCAACCGTGCCTCGGTGAAGGCCGGCCATGGCTATTAAGGGCCGGCCGGGTTTTAATAGCGATAAACGTTGTTCTGGACGGGAGCCTGCCGGTTGTTCTTTTTTTAAGATATTTATCACCTTTTGTGCTCAAATTCAATAAATACGACCATATACCTCTATTTTGGGGGTTACACAATTAAGAAAGAGCTTATACACAGAGAGAGATCCTTCATCCTCCTTCTTCCATTGCAAGCTACCTTTGAGTTGACCTACCAACCTTGCATCATCTATATATACCATACAACCTTGACTCATCATCCTAAAGCCTTGTTTGACCCTTGAGAAGCATAATTCAAGCTTGAGAGTGTGTCAAGAGTGAGTTTGATCATCAACCAAAGCTTACTCCATTTTGAGAGGTATAAGCTTGTAACTTTTGTTCTTGCTTTTGATTTCTTCTTTTCTACTTATTTCATCTGTCCTTGGACTATTTTACACCTATTCTAAGAGTTGGAACTTGGGTTTGGACAAGCTACCAAAGGTGGTAAGGTTAACACCCTCACTTGCACCTATTTTTGTAGCTCAACCCTTGGTTCTTTTACACTCTTTTTCTTTGATTTTTAAACTGATTTTTAGGGTTGAACTAAGGCCAAAAACATGATTTGAAGTCTTGAAATTGGAGGGGTTAGCCATCACTGCTTGTTCCTTTGTTTACATAGCTTTAGTGTCTTTGCTTTTGCTTAGCTTTTGAGCTCTTTTCTTACATTTTCAACCACTATTTTGGGCTTATTTTAGACTATTTTAGGTCTATCTTATTCTATTTAATTGGTTCAAGCTTTGATTAGTTCATTTGGTGTAGCATTGGTCTTTGTATATAGCTTGCATCATGTTGTTCTTAGCTTTTCTTTGTTTAATTTCTATGATAATAACCTCATTTTAAGAATTAACTTGCCACTACTTTCTCCCATTTGAGAGTTGTTTCAAACGGTTGATGGTTACTTAAACATATGAACTAGAGACTTACGCTTAATGGCTTAATCTCTACGGAGATTCATTGTCAATGGTGTAATCTCTCTTTCATGTTGAGAATTACATCCCATTTGATGCTTCTCTCCTTTTAGAGGACTTAATCATCACTTTGGACAAATGGACTAAAGAATGGAAATGACTAAAAGAATTGGTTTAAAAGCAACCAACACACTTAAAGAAAATGAGTCATATTGCTTGGGTTTGGCCAGATGTTATGCCAAGTTTATCGAGTCAAGAGTGATCATACGCTAATTCAAGGCATTTTGATTATTCTTGAAGCGTCTCTACTTCCCTTTTTTGAGTTCATTCCATGATAAAGAGAGAGGAGTGGTCATATCCATTGCATTTCATTGATTTTTGTCCAAAATTGTAACCGGAATCATCAAGCAATCAATTTTCCCATTGACGGTTTTGGAAACAATTCTAGCCTTCTCTCGAGACTTTTCCATGACAGAGAAGGAAAGAAAGGGACAAATAGAGCTTGAACAACTCTATCGGTACTGTTTTCACTTCAGAACACAAAATAGAGTTTTGCATAAAACTAAGACACAGCCAGCCTTCTCTATGGCCAGTCAAGCTTCATTGAGGGCCGGCCGACCCTCAAAGTTTGGTCAGTAGTGTATTTTTGCAGAAAACAGAGGGCAGTGGCTGAGGTGAAACAGAGCAAGCTTGGGGCAGATAGGGCTGTTCTCGAACATTGTGCATGTGCATGCATGCAATTCTTGCGCATCCTTGCTTATATTATGATCATTATTGTAATTAATTTATATTGTTCATTGTAATTAGTCTCGTTAACTACTAATTGTTGTAATTATTATTTTATTTATTCATAATTTTTGTAATTAATTAGCTTAGATAGCTAATTTTTTAGCTTGGTTATCCTTGTTGTGATAGCATAGTTAGCTAGTTAATTAGCTTAGCCTATTCTATTCAGTTGGTTCAGTTTTGTAATAATTAGTTTAATTTGGACTTTCAGACATTGATTCGCACCCTCCTGCGTGAGGGATCAAATGTTGTAATAATATGTATGTCTTTGAACCCCACGTCTTTCTCCCTTTTATTTACTCACTTATGATGGTTAGTATAGAGCATTACGTTTCATTAGCATTCTCATATTTTGCATTCATTTGTCTTACATGCATATAAGGTTCGGGTCATCTTGCTAACCCGATATCAATGTCCAAATTCATTTATTGAATGCGTGCTCTCTCGCATGTCTTGAATGAAATCATATGCCATGTTCACAACCGAGCCTATAAAAATATATAATGTGTGCATTGCATTAGTCATATTGCATTGATTAGGAACATGCATATTTTTCTAATAATTTTGCTTTGTTTTAACTCGGAGTACTAGGTGAGTGATTTTGTGTTTTAGCACCTTGCATCGAATGTTTGTGTTACCATGTCCAAGCATGTCCATAAGGCTAATTGCTTAAATGATATATCTGTTTGAATGCCTATGGATGAGGGTGTAGACGTCCCCGAACGTCCCAGGAAAAATCCCGTTTTGTTCATTTGGGCTTACTACAGTTCGAACTCAAATGTCACGGTTCTTAATCTGATGTCGCAAAGTGGAATGCAAGATTGATAAATCACCAAAGAGTCCAAATCCGGCAAATCGTTTTGGAAAACTAATTTTTAAGAAAGAAGTGTCAAACATGGATTGCTTTGCCAGATACAGAGTCACCACCTAAATATTTTATTTTTTGGGAAAATCTAGGAAACCCTGACTCGTTGCCTAAGGCCGCGTGTCCGTCATCACCAAAGTTGCCTTGGCTCGGGAACTTGGGTACGATTGGGGAAGGTCAGCTATGGGTACCCCTGCTCGCCCGATCAAAGATCAGCGACTACTAAACATGATATCTCGTTTTTGAAAACACATGCGTTCTTATTCCGGTTAATTAGCTAGAATTACTAGGTGATGCGCACAACACACAAGTATAGACTAGATCGCTTAATTTGGGACAAAGCATTGCATATCCGTTTGTTTGGAAGGCAGTTTGAAGTTTGCTACTCGCAAGTAGGCTAAATCACGAATTTCAATGAATTATTCCAATTCAAGCAACCCAACCTTCACCCACAGGCATTCAAGCAGTTATATTACATAAGCAATTAGCCTCATGGCAAGTATGCTATCATGTTAACACTTACACACATGCAAGATGCTAAAGCATAAACACTCACAGTGTACTCTGAGCCAAAACAAGAAACTAGTCAGAAATCATGCATGATCCTAGTTTATGTTAAGATGGCTAATGCAGCACATGAAAAATGCAACTAGAATAGGCTCAGCTAGTCTAAGAATGGCATGTGAAATGCAACAACTCGATACACGTATTCAAGTTGGAATTGAAATACTATGCAATTAGTATGATGCGCCGAGCCCGGTGCATGCAATACGAATGAATGTATGGAAACATGCTGACATAAGTATGCTAATTGAAACATGACCTAAAACGAACCATTAAAAGCAAGTAAGTAAAAGGGAGAAAGACGTGGGGTTGGAAGACACTCACACACGCACGAACACTTATTACAAAATTCGCCCTCTCGACGGAGGGTCCGAATAAATAATACAAACCAAATGATTAATCAACTACCCTAGCTAATTAAGTATTACAAACCCTTAATTAATTAACAAATTAATTACAAAAGGAGGCCGCCACAGCTCCACCTCGGAATGATTGAATGATGCATGCTCGATCGCCTCACTCGAAAACCCGTTGCCATGCCACATGTTGCCTCTGTTTGCACTGTTTTGCTCCTTTGAAAACTGCACAAGTCCCAAGGATGCTTCTGAACCACTCCCTAAGCATTGTGTGATGTCACCTGCCAAGAGATAGGACCACCGGCCATTGGAAAATGGTTATCAACCATTTGTAAGGCTCTTGGCCAGATTTTGGTAGTCGACCAGCACTGAAGATGGCCGACCGGCTATATCTTCCTGCAGAATTCTGTTTTTGCTGCAGCAGAGGACATACAGTGCATGGCAAGGCATTTACAAGATAATGTGTGCACAACCACCCTCTCTATCATGCTATAAACTCAAGGGAGTATGACTCTCGACCCTCGGACCACCAATCACGTATTTCAATGCATGATGGCCAAAGGTGCCAAGTGTGCAAATTAATGTGGAATGAATGCAACAAAACAAATGAATGCCTAGAACTCTATCATGCTTGATCAAGAGCATTGGCAACCGAGGGTTGAGGCACGTTTCATCACTTCAAGTACAAAACGCTCCTCAGCCCTCATGTTTGGTTTGACACCCCAAACCAAACACAATGTAATGCATGCAACCAAGTACAATGCAACATGGGAATGTAAGGCCGTGTAACATGAGCATGCCAAGTGCAATGTGATACAACCTAACATACAAACAACATGGGATGCAACAAGTATGCAATACTACAATGCAACCTAGATATGGAAATACACGAAGTGATAGGCATGCAACAATGACACTAACCATAAGGATGTAACAACATGCAACGCGATAAGCATACAACAGTACACAAATGCATGATCCATGGACTTACACTAAAGATGGGTAGACCTCAGCTGTACCAAAAACAGCAGCCAACACACCCAAATCAAGGTACCAAAAAGGGAGTCATGCATGCACATACATGGATCCGTAAGCTAGGCAACGATGCACAATCCTCAACCATGAGCAAAATGGGATAAACATGAGAACATGACAATGCAATGAGTTCTGAAATCATGTGAAGAATGATGCCAAATCATATACACAAGTGAAGCATAGCATGCTAATAGGCTCAATGCCCAAAGCTAGTCAAAGGGCTTTCACCATGGCCATATCAACCAAGCCCCAAAGGGCCAAAGTGAGCTAAGACAGTCCTAGGGTAGGCCAAAACAAGGCTAGAACATGCATGGAATGAGGCCAAAACATGCTGAAAAGATGGGCACAAACAAGGGGCATGCAAGGCTACAAATGGAGCACTACATTGCGCCTATCACAACCAAACATGGCATGTATTATGCAATGAAAAACAAAGTTATAATATGTTAAAATAAACCCCAAAACCCAATGAGATGGCATCCCAAAGACCTAATCATGGAGACATACACAATGGCCCAATCTTAAGGCACAAAACAACAACTCTTCAAAGCATTGACAAGATGGCAAATATAAGTGTGTGGCTACACTACATGGACTAAAATGTGATTTCAAATGATGCCAAATCATGAGAATAGTCAAAACAATGCATGCTAGCAACTTGGTGCACAAAGCTTAACAAGCTAGGATGAACTAAGGCTATACAAAGCAATGCACATATGATCAAATCAACACCAAACAGAGCTTAAACAAGGTGAAACATGACTAAAAGTTCCTTGGAGTTGAGCTGAAATATGCAAGCATGATGGTCCAAATGCTAGATACATATTAAGGCAATAACAGGGATTACAAGGCAAGTACATGGTGCATGCAAGAGACCAACAAACCAACTTAAAACAGAGGTATATCATGCCAAGATAACACCAAATACTTGCTGAAATGGGGCCAAAACATGCTAAGCAAACATGCTACTATGGTGAGCCAACAATGCAAGCAAATGAGACACAAAGGGAGGGGGGTGTCCCTTCCCTATTCAAGACTTCAAAACCACTTCTCCACCACTAAGAATCCTTTGGATTTCAATGGTGAGAAGGTCAAAACAAAAAGGGTTCGAAGCTCAAAAAGAAGGTCACAAAATAAGGCCAAACAAGGCCTAAGAGGGGGTAGACAACCCCCGACCCAAAAGTGACCTTAAACAAACAAATTTAGCATACAAAAACAAAACTTTTTTCAGTTGGACACTAAGCTTAAAACAGTATGTAAGTATTGCTAAAAGCTTAAGTAAAAATGGGGAATAAAAGAGTAGTTTCTCACCCTTGAAGAACACTTCAAGAACACCAACTCCAGCACCTCCTTCTGATCAAAACCAACTCGAAAACTCTGAAATCAACACCTTAGCACCTCAGTAACTAAGGGATAGTGTACCACTAGGTGCTTTAGTGCAAAAATATGAACAAAACACCCTTTAGAACACTATTACACACACAACTATAGAGAGAGAAGAGATATAGAGAGAGAGAGAGTGATATATATCTTCTATATCAGTTGGCTGAACCCCTAGAAAGGAAGAGGAGGCTCTCCTTTTATAGGAAGTCCAATTCAAAGATTCCAAGAGAAGCTAAGTGTTGGTTCAAATCCCTCTATACACGTGTATGGAGGGCGGAATTGTGCGTGCCAGCTGTGCCAGCTGGCACAAAATATCTGCCAAAAGCATATGGAAATGGGTCGGTCGAAAAATATAGCCGATCGACCAACAAAGGTGGCCGATCGACCAAAAAAGGTGCCGATCAGCCAACACTCTTGGCCGATGGCAAGAAAAAAGGGCCGATGGCTTCAAGCCTTGGCCGATGGGTTGAGGAAATGGACAACAGGCCACCCTCTTCCCTTAAAAGAAAAAACACAAGTGTTTGGTCCACAACCAAGCACAAAACAGTCAAGTTGAGAGATCTTGAGGCAAGGCGCATGACCGAGACCTCCGAGAACTCAAAACGAACACGAGCATGGATGATCATCGAATGTTCAAATGATGACGTCCAAGTCTTGAGGACGGTCAAAAATGGGGTGTCTACAGAGGGCTAGTTGCTTGAATTAGGATAGTTTGATTAATGCCCACCTTTTTTTCTTTCAAATGGCAAATTCACAAAAACAATTTTCAAACAAACATGATATCAAAATATTCCAACTTTTGCAAATTAGTCTATACCTTGTGTCTGCACATCACATAGTAATATAGCCTAATAATCAGAACAAGAACATATAATGTGGATAAAAATCACATCATGATTAGTAGTGGCCAATCTTAGATCAGGCGAGCGGGGTGCTCAATTCATGACCTTCCCCTCTCGTACCTAAGTTCTCAAGCCGAGACACTTTGGTGATGACGGACTAATGGCCTTTGGCACAAGTCTCAAGTTTCCTAAATTTCTCAAAAATATTTAGCTGGCAGTCCTGTAATCTGGCAAAGCAGTCCATTTTTGGTATTTGATTCAAATTTTGATTTTCTAAAAAGAATTGCCGAATTTGGACTTTTTTTTTGTGTTTTCACTATTTCATATTGCACTTGTGAAATCAGATTCAGAACCACAAGTGGAGTCCAAACTGTAGGGCTATTCGCCTTTCGAAAGGAGCGCGGAAAGTCAGGCTACAGTTTCTGGCGACTCTGCTGGGGAAAGAGAGAACTTGACTTGAAACTCATGATGTGAATTTTTATCTACATTTATATGTTTTTTGCATAGCATTTGCATGGTTATGGTAAGTTATTGTGTTTTCCATCTGCTATTCCTAGATGGTTTGCCAGTGGCTTGCCCAAAAGGCTTGCCAAAAGGCTGACCGATCATAGGCTCTATGATGTTGAAAACATAACCCTTGGATCTGGATCACCACTGTATCGCTTGATCCACCTTTCACTTCTCCGTGTTAGGTGTGAGGGGTATATTAGGTAATCTTGCCAGGGTACCCTTTTGACCATTCGACCTAGTTGCATGTTGTGAAGCTATAGTGACTATTCCAAATTAGGGCCGGGTGCCACCCATGTGTAGGATGTTGTGAAACTCATTGTGTGAAATAGTGCAGCCTAGATCATGCCAAAAATCTAGGACAGGGTAACCCTACCCCCTCTTAGGGGTGTTTTGGTTCTTTTTACTTGATGCATGCTTTTACAGTGAGATTGTACAAGATGGTTCATATAAATAAGGTTTGAAAACAGAGGTCAGTGGGGATTATAGTTTAGCTATGTGTCTTGACTGTTGTGGATTGGGGCCGAAGTGTTGTTCGATTTTGATTTTGTTTTTCTTTCTTTCTTTTTGCTAGGTAGTTTACCATCGTAGCTTCAGAAAAACCCGATATTTCCCAAGTTGTGTGGACTCGTTTCGGCAGACTGTGCAAAGCTCGAGACCTTGTTGGTGGTCAACCCATGCTAATCTCGTTTCCTTCAGTCACCTGGCAGAGAAGAAATAGACAATCAGTAGATTTAGTACAAAGCACTCTACGAACACCTACCCATTCTCAATCGATCAATTCACCGGCATTTAGTTCACTTGGATTAGCAATGGCACAAAACACAACACCAAACATAAAGGAATTCACTACCATGATGATTGCCGTCCAAAGAACTATGGATACTGTAAACCAGAGGATGGATGCACAAGATGAAGTCATTACCGATCTGCAGCTTACATCTGGGGCATCAGCATCAACTGTGCACCCGATCCGTACAGCTCAGCCAAACCCGAATCTACCCCCACCAGCAGAAAATCTACCAGTCCCAGATCCTCAGGACATGTTTCCCCCAGCTCTAGCTTATCGTCTTCCGATTCAACCTCCTCTAGGGATTTTTTCTTTCGATATTAATGAAATTGATCCAGCCTTGGTCAAAATTGCCAAACTAGAGAAAGCATTGAAGAAATCTCAAGGCTTCAACTCCATTCCAGATATCGAAGATGGGTACATGTAGCTCGACTTTCTTTGCGCCCCCCTCTCGGAGAGCTCGAATTAGTCCTACAATTCGGACTCCTGTCACGGTTCTGAATCTAATCTCACAAAGTGTAATGTGAGACTGATAAACACCAAAGAGTCCAATCTGACAAATCATTTTAGAAAATTAGATTTTGAATCAAATAATGCCAAAACTGGACTACTTTGCCGGATTACAGAGTCGCCACCTAAATATTTTTTTTTTGAGAAATTTAGAAAACCCCGACTTGTGCCAAAGGCCACATGCCCTTATCACCAAAGTTGCCTCGGCTCGGGAACTTGGGTACGAGAGGGGAAGGTCCTGAAATGAGTCCCCCCGCTCATGTGTTCTTATTCTGATTATTAGCTGACTTTACTATGTGACGCACACATACAAGTATAGACTAAAATCTCAAGAATTGGAACATTTCGACTCCAGTTTATTTTCGAAAATGGTTTGAAGGTGCCACTCGCAAGTGAGCTAAAACGCGGATTTTCCACCCTCAAGTGGGCTTAAAAACATGATGATTTACCACTTCGCAAAGTGGGCTTAAAACTCTCATTCATCGAATTGTTCCAATTCAAGAAACCAAGCCTTCATCCACAGACATTCATGCAATTAATCAGTTAAGCAAATAGCCTCGTGGCAAGTATGCAATCATGGCAGCACTCACACTCATACAAAGATCTACAGTGTACTTCGAGCCAAAACAAAAAGCTAGTTACAAATACGGATGATTCTAACTATGTTAACAATGCCTAATGCAACACAAGCAATAATGCAACCAATAGGCTCGGCTATCTAAAATGGCATATGAATGCAATAATTTGATAACATGCTTTGAAACACGTATTCAAATAAGTATTGAAATACAATGTAGTTTGAATGATGCGCCGAGCCTCGGTGCATGCAAGACAAATGAATGATGCAAACAAGCAAGCATAAGGTATGCTAATCAAGAATGCCCCTAAACTAACCATCAAAAGCGGTTAAGTAAAAGGGAGAAAGAAGTGGGGTTGGAAGACATGCACACACACACACACACACACACACACACACACACACACACTTACTTAGTACAACATTGCGCCCTCGCGAAGGAGGGTCCGAATGAATAATAGCTAAGCTAATCTAAGCTAAGCTAATTAAACTAATCTATTTAAACTAATTAGACTAATTATTACAAAACAAAATAAAGAAATAGCTAAGCTAAGCTACTTAATTATTACAACACTAAACTAATTAGCAAGCTAATTAATTAAATTACAAAATCGTGCTAACTAAACTTGTAAAGAATTAAACTACATTACCTCTGCTCTGCTTTAGGAAATTGAATATGCACGCACTCAGTTTTCGCCCCGAAACGCCTTCCAGTTTGCTCTTCAGAGGCTCTATTTGCAAGATTACTCCAAGAACTTTCTACTCCACCTTACCAATTCACTGCTGAGGAATGCACCAGTGGCCTGCAGGCCAAGAGTTCTTGTTGCCGGCCATCTGTCGGCCAAAGAGAGGCACTGCCAGCCAAAAATGTGGCACTGCCGGCCCCTGGTGTACTGAATCACCACACTGCAACAGAGCACAAACAAAGAAAAAGTGAGGGTTTTCCAGGGGTATGTGTGTACTGTGCCCCCCCTTATCATCTCAAGACATCAAAGGAGTGGCACTCTTGGATCCAAAACCACCAATCAAGCATTTTCAATGCATGATGGCCAAAGATCTAAGTTGTACACTTTCAATAAATGCACAAAACAAGACTCTAGACTACTACCTTGTCGTGGATGATCAAAGGCAATGGAGACAAAGGAGATTGGCTCATTTCATCACTTTGAGTATGAAATGCTCCAATCTACCTTGTGTTCAATATAACGTCCGATTGAACACATGCAATGCAAACACAACATGCTTATCTTGTCCATGTTTTACTTGTCCCATTTCATGTTTACATATTTTACATTACTGATTAATCCTTTAACCAATTAAGTCCAATGTGAAAGTCCTCTAATTGGAAAGATGGTCTAAGCCACAAGTACCTTGAGCATGAAAGAGCCCTCATGCTGTTGGTTAGGAGGAACCCTCAAGAGAGAGTTAAAACCATTAGGCATGAGAGCCTCAAGTTTACACTCAAGCTAACAAGGGGCTCAAGAGCACTTTCAAAGCAAATTAAAAAGTGAAGAATAGAGGGAGATTGCAGACTTTCCAGTGCTGAAATGGCATGGAAAATGGCACTAAACCATGCAAGCAACACATGCACAACATGTTCAAAAGCCCAAAAGCATTAAACTAGTGAAGAGCACTACACTTGAGGCATGCAATGTCAAGCTCAAATGACCAAAAAAGCTTAAAATAGAGCTTAAACATGCCAAAACAGTAGCTAAAACATGCTGAGATGGTAGTGTGAAAGGCAAGAAAAACATGCTTACATGTTAGGCTACCAACAAGGCTCAAGGCACAACTCTGAAAAGCAATGAAAGAGTGAAATAAGTGAGAGTGTGACAGAGTTATGTTCACTGAAATCACATGTAAAATGATGCTACAACATGCAATCAACACATGCGCAACATGTTAGAGGCCTTAAAATACTAAGCTAGTGAAGGCATTTGCACTACAACCATGCAATACAAGGCTCATATGATCAACAAAGCTCAAAACAGAGCTAAACATGCCAAATCAGTAGCTAAAACATGCTAGATCAAGTCACAAAATGATAGAAAAACATGCTCACATGTTAGGCTATCTACTCATGCAAACAAGACACATGGAAGAGAGGCCAACCCCTCCTATTTTGGACCTCAAAACATGGTTTTTGTCATTAAAAAACCTCTGAGTTTCAGTGGTAAAAGGGCCCAAAATGTTTGGTTTGAAGGTGATGAGAAATGGTGCAAAAAGCTTAATAAGCTAAAGAGCAAAAGGGGGGGACAACCCCCTAACTCACAAAGGCTCAAACCACCACTTTTAGTACTGAAAAAGAGAACTTTTTACATTCCAAAACCAGCCTTGAAATGGTAGAAAAAGATGGCAAAGCAAGTATGAAAAACAAGCTTAAAGGGAGAGAGTTATACCTCTTGAAGCACAACACAATTTTAGGCAACAAAACCAAGCAAAATCACCTCCAAGAGCTCCAAGAAGACCTTCTAGAACCCCAACTCAAGGATAACCAACTTTGGTCAAGGATGTATAGGCAAAGAAGAAGTGTATCTACACTTGTATGCACTTATGCACAAAGGTTCAAGAGAGAGAGAATTGTAGAGAGAAAGGCTCCCAAAATTTTCTTCCACAAATGTTTTGACCTTCAAAACAATAAAGAAGGCTCTCTATATATAGACAAATGCAAGCTCAGGTCAAAAATATCCTGAAAGGGACGGCTAGAACAGCTAGAACAAAAATATCTGCAAAGAGCTGACTTTTTCCATCAATGGCCGGCAAGCCATCATTGATGGCTGGCACATGTCCATTTCTGGCCGGAAAGGGTTACTCTTGGACGGCAGTTGGTTGGCAAAAGCCATTCATGGCCGGCACATGGCCAGAAAATCCCATTCATGGCCAATAACTTCCACCTCTGGTTGGCCAGAAAAATCTGCTTTTTGGGCCCAACTTCAAAGCGGAATATCTCCTTCATCTGGACTCCTTTGATGGTCATTCTTGAACCTAAATTGAAGCCATGGAAGTCTTCTTTCCAATGGTGGAATCCTCACATCAAAATTACAACTGTGCAAGAAGATATGCCTATTTTAGTGAAGACTACTCAGTTTCAGTTTAACTGGATTCATGCCTAACTTCTCCTCAACTAGTTTTCTTGCCTCCGCTCCTCTTTTCTTCAACACCAAACCTTTAAATAAGGTGTTTTGAATTATTTTTCAAAGAGTTCACCTCTCTTTCATTCATTTACACTTTGTCATTGCTTGGTTTACCGAAAAGCGCAACATTTAACGAAATGCGAGCCTTAGAACATCGTAGAATCATTTTCAAAATATTTTGAAAGAGAGGGTTTTAAGGTCTAAAATCATTTTAGTCAAAATGGTTTTGGTCCACAAATGGGGTGTAAGGTTTGGGATTTGAAGCTCCTCTTGCCGAAGAAATCGAACCTTTGCATTGCACAATTTTCATGACCAAGTAAACAATCAGTGGCGCCTAGGTCTTAAGGGCGATCAAAAATGAGGTGTCTACAGTTACCCCTCTTTAACAGGGCTCAAAGTCATGAAATGACCTGAGTGAATATCAAAGCCCAGAGACGACCCATTTTTGACAAGATCGTAAGACTTGGACAAACAAGCAAAATGTAAATGCAGTTGGTTGAACCCGAAGGTTGCCTATGTATCCCTTTGCAAGGAATCAAACCAGCGTAGTTCAGGGGCAGGATGCAAAATGATACACAATATAACAAAACAGTACTAACGATATGCAATGTAATGAAACAATACACATCATATACAATGTAATTGAAACATCAAACCACAAACAGTGCAAAACCACACAAATATCAAAGAGAGACAGAGATGCAAAATCAGACTATGTTTAACACAGAAAAGGTACTGGAACCCTCAAACCACAATTCTATTAGTGGAATAGGCATGTGCACATGCAGAATTGTGTGTTTCGCAGAAAGAATACAAGTAATTGGGTGGCATGATAAGAGTGAGGAATGATCTGCTAAGGAAATATCGTGAATCTACATGCTGAATGCAACAAGACAAAGTACAATGCAATGGATGCAGTGAAGAAGGCGTGCGGCCAAACCATATTTTACCTAGAAAAGGTATGGACACAACACAAACCACGTCTAACACAGAAAAGGCGTCGACACCCTCAGACCACAATTCTCTTAGTGGAATAGGCGCGTACACATTATCATAGAACCATGCTTTAACGAAGGAGATGTATGAGCACATGCCAAACTAAGCTTAACATGAAAATGATGCAGGGGATAAGATGGTATGATGTAATGGATGTAATAGGGAGTGCAATAGATGCAAAGGGTGACATACTCCAACTATGCTGGAATTATGAGAGGAGGGAGAATAAATTCCAAATACGCTGAAATCATATGAGGAAAGGAACTCTCAGACCACGCTGGAATCGTGAAAGGAGGTCCTAAGAAAAGCATTCAGAGGCACGTTTCACGCGTCCCGAGATAATTTCCAAACACGCTAAGATCGTGTGAGGAATGAGACACTCTAACCACGCTAAAATCATGAGAAGAGGTTCAAAGACAAACCAATCAGAAGCGTGTTCCACGCAACCTGAGATAAATTCCAAACACGCTGAAATCGTGTGAGGAAAGAGACACTCTAATCACTCTGAAATCGTAAGAAAAGGTCTAAAGACAAACCAATCAGGGGCGCTTTCCATGCAACCTGAGATAAATTCCAAACATGCTGAAATCATGTGAGGAAATGAGCACTCTAATCACACTGAAATCGTGAGAAGAGGCTTGAAAACAACCCGATCAGGAGCGCGCTTCACGCGTCCTGAGATAAATTCCAAACACGCTGAAATCGTGTGAGGAAATGAGCACTCTAATCACGCTAAAATCGTGAGAAGAGGCCTAAAAACAACTACTCAGGGGCGTGTTCCACACAACCTGAGATAAATTCTAAACACGTTGAAATCGTGTGAGGAAAGGAACACTCTAACCACGCTGAAATCGTGAGAAGAGGCCCAAAAACAAACCAATCAAGAGTGCGCTTTACGCGTCATGAGATAAATTCCAAACATGCTGAAATTATGTGAGGAATGGGACACTTTAACCACATTGGAATCGTAAGAAGAGGCCCAAAAACCAACCAATCAGGAGCGCGCTTCACGCGTCCTGAGATAAATTCCAAACATGCTGAAATCGTGTGAGGAAATGAGCACTCTAACCACGCTCAAATCATGAGAAGAGATCCGAAAACAAACCAATTAGGAGTGCGCTTCACGCATCCTGCGATAAATTCCAAACACGCTGAAATCGTGTGAGGAAAGGAGCACTCTAATCACGCTAAAATCGTGAGAAGATGCCTGAAAACAACTACTCAGGGGCGCGTTCCACGCAGCCTGAGATAAATTCCAAACACGCTAAAATCGTGTGAGGAATGGGTCACTCTAACCACCCTGAAATCGTGAGAAGAGGTCCAAAGAAAAGCAATCAAGAGTGCGTTCCACAGAACCTGAGATAGCCCCGGGGCATAATAATCCTAAACGCTGCTCAGTGTAAAAGGATAAATGATACAAGATAACACACGATGCAAATAAATGCAATAAGTGCGATGATATGATACACGTTACAAGCAATGTAGTGCATGATATTTAGGGAATGCAATAAACAAACAAAGTCGCGCTTTAGAAAGCACCTCATGGGGAGAGTGGCGATGAACTGCTCTACTCTGACGAGGATCTCCGCATGTGTTCTTCGAACTCTTACCTTCAACTCACAATACAAAGGTCCTGAAACGCTGACAAGGGGTAACCTCTGCATGTAGAACCCACGGATGCCGCTGCTTATATTTGCAGCATTCCCTATTCTCCAATGGGATGACAGACTAGGTTGGTTTAGTATCCAGAATTGAAGCGCACACATGTGTAGACACCCCATTTTTGACCGCCCTCAAGACTTGGGCACTACTGATGGTTTGCTCGGTGTTGAGAGACGTGCAGGGCACAAGTTCAATTTCTTCGGCAATGAGAGAGGCGAATCTCAAATTCACACCCCATTTTGAACCAAAATTATTTTGGATGGTTTTGAGACTTTAAAACCCTCTCTTTCAAAACATTTTTGAAATAAAATTCCCACGATGTTCCGACGCTCGCATTTCAGTAAATTGTGCGCTTTTCGATAAACCGAGCAAGGACAAAGTGGAGATGAATGAAAGAGAGATGAAATCTTTGAAAAATATTTCAAAACACCTTACTTCCGGGTTTGAAGTTGAAGAGAAGAGGAGAAGAGGGGAGAAAACAAGTTGGAGAAGAAGTTCAGGATGAATCCGGGTGGGAGAAAGACGTGCAGTCATTGCTAAATCAAGCTTATCTACCTATACACTTGGAGTTAAGCTATGAGGCCATAACCATTGGAAAGAAGACTTCCGGGGCTTCATTTTTCATTATGAATCTTCTAAAGCCAAGTCTGGGTGGAGGAGATATGATTGGTTGAAGTCGGGCATCATCCCGGTTGGATCGAGTCTGCGCGACTTCACCAAAAAGGGCATAACTTTTTCCACAGAAGGAATTTTAATGCAAGGTTTGCGCCATTGGAAATCTAACTTCCGGGGCTTCAATCTGGACATCCACCGGAACTTTTGGACCTCATTGGACACCCATCGGCACTCTATTTAGCCGACCGGCCAGTACAAAGTGCAGGTCGGCAATTTATTGTGCCGATGACCCTTTTTCTTGGCCGATTTGACCCTTTTGACTCTCCCAAGCTTGGTGCATGCTAGCTGTGCCAGCTGGGATGCACAGACTCGGCTCCCCGTGTATAAGTGTGCCTATTTTGGAGCTTTTACCCCCTTTTTGGTGCACCCTTTGCTCAAGGCTTCTTGAGGAAGCCTTGACCCCTTGTCTTGGCTTCCTCAAGAAGCCTACCAGCTGTCTAAGCTTCTTGAATAAGCCTTGGTCACTTTGACCCTTTTGTATAGCTTCTTGGAGAAGCTTTATGCCATTTCCTTACTCTATAAAAGGAGCTCCCCTCCCTCCATTGCAAAAGGTTGGAGTTTTTGAGCAAAAACTAGAGAGTAGACATATATATCTAACATATATATCTACAACCCTCTATATCTATCCTATCCAAGCTTCCAAACACCTTGGTTCTTGTATCATTTGCTCTACAACACCTAGCACAACACCTCTATCTTCCATTCCAGCATTTGGGAGGCCATTTACAGAGGTTAGGAGTTCAGAAACTTGGACCAAGGGGTGCTGGTTTGCTGCTCTTCAAGGGTAAGCATCCATTTCCCTTAAACTTGCATTTTTTTAGTTTCATTGGTTAGCCTTATTTACAAGTATTTTTGGGCTTCGATGTAAACTGTAAAGAGGCTTTTTTTGAGCCCTTCTTCAACATTGAAGAAGGGCTCAATACTGTTGGGGACCTCCATGTATGACTTGCTTCATTACCCCTCTTTGGTCCCCATTTTTGCATGACTTGTTAGCACATTGAGCTTCTATTTTCCGACCCTGATAAGAACTGAAAAGGGTCTTATTTTGACCCCCTCTCCATGTCCCATGAAGGGTCTTTTGCTGTTTGATGTATGCTTTGTATACTTCATGTTGTAGCCCTCTTGTGGCCTTAATCTTGCATTGCATTTTAAGCATGTTTGTATATTGATTTGGGGGTTGTTATCTACTGTGAGTAGTCATATTATTTGTCCCTCTTCAGTGTTGTCAAACGGTCTTTTTCATTTTGGGCTTTTCATCTTACACTTGCTTTGTAATCCTCCATTTTGCCTTAACATGTATCTAGCATTTAGACCACTATGCTTGCTTGTTTTGGCTTAGCTTTGTGATAATTTTATGATTTCTTTGACATTCTTAAGGACTATTTTGGGTCATTTGAGTCATCCATGCTTTGCTTTGTATAGCTACCATGCAACCTCTCTTGTATACCTTATGAGCCTTGAGTGTTGACCCCTCTAGCATGCTTTACTTGCACTATTTCGGTGATTTGGAGCCACTTATAATGTCATTTCAGTCCTCATAGTATGCTTGAATGCTCATATTTGATGCTCCTTTAATGCTTTATAAGGTTGTTGTCATATGTTCCATGTTTGGCCCTTTGTGCATGCTTCCATGCTTAGACCTTTTAGATGCCATCTAAGTGGTTTTGGGGGTTTGTTTTAACATGTTTTGGGACTGATTTGGTTATTCTTGGACTGTTGAGGCTTAATTTGTATAGCCATGGTTTAAGCCCCTTGGCTTGCTTTGAGTTTTGGACATCGTTGCATGCTTGGCTTGTCTTGTCTTGTTTACTTGGTTTTGCACCTTCTATAACATGATTTCAGAGCTTTCTAAGCATGCCATGTATCCATGATTATCCTCTTTTAAGTGTGCTTAAAAGTTGCTCTTTGGTGCCAAAGTGTTGGACCTTGTGTGCATGCATGTTTGTATGTGTTTTGGCCCTCATTTCCATGACATTTGGCCACTGTTTTGGGCCTAGTATAGAGCTTCCCAAATTAGTTTGAATCCATGTTTCACATGTTGCTCAAAGGTTGTTGCCTTATTCCATGCCTTGCATGTTTGTTAGCTTAGGTCGTGTGCCTAGTACGTATTGCATGTTTGCATACTTGCCTCCATGCTCATGTTGCATGCTTAGCTTGCATGTGCATTGTTGTGCATTGCCTCACCTCTTGATCAACCATGATTGAGGTTGGGTCCCTTGTATGTTTTCTGTGCATTGCATTTGACATTGAAATGCAAATTTGGCCTCTTAGGCCATCATGCGTCGAAATGCGCCATTGATGGCCCGGGGGTCAAGGGCCATGCTCCCTTGAGTCCATTGCATGATAGGGAGTGTGTCCATGCATACATTGCCTTGAAATTCCATGCCATACACTGGCTGGCCTTGTTGCTATCAAAACTGTCTCCTGCAGGAATTTTGTGCCGACCGGCACTATATGGGTGGCCGATAACATCATTTACAGCCGGTGACTATTGTACACGGCCGGTAGCCATCCCTCCCAGCCGATGATGTTCTGCAATGCTCGTAGAAGGTTCTCTGGGACTTTGACAGCCAGAGAAGAAAAGGCAAGAAACAGAGGCAACAAGTGGCATGGCACTTTTCCCAAGTAGTCGATTCGAGCATGCATCATTCGTGATATCGAGGCAGGGTTGAGGCCCCCTTCTTTTTACATTTGATTTAATTTGATAATTAGAAATTTTGTAATAATTTATTTATTCGTAGATTTGTATTATTTGGGACTGTATATTCTTTTGGTCCCTCCGTGTGAGGGCATATTTGT
Source organism: Camellia lanceoleosa (assembly GCA_025200525.1). Lineage (NCBI taxonomy): Eukaryota > Viridiplantae > Streptophyta > Magnoliopsida > Ericales > Theaceae > Camellia > Camellia lanceoleosa. Next base: position 432,469 of record JANUSC010000164.1, on the reverse strand, counting down.
AATAAGTGTGGGTGAGTGTGTGTATGTCTTCCAACCCCCGTTTCTTTCTTCCCTTTTATTTACCTGCTTATGATGGTAGATTAGGGCGTATTTAAGATTAGCATACCTTATGCAATGCATGCGTGCATCCATGCATTTGTTGACATGCATCGGGCTCGGTACATCATACAAACTGCATTGTATTTCAAATCTAACTTGAATACGTGTTACTCGTGCATTTCACATGCCATGATTAGAATAGCCAAGCCTACTCTAAATTGCATCTTCGCCTGTGTCGCATTAGCCATTTAACATGAACTAGGTCATGCATGTTTGCTAACTAGTTTCTTGTTTTGGCACGGAGTACGATGTAAGTATTTATGCTTTAGCATATCGCATGCGTGTGGATGTTAACATAACAGTATGCTTACCATGCGGCTAAGTGCTTATATGAGATAAACTGTTTGAATGCCTGTGGGTGGAGGTTGGATTGCTTGAGTTGGGAAAACTCATTGAAATCCGTGTTTTAGCCTACTTGCGAGTAGCAAATTCCAAAGCATTTTCAAAAGCAACGGATATGCAATGTTTGTTTCCAAATTAGGCGATCTAGTCTATACTTGTTTGTCAAGCATAACATAGTAATTCTAGGCTAATAATTGGAATAAGAGCATGTAATGTTTTCAAAATCGGATATCACGGTTAGTAGAGGCGGTCTTCGATCGCGAAAGGGGTGCTCATAGTGACCTTCCCAATCGTACCCAAACTCCCGAGCCAAGACACTTTGGTTATGACGACCGTGGCCTTAAGATCGAGTCGTGGTTTCCTAAATTCCCCATTAAAAAATATTTAGGTGGCGACAGACCGCAAAGCAGTCCATGTTTGGCACTACTTTTCAAAAAAAAAAAAATCTGTTTTTCTTCAAAACGATTTGCCAGAGTTGGACTCTTTGGTTCAGATTAAGAACCGTAACACAAAGCGAGTCCGAACTGTGGCGAGGTCCCCCGCGGACATGTTACAGTTTCTGGCGACTCTGCTGGGGATTTTAGAGAGCTTGACTCGAACTCGTGATCTCCGTTTTTTACTACACTTATGTGTTTCTTTGCATTGCATGTGTATTGGTGCACCTAGGACACCATGTTGGCCATCTGCTATTCCTGAGCGGTTTGCCGGAGGCTTGTCTTGTCAAGGCATGACCATAAGGCTGACCGGTTGTGGGCTCTGCCAGTATGGGAACACAAACCCCGATTTTACCGGGGCACCCTTTTAGACCATTCGGCCTAGTGCATATTCGGAATCCGTAGTGACCATTCCAAACTAGGACAGGTTGCTTACCCGATATAGGTTGTTTGAAACCGCTGCGTTCGTAGTGAAACTAGATCCTGACAAAATAGGACAGGGAAACCCTACCCCAACATAGGGGTGTTTCGGCTCTCTTTTTACTTGCTATGTGCTTTTAGAGTGTATCTCTACAGGGAATGCATATACCAGTTTGTGAGTCTGGGTATCCGCATGGCACCAAGACGTGATATTTTGAGAAACAGTTATATCTGCGGGTATCATATTCAGATTTGGCAATGATTTCGGGAACAAAGGATCGAGAATGGAATCTGCTCGTTTCCGCCAGATTCTGCTTTGGTGAAGTTGAACCGAGATGTCTCGCTTTTCCCTTTTGCTAGGTAGTCTTGGAACCATAGCTCGAAGGCTCCACTATCTCCTGCACATTGGATTTGTACCGATAAACTTTGTCGTCGAGACTCGGTTCATGGGTAATCGTGGCTAGAGAAGGCTAGTCAGCATGATCACCGCTCAAGCTTACAGATCAAGTGGCCTTATTCACCCCTCCAAAGGAACAAGTCACCAGATGGATCAGAATACGTCGGTGGAGGCAATGATGCATCAGATGCAGGAAACTATGAAACTCATGCAGCAAGACGCTATCCGCCAAGCGGAATTCTCCAAGCAAAGAAGTCAGAATCATGGCTCAAGAGCCGAGCTCATCACTGCCGCAACAAAGAAAGCGGCGTCTGCTTCACAACAAGTTCCTTCCCCAGTAGGAGCTCCAGCACCTGGGGAGACGCCAAATGTCCAGGAATGTACAAACATTCCAGTAGGGCCGGCTCTGCCCCAAATTTTACCCCAGTTATCAAAAACACCCACCAACCTACCGGACTCTCCCTTTGAGTTCGAGACGGATCCCACAGCACTGAAGTTGAGCAAGCTTGAAAAGCTGTTCAAGAAATCCCAAGGAGTCAAGACCATCCCTGACATTGAAGATGGATACACGGACACAGCTGTGACATTGCCAGACAGGTTCAAAATGCCTCACATCGACCGTTTTGACGGGTCAGGAGATCCCATGGTCCACCTGAGTTTGTTTTTAGATGTTCTGCGCCCGATGGGCTTGACAAGATTACAGAAGCTCTCCCTCTTTAGCAGACCTCGCCGGTATCGCGCCATCCGCACGCCAAATTAGAGGACTCAGTGAAACGAAGCTGGGAGGAGATGTTCGAGGCCTTCGTCGCACAATATTCATACAATACCCAGATCGAGATCATAACCCGTGATCTTGAGACAACCAGGCAAGAGCCGAAAGAGGGCTTCTCTGACTTTGTAACTCGTTGGAGAGCCAAAGCTTCTTCGATGACCACCAGGCCGGTCGACAAGGACCAGATACGGATGATTGTGCGCAATCTCCAACCCAGGCTGATGCAGAAGATGATTGTCCTCCCCCTACCCACCTTTGCAGACCTCCATGAGATTGGGGTACAAATCGAGGATGCTATAAAGCAGGGCTTCATTGACCAGGAGAAGGAGCAGCCCAGGAGGGCGTTTACCCGCAGTTCGAATGTGACCACCAGTGGTGATGCAACTGCAAGACCTTCTAAAGTGGGCATGGTCGCCAACACCACATCACAAAAAGCTACCCCATTTACCGGTGCATCCGGAAGTAGCTCACATAAAACCAAATATCCACCTCGAGTCAAGAGGGTTTTCACCCCACTTCATATGCCTTTGTCAAAGGCTCTAGAGGTCTTAATCCAGAAAGGACATCTGAAACCATTGGAACAACGGCCTTTACCAGATCCTCTCCCTTCAAAGCATGACCGAACTAAGTACTGTGCCTACCATCAACAAACCGGTCGTGAGACCGATAGCTGCTTTCGTCTGCGCCATGATGTACAAGATTTGTTTGACAACGTCATCGCCGCACCAGCTCAGTAAAGTCTATCGTCACTGGATCAGCAAACTTGGGGGATAGTACAAGTATGTGATCGGGGGACAAACCACCTGCGGGCAGTGCTCAGTTTACTTCAGATGTGGCGTATGGCACGCACTGTTTTGAGAATTTGCGAATGCTGGTTTTTGTATGTTCTGGCTTGGGTACTGAGTCAGTTCTGTCGTTTTTGCTTTGAGCCTGTCTCTTTGTCTTGAGTCAGTCTTTTTGATTAAGGGTCTGTCTTGTTATATCGAGTCAGTCCTGTTTTGTTAGAGTCGGGTGATTTCGGGGGAGTTACCTCGAACATCACTTGCTTGTTTTGCGTCTGTCTTTTCATTTTGTTTTGAGTCTATTTCTGCAAGGGAGTCAATTATGCCAACAGATTTTGAATGGAACAGCAGTGATTTTCACACTCTTGTGTTTGCTTCTGCCGTGTGCCAGTTGTGCCAGAAATTCTAAATGAGATGGAAGTATTTGACTAAGAACTCTGTCTTTTCTGTGCCTTGAAGTCATTGCATTGGCCTAAGTTTTTCAAAACTTTTTCAAACACTGTGGTGAAAACGAAGAGGAAGGAATTCCTTGGGATTTGCAAAAATTTGATCAATTGAGAGAAAGAGAGGCGTGCTAAGCCCTTAATGAATGAAATCATGCTTGTTAGTGTGAGTACTGAGAAGGACCCTAGCTTTGATCCAGATTGGTCCTACACTGTCTTCAGCGCGAGCGATTTGTCGCTTTCTTAAAAACTTTCAAAAAAATGTTTTGCGCGGTCCTGCGAAGACATGTGTGGAATCGCTCTTGAGATTGTGCAGCCTAGGATCACTCTCAGCCTCGAGACTCGACCCCTCATTTTCGAACCTTGGACTCAAACTCAGAATGTTCAACGGTTAACTACAACGTGAGGCCTGTGAGACCAGATTCAAAGTAGTCCTCGAACAAGAGGCACCAAAGTCAGACCAAGAAGATCAGACCTCATCAGAAGAAGCTTGCAAAGCTAGATCAGAAGCACCCCTCGAACTAGGAGCAAAAAAAAAAAATATCCGATGTGCTCGAAGAGCCAAAGGTGGATCTTTCTGCAAATCAATACAACAGCCACTCTCCTGGATACAAAGGGCTTCAATCTCAAAACCATTTGGCATGGACTTGTTACACTTTTACCCTTTGAGAGGCTCGTTGGGCCGAAAACCCGGAAGGGCGGCCCAGGCAAAAGTTAGAGCAAAGAAAAGAATGAAGAAAAAGAAAAAGAGAAAAAATGCAAAGATACAAAAAATGCAAAAAAAGAAAAGAAAAGAAAAATGCAAAAAAGAAGAAGAAAAAGGAATGAAAGAAATATAAAAAAAAAAAGAAAAGAAAGAAGAACAAAGCTCGCAAGGTCGAAAACCTGTAATAGGCGCCTTGGCAAAAGTTAGAGCCTAAAAAGGAGAGGTTAAATACTCGAGTGTACCTTAACCTCGAACTACGTAAGGCTTGATTCCCATGTTTGGGATACGTAGGCAACTTCACTCTGAAGTCTAGCCATAAAACGATTCAAATTCAGTTGTGTCCATGAAATGGTTTTGATCATCTTTGCCTTCAGATCCGAGAGTTCGCCAGGATCGCCGCTCAAGGATTGATTTCAATACTGCGGTGCCATTTAGACAAGGGCAACTTTCCGTTGCCATTCAATGCATCATGTGTCATTTCAAACAAGGGCAATTTTCCGTTGCCATGCAAAGGTCCTTCTATTAAGGGGCAATTTTCCATTGCTATGGGTCCGAGGTTGTGCATCTCAAAGAGTTGGTTCCCTGCTTGTTGAGCGGTGGCCGTTTGCAAAAACAGTTTTTGAGAATTTTTACTGAGGTTGACTATTCTCTCAAAAATCATTCCATTTTTCCAAAACTGGACCATTTTCTTGGACCCAAAAAAGGAAAATTTTTAGTGCTTACAACCTGACTTGCATGATTTCAAATCAAAAATCGAATAAGCATGTTAATCTAACTTTCATGTTGGTCAAAATTGTTTTAAAAAAAAAATGGTCAAAATGATGAACTAGGGGCACAGTTGAGTCAGGCTTCCTGTCTTTCCCCCATTTTCAACATACTTGCCAAGAAAGGCACTCTACCTGCTAGAAGAGGGCACAACCGGTTAGCAAAAGGGCCGAAAAGCTCTCTCGCCCTCCAAGTAGTGAGGTATCAAGCCATGCGAAGCATAAATTGAATGGGGCGAGATGTTCCACTTCCTCATCTCGACAGATCTAACCACGTCCAAACTCCCCAAAGAAGGCATCATCAACCGATGTTAGCCGCAGATTTGCTACACACCCAACAGGCACAACCTCTCTGTGGAAAGTTCATCTTTGTGCGAAGAAAAAGAATCTAGCAGAATGCTAGGGGCAAGAGCCCGCAACTTCTTGTCTATCTACCAACCACTTTGGGAAGGGATAAAAAATTGAGAGATTGAAGAATAGAGAGATGTGCGTTGAGAGAAAAAGTGAGAAAAGGGCTTTTTCAGAAAAATAGAGCTTGAGGGCCGAGTGAGGTGAGGATCACAAATGAGAAAGGATGGGAAAATAATACCCGGTGAAACAGGCTCCCTGTGCACATTCGAGTCTTGTGTTTTGTTTTGTCTATCTCGATTCTTGTTTTGAGTCGTTTCGAGTGTCAATAGATGTGTTTAGGTTGTTTACCTTTGTTTTCTTTTGTTGAGTCTTTTTCGCTGTGTTCAGTCGTAAGCTCAATACCCGGTTAAGAACTCATTTCTCAATTTCAATAAATCATCTTGTGCTCAGAGTGCTGTGCCATTCTCCACATTTGTGCAAAACAAGATTTGTTCTTTCATAAAACCGCAGGGTTCAACCCAGGTCATGTGAGAACAGTGAAACCAGGACCTATTTGAAGCTATAGTGGTTCCGGACTGCAAAATAAAAGCAAAAGAGGAAAACGTCGGGTATCTAAGTTTGTTTCAACTTCAGTAAGTTCCGAGACTACATCCCGTGTGTACCTCTTCAGGCCTTGCCAATGCTCCGAAGTATGAGTGTACCTCTACCTCAAGCTCAAGACCAAGTTTGCTTCAAGCCAGAATGGTGTATCTAACACACCTCATTCCCTTAGTGTATCAATCACACTTCATTCACCTAGTGTATCAATCACACGTCATTCATTCAGTGTATCTAACACACTTTATTTGCTTTAGTGTATCAATCACACTCCATTCACTTCGTGTATCTATCACACACAGTCATTTGCTCCACTTAATGTATCTAACACACTTCATTTGTCTTAAGTGTATCAATCACACTCCATACTCATTTAGTGTATCAATCACACTTTCTTCACTTGGTATATCAATCACACTTCTTTCATTTTGTGTATCTATCACGCACATTCTCATTTTGTGTATCTATCACACACATTCTCGTTTTGTGTATCTATCACGCACATATTCACTTTTGTGTATCTATTACGCTCTCACTCAGTGTATCAATCACACTTCACTCACTTTGTGTATCTATCACACCATTCTTCTCTTCATATCACATGTTTGCTTTGTGTATCAATCACACCCTGTTTGCCTCATGTATCTGTCACATGATTACTTTAGTGTATCCATCACACCTCATTTACTTCTGTTTGCTTCATGTATCTCTCACATGTTTATTTAGTGTATCAATCACACTCTCTTCACACTTCTTTCACTTTGTGTATCTATCACACACATACTCATTTAGTGTATCAATCACATTTCATTCTCACTTTTGTGCATCAGTGTATCTATCACACACATATCCTTTTAGTATCAATCATACTTGTTCACATAGTGCATCTATCACACTTTGTGTTCACCTTTAGTATATCAATCATACTTGTTCACATAGTGCATCTATCACACTTTGTGTTCACATTTAGTATATCAATCATACTTGTTCACTAAGTGCATCTATCACACTTTGTGTTCACTTTTAGTATATCAATCATACTTGTTCACTAAGTGCATCTATCACACTTTGTGTTCACATTTAGTATATCAATCATACTTGTTCACTAAGTGCATCTATCACACTTTGTGTTCACTTTTAGTATATCAATCATACTTGTTCACTAAGTGCATCTATCACACTTTGTGTTCACCTTAAGTATATCAATCATACTTGTCCACTAAGTGCATCTATCACACTTCGTGTTCACCTTTAGTATATCGATCATACTCTGTTCACATGGTGCATCTATCACACTTTGTGCTCACCTTTAGTATATCTATCATACTTGTTCACTAAGTGCATCTATCACACTTCGTGTTCACTTTTAGTATATCTATCATACTTGTTCACTAAGTGCATCTATCACACTTCGTGTTCACTTTCAGTATATCAATCATACTTTGTTCACTAAGTGCATCTATCACACTTCGTGTTCACCTATTGTGTATCAATCACATTTGTTCACTTAGTGCATCTATCACACTTTGTGTTTGCCTTTTGTGTATCCATCACACTTTTCTCACTTCATTCATTTAGTGTATCAATCACACTTTGTCCATATAGTGTATCTATCACACACTCGCTTTGTATCTATCGCACACGCTTACTTTGTGTATCAATCACACGCTCGCTTTGTGTATCAATCACACACTTTCTCTTCATGCATCTATCACACTATGCTCATCTTGTGTATCCATCACACTTTGCTTCATACAGTGTATCCATCACACTGCACTCACCTTGTGTATCTACTACACACGTTCACTTTTTGTATCTATCACATGCTCCCTTTGTATATCCACCACACACATTCGCTTAGTGTATCTATCACATATTTGCTTAGTGTATCCATCACACTCTCTTCACTTTGGTGTAATCATCACACATGTTTGTCCACTTAGTGTATCCATCACGCTTTGTTCAATTTTGTGTATCTAACACACATGTTTGTGAGAATTGCATAATTCTCTTACATCCTTTCTGCATGAGATGTAGGTTGGTTCACGTTTACTTGCTTGCATAGCATTCGCTTAAAATGTTGCATTTATTTTGCATAATTGCTTCATCACAGCATCCTTTGCATGATCATAAGTTATGCACTTGCATTGTGCATCACTTTGCATCTTGCCCCTGAACTACGCTGGTTTGATTCCTTGCAAAGGGATACATAGGCAGCCTGCGAGCACAACCATTTATCTATCTATATTTTGTTTGTTTGTCCAAGTCTTCGGCCCTGTCAAAAATGGGTCGTCACAGGGCTTTGACATTCACTCCCGCCATTGTTATGACTTTCGAGTTCTATCAAAGAGGGGCAACTGTAGACACCCCATTTTTGACCGCCCTCAAGACTTGGTTACTACTGATGGTTTGCTCGGTGTTGAGAGATGTGCAGGGCACAAGTTCAATTTCTTCGGCAAGGAGAGAGGCGAATCTCAACTTCACACCCCATTTTGAACCAAAATTATTTTGGATGGTTTTGAGACTTTAAAACCCTCTCTTTCAAAACATTTTTGACATAAAATTCCTACGATGTTCCGATGCTTGCATTTCGGTAAATAGTGCGCTTTTCGGTAAACTGAGCAAGGACAAAGTGGAGATGAATGAAAGAGAGATGAAATCTTTGAAAAATCTTTCAAAACACCTTACTTCGGGGTTTGAAGTTGAAGAGAAGAGGAGAAGAGGGGAGAAAACAAGTTGGAGAAGAAGTTCAGGATGAATCCGGGTGGGAGAAAGACGAGCAGTCATCGCTAAATCAAGCTTATCTACCTATACACTTGGAGTTAAGCTATGAGGCCATAACGATTGGAAAGAAGACTTCCGGGGCTTCATTTTTCATTGAAGAATCTTCTAAAGCCAAGTCTGGGTGGAGGAGATATGATTGGTTGAAGTCGGGCATCATCCCGGTTGGATCGAGTCTGCGCGGCTTCACCAAAAAAGGCATAACTTTTTCCACAGAAGGAATTTTAATGCAAGGTTTGCGCCATTAGAAAGCTAACTTCCGGGGATTCAATCTGGACATCCACCGGCACTTTTGGACCTCATTGGACACCCATCGGCACTCTATTTAGCCGACCGGCCAATACAAAGTGCAGGTCGGCAATTTATTGTGCCGATGACCCTTTTACTTAGCCGATTTGACCCTTTTGACTCTCCCAAGCTTGGTGCATGCCAGCTGTGCCAGCTGGGATGCACAGACTCGGCTCCCCGTGCATAAGTGTGCCTATTTTGGAGCTTTTACCCCCTTTTTGGTGCACCCTTTGCTCAAGGCTTCTTGAGGAAGCCTTGACCCCTTGTCTTGGCTTCCTCAAGAAGCCTACCAGCTGTCCAAGCTTCTTGAATAAGCCTTGGTCCCTTTGACCCTTTTGTATAGCTTCTTGGAGAAGCTTTATGCCATTTCCTTGCTCTATAAAAGGAGCTCCCCCCCTCCATTGCAAAAGGTTGGAGTTTTTGAGCAAAAACCAGAGATTAGACATATATATCTAACATATATATCTACAACCCTCTATATCTATCCTATCCAAGCTTCCAAACACCTTGGTTCTTGCATCATTTGCTCTACAACACCTAGCACAACACCTCCATCTTCCATTCCAGCATTTGGGAGGCCATTTACAGAGGTTAGGAGTTCAGAAACTTGGACCAAGGGGTGCTGGTTTGCTGCTCTTCAAGGGTAAGCATCCATTTCCCTTAAACTTGCATTTTTTAGTTTCATTGGTTAGCCTTATTTACAAGTATTTTTGGGCTTCGATGTAAACTGTAAAGAGGCTTTTTTTGAGCCCTTCTTCAACATTGAAGAAGGGCTCAACACTTTTGGGGACCTCCATGTATGACTTGCTTCATTACCCCACTTTGGTCCCCATTTTTGCATGACTTGTTAGCACATTGAGCTTCTATTTTCCGACCCTGATCAGAACTGAAAAGGGTCTTAATTTGACCCCCTCTCCATGTCCCTTGAAGGGTCTTTTGCTGTTTGATGTATTCTTTGTATACTTCATGTTGTAGCCCTCTTGTGGCCTTAATCTTGCATTGCATTTTAAGCATGTTTGTATATTGATTTGGGGGTTGTTATCTACTATGAGTAGTCATATTTTTCATCCCTCTTCAGTTTTGTCGAAGGGACTTTTTCATTTTGGGCTTTTCATCTTACAGTTGCTTTGTAATCCTCCATTTTGCCTTAACATGTATCTAGCATTTAGACCACTATGCTTGCTTGTTTTGGCTTAGCTTTGTGATGCTTTTATGATTTCTTTGACATGCTTAAGGACTATTTTGGGTCATTTGAGTCATCCATGCTTTGCTTTGTATAGCTACCATGCAACCTCTCTTGTATACCTTATGAGCCTTGAGTGTTGACCCCTCTAGCATGCTTTACTTGCACTATTTCGGTGATTTGGAGCCACTTATAATGTCATTTCAGTCCTCATAGTATGCTTGAATGCTCATATTTGATGCTCCTTTAATGCTTTATAAGGTTGTTGTCATATGTTCCATGTTTGGCCCTTTGTGCATGCTTCCATGCTTAGACCTTTTAGATGCCATCTAAGTGGTTTTGGGGGTTTGTTTTAACATGTTTTGGGACTGATTTGGTTATTCTTGGACTGTTGAGGCTTAATTTGTATAGCCATGGTTTAAGCCCCTTGGCTTGCTTTGAGTTTTGGACATCGTTGCATGCTTGGCTTGTCTTGTCTTGTTTACTTGGTTTTGCACCTTCTATAACATGATTTCAGAGCTTTCTAAGCATGCCATGTATCCATGATTATCCTCTTTTAAGTGTGCTTAAAAGTGGCTCTTTGGTGCCAAAGTGTTGGACCTTGTGTGCATGCATGTTTGTATGTGTTTTGGCCCTCATTTCCATGACATTTGGCCACTGTTTTGGGCCTAGTATAGAGCTTCCCAAATTAGTTTGAATCCATGTTTAACAAGTTGCTCAAAGGTTGTTGCCATATTCCATGCCTTGCATGTTTGTTAGCTTAGGTCGTGTGCCTAGTACGTATTGCATGTTTGCATACTTGCCTCCATGCTCATGTTGCATGCTTAGCTTGCATGTGCATTGTTGTGCATTGCCTCACCTCTTGATCAACCATGATTGAGGTTGGGTCCCTTGTATGTTTTCTGTGCATTGCATTTGACATTGAAATGCAAATTTGGCCTCTTAGGCCATCATGCGTCGAAATGCGCCATTGATGGCCCGAGGGTCAAGGGCCATGCTCCCTTGAGTCCATTGCATGATAGGGAGTGTGTCCATGCATACATTGCCTTGAAATTCCATGCCATACACTGTCTGGCCTTGTTGCTATCAAAACTGTCTCCTGCAGGAATTTTTTGCCGACCAGCACTATATGGGTGGCCGATAACATCATTTACAGCCGGTGACTATTGTACACGGCCGGTAGCCATCCCTCCCAGCCGATGATGTTCTGCAATGCTCATAGAAGGTTCTCTGGGACTTTGACAGTTTTCAGAGAAGAAAAGGCAGTAAAACAGAGGCAACAGTGGCATGGTGCGGACTTTCCGGGCGAGTCGGATTCGAGCATGCATCATTCGCATATCCCGAGGCAGGGCTGAGGCCCCCTTCTTTTTACATTTGATTTAATTTGATAATTAGAAATTTTGTAATAATTTATTTATTCTGTATTCGGACTGTATTATTTGGGACTGTATATTCTTTTGGTCCCTCCGTGTGAGGGCATATTTGTAATAAGTGTGGGTGAGTGTGTGTATGTCTTCCAACCCCCGTTTCTTTCTTCCCTTTTATTTACCTGCTTATGATGGTAGATTATGGCATATTTAAGATTAGCATACCTTATGCAATGCATGAGTGCATCTATGCATTTGTTGACATGCACCGGGCTCGGTACATCATACAAACTGCATTATATTTCAAATCTAACTTGAATACATGTTACTCGTGCATTTCACATGCCATGATTAGAATAGCCGAGCCTACTCTAAATTGCATCTTCGCCTGTGTCGCATTAGCCATTTAACATGAACTAGGTCATGCATGTTTGTTAACTAGTTTCTTGTTTTGGCACGGAGTACGATGTAAGTATTTATGCTTTAGCATATCGCATGCGTGTGGATGTTAACATAACAGTATGCTTACTATGCGGCTAAGTGCTTATATGAGATAAACTGTTTGAATGCCTGTGGGTGGAGGTTGGATTGCTTGAGTTGGGAAAACTCATTGAAATCCGTGTTTTAGCCTACTTGCGAGTAGCAAATTCCAAAGCATTTTCAAAACGAACGGATATGCAATGTTTGTTTCCAAATTAGGCGATCTAGTCTATACTTGTTTGCTGTGCGCATAACATAGTAATTCTAGGCTAATAATTGGAATAAGAGCATGTAATGTTTTCAAAATCGGATATCACGGTTAGTAGAGGCCGGTCTTCGGACCGGGCGAAAGGGGGTGCTCATAGCTGACCTTCCCCAATCGTACCCAAGCTCCCGAGCCAAGACACTTTGGTTATGACGGACACGTGGCCTTCGGCACCGAGTCAGGGTTTCCTAAATTCCCCCATTAAAAAATATTTAGGTGGCGACTCTGTAATCTGGCAAAGCAGTCCATGTTTGGCACTACTTTTCAAAAAAAAATCCGTTTTTCTTCAAAACGATTTGCCAGAGTTGGACTCTTTGGTTCAGATTAAGAACCGTAACACAAAGCGAGTCCGAACTGTAGCGAGGTCCCCCGCGGACGTGTTACAACATGCTATCTCAATCTATTGGGCTGCCATACAGATTTCAAGCCGAGGATACACCCCTGGCTATTCAAACCAGACTTTAGTCTCGAAAATTCCAAACCTTTGTGTTCTACGCATCGCCATTCGAACTCTAGTTTCCACCGTCGCAGTTGGTCTCCTAGGAACTCATTGCAAACACAGCCAAGATGCCTCTGGCAGGGAATGGTACTCAGGAAGAGCACTTATGATCACCATTCTGCCTTGAAGTAGGCTTAATCTTGAGCTTGAGCTTGAGGTAGAGGCACACTCATACTTTGGAACATTGACAAGGCCTGAGGAGGTGCATATGGAATGTAATCTCAGAATTTGCTGAAGTTGAAACAAACTCAGATGTTCTAATTTTCCCTCTTTGCTTTTGCTTTGCAGTCCGGAACCAATATAGCTTCAGATAGGTCATTGTTCTATTGTTCTCACATGACCTGGGTTGAACCCCTGCAGTTTTATGGAAAAAAACAAATCCTGTTTTGCACATATGTGGAGAATGACATAGCACTCTGAGCACAAAACGATTTATTTTTGAAATTGAAATTGAGAAATGAGTTCTTAACCTGGTATTGAGCCTACGACCGACCATAGTCAAAACAACTCAACAATGGAAAACAAAGGTAAAACAACCTAAACACATCTATTGACACTCGAAACGACTCAAAACAAGAATCAAAACAAACAAAAACAACAAACACAACACTCAAATATGTTCCAATGGTGAGAGACCTCTCAGTTCACGAGGAGCCTGGTTCTCCGGGTATTGTTTCCTACCCTTTCTCATTTGTGATCCGCACATCACTATGGCACTCAATCTCTAGTTTTCTGAAAAAGCCTTTTTCTCACTTTTTCCTCTCAACGCACATCTCTCTATTCTTTAATCTCTCTTATTTTTTTATCCCTCCCCTAGGTAGTTGATGGATAAGTAGGTAGTTGTGGGCTCTTGCCCCTAGTATTCTACTAGATGCTCCTTCTTTCGCTCACAACAGTGAACTTTCCCACAGAGGGGTTGTGGTGCAATTAGATGTTTAGCAGATCTGCAACTGACATCGATTGACGATGCTCTTGGCCAGTTTGGATGTGATCAAACCTATCTAGATGAGGGAGTGGAATACCCTACTCCATTCTAGTTTGTGCTTCGCACATGGCTTGATACCTCGCTGCTTGGAGGATGTGAGAGCTTGGCCCCTTGCTGTTAGCTTCAGCTGTGCCCTTTTTGGCGAATACGGTGCCCTTTCTGGCAAGTCTGTTGACAATGGGCAAAAGACAGAAAACCTGACTCAACTGTTCCCCTAGTTCATTATTTTGATCATTTTTTGTTCTTGGCTTTCTACTAAAACAATTTTGACCAACATGAGAGTTAGATTAACATACTTGTTCTATTTTCTGATTTCAAATCATGCAACTCAGGTCGTAAGCACTGAAAATTTTCCTTTTTGAGGTCCAAGAAATGGTCCAGTTTTGGAAAAATGGAATAATTTTCGAGAAAACTAGTCAACCTCATTAAAAATTCTCAAAAACTGTTTTTGCATGTGGCCACTACTCAACCAACACGGAACTTACTCTTGAGATGCACAACCTCAGATCTGAACTTGAAATGTCTTGTAGCCAAATCTTCTAATAGAGTAGGATAATCAATTTTGAACGAAGATGAGCCAATTTACACATGCATAAGATAGCCGAGTTTGAGTTTGAGTTTGAACAAGGGTAAGCCAATCAACATGGATGAGCCATCAAGCTAAAGATGATTGGGGCCGAACTTCAGGATGAAGTTGCCTATGTATCCCAAAGACGGGAATCAAGCCTGACGTAGTTCCGGGTTAAGGTTCACTCGGGTGTTAACACTCTCCTTTTGTGTTCTAACTTTTGCCAAGGTTCCTTAGGGTTTTCAACCTTGCGAGCTCTGTTTTTCTTTTCTTTTCTTTTTCTTTTCATCTTTTCTTTGTCTTCATTTTTGTTCTTTTCCTTTTTTCTTTTCATTTTTTCATTTTTGTTCTTTTTCTTTTTTCTTGCTCTAACTTTTGCCTGGGTCGCCCTTCCGGGTTTTCAGCCCAGCAAGCCCCTCAAGGATAAAAAAAGTTTAACTTGTCCATGTTGATCGATTTGAGATCTCGAAGCCATCTGAATCCAGGAGAATCGCTGTTGTTCGCTGATGATATGGGAGTCCACCCAATCGAGGTTTGAAATTGCCCCTAGTGTTGTGGATAGGAACTCGATTGTCCTTCAGCAATAAATTTTCTTCTTCCAGCTGCTAGAATTTGGCTTTCTTATCAGTCTTCATTGCTTTGCGGAATGACCCATCTTTTGAATCTTTGAGCACATCTGACATTTTTGCCCCTAGTTTAAGGGCTACTTCTGATCTAGCTTTGCAAGCTTGCTTCAATTATATCTGACCTTCTTGCCCCTAGTTCAAGGGTTACTTCCAATTCGTCCATACAAGCCTTATATTGTGATTGCTTGCTTGAACATTCTGAGTCCAAGTTCAAGGTTTGAAAGCAAAAGGGGTTGAGTCTTGAGGCTGAGAGCGATCCTATGCTGCACAATCTCAAGATCAATTCCATGCATATCTTCGCAGGACCGCGCAAAACATTTTTTGAAATCTTTTAAGAAAGCGACTAGTTGCTCAGGTCGAAGACAATGTAGAACCAATCTGGATCAAGCTAGGATCCTCCTCAGTACTCACATTAACAAACATGATCTCATTCATTAAGGGCTTAGCATGCCTCTCTTTCTCTTAATTGATCAAGTTTTTGCAAATCCAGAGGAATTCCTCCCTCTTTGTTTTTAACACAGTGTTAGAAAGGTTTTTGAAAAACTTAGGTCAATGCAATGATTTAAATGCACAGAAAAGTAGGTGAAAAGCACTGTCATTTCATTCAAATCTTTTGGCACAACTGGCTTTAGTGGTAGAAACAAACGCAAAAGAAAGAGTGTAAAAGACAAACACAAAACAAGCAAGTGATGTCCGAAGTAACACACCCGAAATCACCTGACTCTAACACAACAGGACTGACTCAATACAACAAGACAGACTCAATACAACACAACAAAACTGACTCAATACCCAAATCAGAAAGTAAAGTAAATAGCATTCCCAAATGCTTAAAACAGTGTGTGCCATCCCCATATCTGGAGTAAAATGAGCGCCATCAGCAGGTGGTTCATCTCCCAATCACATAATCACATTATCCCCCAAGTTCACCGATCCAGTATCGATAGACTTTGCAAGACTTGGTGCGACGATGACCTCGTTATCAATCAGATCTTGTATTTCCTGGTGAAGATGAAAACAAATGTTAGTGTCATGACCGGTTTGTTAATGGAAGGCACAACACTTGGCCGGATCATGCTTAGCTGGAAGGGGATCCGGGAGAGGCCGAGGCTCAAGGGGTTTGAGATGGCCTTGTCCTATAAGGATTTGGAGAGCTTTGGACAAGGTCATGTAAAGCGGGGCGAAATCCCTCTGGCCCCGGGGTTGGTACTTCGAGGTTTGTGGAGTTATAGATGTACCAGCAAAAGGGTTGACAGGTGCTGACTGGGTTTGATGATCTCTTCCAAGTGTAGGATTGGAGCTAAAAGGAGCATTTCTGGTATGACATCCCTTTTCCCAGCTTGCCCCTTGATTCGGAATGCTCTCATCCTGAGTGGCAAAAGAGCCATCCATAGTCTTTGCAACAACTGTGAGCACATGCTGTTTGTTCAGTCCTTCAACCTTCAAAGCCTCAACAGTTCACAGAAGGTGTTCATAGGGACCAATGCTTGCCCCTACCTTGTTCTTACCACTTGTCTCCACTTTGCCAAGGGATCGGGTCGCTATATCAGAGCGGAGCCCAATTGTTGTCGACATGTCATTGCCCCGACCTGGGATGCCTTCAGGTTGGCCATTTATAATTGCAACTCGCCCCAAGATTGGGGAGCCATTTGGTGTGAAATTTCTAGCTTGTGATGTGGTCGATGACAGAGCCAATATCCCAAAGGCCAAATCTGCCACAGTTCTCTGAAGATCTTCAATCATTCTCATCAGCTTAGAAGTAGTAGTTTCACGGGTTTGAGATGATTGGGGTTCAAGTGCATCCATCATGCATAAGTCTATGCTTTCTGGAATAAACACCTGAGGCTTGGGTAGATGGGTCGGGGTGATATATATGCTGGGGTTGTAGGCGGATGGCAGTGTATGGATTAAATTGAGATGTAGAGGTGACGGGTCAGTACTAACCTAAGGTCCTTTTGGTGGAGCTATGGTGTCTTCGTCAATAAGATCCTGAATCTTATGACGGAGGCGAATGCAATGGTTCGTATCATGACCGTGCTGTTGATAATAGGCACAGTATCTAGCTGGGTCATATCTTGGTGGAAGAGGATTTCGAAGGGGTTGAGGTTCTAGGAGCTCTAGGTACCTTTCTTCTCGCAGCATTTTCAAAGCTTGAGAGAAACTCAAGTAAAGAGAATGGAAATTTCGGGCTTGGGGCCGAGTTGAAGTAGTTGGTTTTTGGCCATTGAGGGAAGTGGTGATAGTGTCTACTTCTGAGCATTTCGCAACTGTGCTACCATCAGTAGTAGCATTAGAACTGCGAACAACATTCTTCTTCATAGGCTCATTATCTTCCACAAAGATCCCTTGTCTGAGGGCATCCTCGATTTGAACCCCCATTTCATGAAGGTCTGGGAAAGCAAACAGAGGTAGGATTATCATCTTTTGCAGTAACTTGCTATGCAGATTCCAAACAATCATCCTGATTTGATCTTTGGCGGAAGGCCTTGTAGTCACCATTGAGGCTTTTGCTCTCCATCTCGTCATGAACTCTGAGAAACCCTCATTTGGCTCTTGGCGGGTGACTTTGAGATCATGAGTTGTGACCTCGATCTGTGTGTTGTAGGAGTATTGAGCAATAAAGGCCTCAGCTAGCTCTTCCCAGTTCTGTTTCACAGAGTCCTCCAATCTAGCATACAAGATTACAACTATCCCAGACATGGTTCGGCCGAAGAGAGACAACTTCTGGGCTGAGGTCAAACCCATTGGCCGCAGGATATCAGAAAACAGGCGGAGATGCACCATTGGGTCTCCAGAGCCATCGAAGCGGTCGATATGCGACATTTTAAACCACTCCGGTAAGGTAACTGCAGATTTAGTATACCCGTCCTCTAAATCCGGGATGGAGTTCAATCCTTGTGCTCGTTCGAATAACTTCTCCAGTTTAATGACCTTAAGTGTGGTTGGGTCAACCTCAAATTCAAATGGAGCTTTGGCCTGATAGATAGGAGCTTTAGAGGCTTGCTCTGGGATTGGCTCTGCCGGATTACCTTGAGTCTCATAGACATTAGCAGTATGGGCAATGGCTCCGGGTGTCGGTTTACCCGTGGAAGGGGTATGAGATACAGAAACCACGGCCGACTGTGGCTATTATTGTTGTACCCGGGTTATCACTTCGGCCTAACGAGCCGTGACTTCAGCCAAACGGACTACGTCCTGCTATAGTGCCTCGATTGTCTGTTGCAGGTGTCGTATCTGTTCTTCCACACTGGCTAGGGGATATTGAGCCAAGGGAATGGGTGATTGATCTCGTGTTGAGCTAAATGTAAACAACTGTTCCCAAACCAGACTAAACCTGGGTGAACTGAGGGGTGACTACTGTAGAAACTACACTGGTGAATTCTGCCTGAACCTCCTTCGTCTTGTAACCAGTAGGGGTGAGGTAAACACAGGTTGCTTCTGAACCAATTCTGACCTGACAAAAGTCTATCGATACAAGTCCAGAGCACCCGGGGGATATTAGAGCCTTCTGAAGCTATGGTTCAAAGACTACCTTGCAAAAGAGAAAACAGATAGCATCTCATCCTGATTTCACTAGAACATATATGAGCATAGCGGAATGACTGTACTCTTTACTGAATTCTGCCCGAAATAAATACCAATCTTGGCAACTGATAGGCACACCCCTGTACAATTTCACTATAAAGCACATACCAGTTAAAGAGAGCCAAAGCACCCCTATGAGGGGGTAGGGTTACCCTGTCCTAGTGTCGCCAGGAGCTAGGGGTTCACTACGCACGCATGCGGTTTCATATAATCCTGCATTCGGGTGAGCAACATGTCCTAGTTTGGAACAGTCTCTATGGCTTCCGATATGCAACTAGGTCGATTGGTCAAAGAAGGGTGCCTCAGCTAGACCACCTAATATACCTCTTGCTCCTAACACCGAGAAGTGAAAGGAGGATCAAACGGTACAGCGGGAGTCCAGATCCAAGGTATGTGTTCCCATCATGGCAGAGCCCGCAACAGGTCAGCCTTACGGTAAGCTTTTACCAAGCGAGCCTCCGGCAAACCGCTTAGGAATAACAAACGGCGAACATTGTGACTTAGGCACGCCTATGCAAATGCAATACAAAGAAACACACAAATGTAGATAGAATAATATATCATGAGTTCGAGTCAAGTTCTCTAAATCCCCAGCGGAGTAGCCAGAAACTGTAGCTCGACTTTCTTCGCACCCCCCTTTCAGAGAGCTCGAATTGGTCCTACAGTTCGGACTCCTGTCACGGTTCTGAATCCAATCTCACAAAGTGCAATGTGAGACTGATAAACACCAAAGAGTCTAATCCGACAAATCATTTTGGAAAATTAGATTTTGAATCAAATAATGCCAAAACTAGATTACTTTGCCAGATTACAGAGTCGCTACCGAAATATTTCCTTTTTGGGAAATTTAGGAAACCCTAACTCGTGCCAAAGGCCACGTGTCCGTCATCACTAAAGTTGCCTCAGTTCGAGAACTTGGGTACGAGAGGGGAAGGTCCTGAAATAAGCACACCCGCTCGCCCGATCAAAGGATCGGCCTCTACTAAACATGATATGTTGTTTTATAAACCTCATGTGTTCTTATTCTGATTATTAGCTGACTTTACTATGTGACGCACACATACAAGTATAGACTAAAATCTCAAGAATTGGAACATTTCAACTCATGTTTGTTTTCGAAAATGGTTTGAAAGTGCCACTCGCAAGTGGGCTAAAACGCGGATTTGCCACCCTCAAGTGGGCTTAAAAACATGATGATTTACGACTTCGCAAAGTGGGCTTAAAACTCTCATTCATCGAATTGTTCCAATTCAAGAAACCAAGCCTTCATCCACAGACATTCATGCAATTAATCACTTAAGCAAATAGCCTTGTGGCAAGCATGCTATCATGGCAACACTCACACTCACACAAGTATGCTAAAGCATAAAGACTTACAATGTACTCCAAGCCAAAACAAAAAGCTAGTTACAAATATGGATGATTCTAACTATGTTAACAATGCCTAATGCAACACATGCAATAATGCAACTAATAGGCTCGGCTATCTAAGATGGCATATCAATGCGACAATTTGATAACATGCTTTGAAACACGTATTCAAATAAGTGTTGAAATACAATGTAGTTTGAATGATGCACCGAGCCTCGGTGCATGCAAGACAAATGAATGATGCAAACAAGCAAGCATAAGGTATGCTAATTGAGAATGCCCCTAAACTAACTATCGAAAGCGGTTAAGTAAAAGGGAGAAAGAAGTGGGGTTGGAAGACATGCACACACACACACACACTTACTTAGTACAACATTGCACCCTCGCGAAGGAGGGTCCGAATGAATAATAGCTAAGCTAATCTAAGCTAAGCTAATTAAACTAATCTATTTAAACTAATTAGACTAATTATTACAAAACAAAATAAAGAAATAGCTAAGCTAAGCTACTTAATTATTACAACACTTAACTAATTAGCAAACTAATTAATTAAATTACAAAACCGTGCTAACTAAACTTGTAAAGCATTAAACTACACTACCTCAGCTCTGCTTTAGGAAATTGAATATGCACGCACTCAGTTTTCACCCCGAAACGCCTTCCGGTTTGCTCTTGAGAGGCTCTATTTGCAGGGTTACTCTAAGAACTTTCTACTCCACCTTACCAATTCACTGCTGAGGAATGCACCAGTGGCCTGCAGGCCAAGAGTTCTTGCTGCCGGCCATCTGTCGGCCAAAGAGAGGCACTACCAGCCAAAAATGTAGCACTGCCGGCCACTGGTGTACTGAATCACCACACACAAACAGAGGTAAATTGAGGGTTTTCCAAGGTTATGCTTGTACTGTGCCCCTCCTTATCATCTCAAGACATCAAAGGAGTGGCACTCTTGGATCCAAAACCACCAATCAAGCATTTTCAATGCATGATGGCCAAAGATCTAAGTTGTACACTTTCAATAAATGCACAAAACAAGACTCTAGACCACTACCTTGTCGTGGATGATCAAAGGTAATGGAGACAAAGGAGATTGGCTCATTTCATCACTTTGGGTATGAAATGCTCTAATCTACCTTGTGTTCAATATAACGTCCGACTGAACACATGCAATGCAAACACAACATGCTTATCTTGTCCATGTTTTACTTGTCCCATTTCATGTTTACACATTTTACATTACTGATTAATCCTTTAACCAATTAAGTCCAATGTGAAAGTCCTCTAATTGGAAAGATGGCCTAAGCCACATGTACCTTGAGCATGAAAGAGGCCTCATGCTGTTGGTTAGGAGGATCCCTCAAGAGAGAGTTAAAACCATTAGGCATGAGAGCCTCAAGTTCACACTCAAGCCAACAAGGGGCTCAAGACCACTTTCAAAGAAAATTAAAAAGTGAAGAATAGAGGGAGGTTGCAGACTTTTCAGTGCTGAAATGGCATGGAAAATGGCACTAAACCATGCAAGCAACACATGCACAACATGTTCAAAAGCCCAAAAGCATTAAACTAGTGAAGAGCACTACACTTGGGGTATGCAATGTCAAGCTCAAATGACCAAACTAGCTTAAAATAGAGCTTAAACATGCCAAAACAGCAGCTAAAACATGCTGAGATTTTAGTATGAAAGGCAAGAAAAACATGCTTACATGTTAGGCTACCAACAAGGCTCAAGGCACAACTCTGAAAAGCAATGAAAGAGTGAAATAAGTGAGATTGTGACAAAGTTATGTTCACTGAAATCACATGTAAAATGATGCTACAACATGCAATCAACACATGCATAACATGTTAGAGGCCTTAAAACACTAAGCTAGTGAAGGCATTTGCACTACAACCATGCAATACAAGGCTCATATGATCAACAAAGCTCAAAACAGAGCTAAACATGCCAAATTAGTAGCTAAAACATGCTAAGATCAAGTCACAAAATGGTAGAAAAACATGCTCACATGTTAGGCTATCTACTCATGCAAACAAGACACAAGGAGGAGAGGCCAACCCCTCCTACTTTGGACCTCAAAACATGGTTTTTGTCACTAAAAAACCTCTGAGTTTCAGTGGTAAAAGGGCCCAAAATGTTTGGTTTGAAGGTGATGAGAAATGGTGCAAAAAGCTTAATAAGCTAAAGAGCAAAAGGGGGGGACAACCCCCTAACTCACAAAGGCTCAAACCACCACTTTTAGTGCTGAAAAACAGAACTTTTAACATTCCAAAACCAGCCTTGAAATGGTAAAAAAAGATGGCAAAGCAAGTATGAAAAACAAGCTTAAGGGGAGAGAGTTATACCTCTTGAAGCACAACACAATTTTAGGCAACAAAACCAAGCAAAATCACCTCCAAGAGCTCCAAGAAGACCTTCTAGAACCCCAACTCAAGGATAACCAACTTTGGTCAAGGATGTACAGGCAAAGAAGAAGTGTATCTACACTTGTATACACTTATGCACAAAGGTTCAAGAGAGAGAGAGAATTGTAGAGAGAAAGGCTCCCAAAATTTTCTTCCACAAATGTTTTGACCTTCAAAACAATAAAAAAGGCTCTCTATATATAGACAAATGCAAGCTCAGGTCAAAAATATCCTGAAAGGGACAGCTAGAACAGTTAGAACAAAAATATCTGAATCCTTATGCTTGGTTAGATAAATGAAAAAGGGACATGAGTGGTAAGTTCTGAATCCTTATGCTTTGCCAAGGATGACTCAGGTTTGTTGTGAAGTAAGTTATTCCGTGCCTAGATGTAATATTTTGATATACGTGAGATGATTATGTCCATTTGAAAGGACTTATGAGATGACTTATGTATTCTGTTGTATGATGTTATTTATATGAATTTGGAGCTATTCTGTTCTGATTCCATTTATGTAATATGTTCTGTAAGTAGTTCCGTTTACGACATGACATGTTATAATATGCAATGTTGATGTAAAACTTATTGATTTCTGGTATGGAACAAAGTGCTACACTTCGGTGGGAGCCACCTCTTGAATCCATACATTATGTAACATTCTGTCCGGTAACATTCTGTTTGGGCCGAGGGCCATTCTGTGTAACATTCTGGGCTGAGGGCCATTCTGTGTAACATTTATTTAGATGAATTATTTGAATACTTGGAATACTGCTAATGACTGTTAATGATATTCTGTTTCTGTCAGTCATGATATGGACATCCATATGAATTGGCAATGGATATAAAATGGTGGAAAGATACGTACATATTTGCATATTTTGGGTCGAAAGATCGTTACGATAATTCGGGCCATCGTATGCTTTTGTAAAATTTGTAAAACGAGGCCGGAGGCCATTCTGAAAGTAAACTAATCCTAAATCAATGTTGAATTTCGTTTGGTGAATATACTGTTATTATATATTATGTTTATCATGATATATTTTGTCTTCCTTGTCATGGTAATTAAGACCAATGATTTGAAATTTGTTTACGTTAACGATTATGAGCCATGTCTATTATACCTTTCATGTCTATTATACGAAATGATTGAATTTTTGAAAAGCCTGCTTTTGATGACCTTATGGTTGTTCCGCTTATGATACTGCTTTTGCTTATGATATGACATGATGAGACTTATTGACTGGTGTGGAGCAAAGTGTCAGACGGAACTAAGTGCTACACTTTAGTGGGAGCCACCTCTAGAATCTGTACGAGCCACCTCTTGAGTCCATACACACTTCAGATATTTCGATATATCTGCGAAAGGCTATCTGGCCGAAGGCCAACTGAGCACTGGGGCCAACATGCCAACTGTTAAAATGGTATAAGTAATTGTGGCACCGATTATATTTGTGGTCTTGACCTACGATGTGGCCTTCGGACCTACATTGTGGTCTTGACCTACCGATGTGGTCTTCGGACCTACATGTCAGGTCTTCGGACCTACCTGTTGTGGTCTTCGGACCTACCTGATGTGGTCTTCGGACCTACCTGATGTGGTCTTCGGACCTACCTGTTGTGGTCTTCGGACCTACCTGATATGATAGTTAGCCATATATGATCTTATGCAAAATTTAAATATGAATATGATTATGAGCATGTATCTGAATCTGCTTTGATTGTCATGAATGGCTTAAAGTATGAAAGATTTAGTTATGATATAGTGATGTCTTTTTGTCATGGTATTGTTTGGACCTATGATTTGAAAAGGTATTGTAATATGTATTTTGATAAGTTGTGTTTTGGATAATAGTTGGACCCACGTAAGAAGTGACTTATTCTATTCTGTTAAGTGCACGATAATGACATGATATGACAAGCACTGCTTCATTTTCTGATACGTTATGTTACTTAATTAAGGAATGATGATCCATGTATGTAAAGGTATTAAGGGCCCTTGCCCGGGGGTAAAACTACCGTGGTATAAGTATGTTACAAAATATCTCTTGCCACCGACGGTCTTGCACAGGTGGATTATGATCAAGTATAAGTTCTGATTTTTGTTTCTGATTCAAGTATAACTAAGAATCTGTATGAATATGCTTCTATTTATTTGTTCAATTTATGCTATGTCATAACATGATGTGAACTGTTTTGCACGATCTCGTGGATTCTCGGAAACAAAAGGACATGGAAATATTCCATTTTGTTAATGGGTTAGCAATACCTATTGGACATTTACCTCCTCTTACATGTTTAGACAACTTTGGACAATACTCACTACATGATTACAAGTTGATTGACTACCACATTAAATTAATATTGAGAATTCTGAACCTGGATGTCACGAAATCAAATTGCCCCTTTGTTATACTATTGCGTAAGTTATTGCTTTTATAGACTCTGGAAGGATGTGATTTTTTTTTATGGTTACTGTATACGTAATAAGAGTTATAATTATATGAATGAACTTGGTAGAATTTATGTGCAAGGACTAACTGGAAGCTCTATGTATGTTAAGTAACCGGGCCAAATGATTGGTCTCTATTTTCTGCTCGACCGTTTGTTGATCCACTATAATTATAAGTTGTAAAGACAAAACCATGTGAGTGACGTTGTCTCTTCCAGGGAGAAACGGTCTGAATAGGGAAAGGGGGACTCATTTCGCATAATTGAATAAGAAATTTGAAACCTTAAAGGTTTAATTATCTGAAATTGATTATGTATCTGTGACCAGCATACTTCTTATGTAAACTTAAGTATGTTTACGAGATTTCCATTTTGAAATGCTTAAACGATTGGATTGTATCCCATATGTTTTATGTATGACCATCTATATATATCCAAGTCTTCTTACGCCTAGAAAGCAATAAGGATTGAAAAGAAAAGAAGTATGTGAGAAGGTGAGAAGGGTGTTTAGATTTTAAAGTTTAAGGTATGTTTGAGCTTTTGATTGACCTCTCTTGAAGTTGAGTAGGAGCCCCTATGTGAGTGTCTTTAAGGGGTAATTGTATGATGGTCCTCACTATTCTATGTTTTTAGTGTCAATGGAATAGAGAGTTGGTGGTGCCGCTAATTGAAGGGCAATTGAATTTTGGTGATGGACCGTACAATGTGAATTGTCTTTGAAATTGAGAAGTTGTTATAGGCCGTGGGATTATAGTTGGTTAGTATTGTCCTTGCCCGTTGAAATTTTGATACGTCTATGTTGATCGAATGTAATTGTGATCCTTTTCTATCCCAAGTGTGGACCTAGTTTTGGAACATTACAGGGTGTGTTTCTGTATATGTTTGACCTATTTTCTATTTGGTTTTCTCAAATTTCGAGGACGAAATTTTTGTAAGGAGGAAAGGATGTAACGACCCAGAAATCCTTTCCTTCGCTCGAGCGGAGGAGTGGCCGCTCGAGCGGACTTTTGGGGTTTCCAGCAATTTTTCAGACGGCCTGAGATTCTGGGAGTTGTGATTCTCCGCTCGAGCGGGGGAGTTTACGCTCGAGCGGACGACTTTGTTGGTCTGCGAGCTCGAGCGCAAGGTTGGGCGCTCGAGCGGGTCGCCTGGTTAAGTTTGATTCTGAAGCATGTGGACTCATTTTTTATGTTCTTCTCAGTGTATTTGAAATGTTCTTACCTTATTTTGGGTTATTGATTGAGATGATGAGATGAGGGTAAATTAAGATTGGACTAAAAACCTTAATTTGAATGATTCATTTACGACCAACCGTCACTCTTTTGGCCTTTTCTTTTTCCACACTTTGAATTTGGATGTGAGGTTAGAACCATTGGAAAGCTTATCTCCGGGGCTTCAATTTGACCACAAGAATGACCTAAAACGGAGTCCGAATGAGAGAGTTATACCTGTTCAAAGTTTCGGGATCTGTGGTTGAAAGCAGTCCGCTCGAGCGGGAATTTCTCCGCCGAGCGGGAATTACGGGACAGCAGCTTTAAATCAGATTTTTGGATCATTTCTCACACATTCTTTTCCCTCTTCTCTCCTTTTCCCTAGGACCGAAAACCCTAGGGTTTTGATCCCAAATCCTCACCATTTCTCTTTGTTTTGACCAAGATTTTCCACCAAGGAAGGAAGAAGGCATGGAGATCAACGTTTGCAACCGATTGGAATTCCGAAATTATGGAGGAATCGCACCTAGGCTTTGAGGTAAGAATCTTGAGAGTTAAATTGATGGGTTAGAGTGATGGACCATGTATCCTAGGTGCATAAGCAATGGAAAAATTAGAATTAAGAGTGATGAATTAATAAGTTTGAATTTGTTTTGAATTTTAATGTTTTCTTGAAACCCTAGGTTGGGTAATGATGTTATTTGATGATATGGCCAAATTGGAAGTAGAATCATGAAATTAGTGGGTTGAATTTTATATGTGCAAGTTTAATTGGTATTTGGTGACACTTGAAAATTATGTTTAAATTTAGCGAATGAACTTTGTTATAAACATTAGAATTTATGCTAGAATGGAAAGGAAATTAAGGAAATAATTTATTAAAGATATGGATGACATGAACTTGGGTGTGGAATGTTGAAATGAGATTCAAGGATTTAATTTGATTCATGTTGAATTGCCAAATGATGTGTAAATGGAATAAAGAGAATTAAACTAGTTCAAAACGGAATAATGATATGTGACCCGATTTCTATGTGTATTATGAATTGTGTAGGGTCAATTACAGAGGCGGACCAAGCATCTAATCACTGTGAGTAATAGTACGAGGATGTCCATTTTATTTATCATTGATAGTTATTATCACTAATGCTCTGTTCATTGTAAGTGCTATACTTAACATGTTACACAACCAATTGTGATGATTGAAAATCGATGAACGTTGAAAGATTGGCAAACATCGGTATGACTTTGAATGACTTTGTTCTCACTAACGAGTAATAATTCTTTATTACCATGTCGATTCTAAATGAGTAAATGGACCCATGTTCGCCTTTTAAACCAAGTATCCGCATGAAACCGAGATGATTAGTGTATCCTATGGTCTCGACGATATTCAGATGACTTTGGAACCGTTTCTCGCTTATTTATTCTGCTTTGTACATATTGTCTATTGATCTGCTCCGCTTATGCATTTAGCATGATATGTCTGTTGGTTTCAAAACTTATTATTTTCTACTAGTTCTGCCCTCACGCTTTATGCGCTCGTTATCTCTCGGGCGATAAGCCGCTCATATGACTGGCCGAAGGCTATTTTGTAACTTTTGGGATCGATGGCTATTCTGTATTTGAGTATATGAACATTTTGGATCCTCTACATACTAAACTTCTTTGTCAAGGAACCGACTCATGATTGTTGCGCTATATTTACAGAGTATAATTAAACATATACTGCAGCTTATATATTTTATTGTTTAAGTGAAGCATTACATGATTTACGATTATTATTCACCGAGCTTGACTCACCGTATTTTATGTCTGCTTCAGTAAGCACTCAACCGGAGGTCAACCTTAACCTGTGGCTTCGCTACATTGCCAAGCCTTGAGTGTCTAAGTCATAGGTGTTGACCGCTTAAGTTTTGGAGTTTTGTTGCTTTTAATTTGCACCCTAAATGTCTATGAGGCTTGATGTGAATGTAAAGTAGATGTATATGTACATAACTATCTTCGATATACGCCATCAGATATTTATCTCGCATTATGTTCTCATTCGTGATCCCGCATAGTAGTGGTAGCTCAATGGGTATTATTATTATATTTTTTTTACGCTATTATATGTTATTAAATGCTTCCGTTCAGGCCCCATATGATATGTATATCAGGTTTTGTGTCTGTTTTCGAATGGGTCATGCCCAAACTTTTAGGGGCGGGTTTGGGGCGTGACAGAGGAAGGTCCTGAAATGAGCACCCTTGCTCACCTGATCAAAGGATCGGCCTTTACTAAAGATGATATGTTGTTTATAAACCTCATGTGTTCTTATTCTGATTATTAGGTAACTTTACTATGTGACACACACAAGCAAGTATAGCCTAAAATCGCATGAACAGGAACATTTTGACTCATGTTTGTTTTCGAAAATGGTTTGAAGGTGCCTGTAGACACCCTATTTTTGACCGTCCTCAAGACTTGGACGTTATCGCTGGAACACTTGGTGATTATCCATGTTTGTGTTTGTTTTGAGTTCCCAAAGGTCCCGGCTGCGCGCCGTGCCTCAGGACCTCTCAACCGGTTTGTTCTGTGCTTGGTTTTGTACCAAGACTTGTGTGTTTTGCATCTGAGGGTAGGGGAAGGCTTATTAGCCATTCCTGAAGCCCACCGGCTTCCCCACACATCCACCGGCACTCCCTAGTGTCCATCGGCACTCTTTTATCCAAATCCTTGGCCGGTCGGCACTATATGTTGCCGAATCGCGTTGTTTTGTGCTTGGATCGCTTTTGGCTGGCGGTTTGACCCCTTTGCACTCAGTGATGGTGCATGCTACCGTGATACCGCAATGCACCATCACCACTCCCATGTCCCGGATTGCACCCTTTGCACCTTTGAACCCCTCAAGCTTCTAGAAGCTTGATTTTGGCCAAGCTTGGCAATTTGCTTTTGGCTTCTCCAAGAAGCCTTGCACCCCCTTGGTCCCTTGACCACTTTCCTCTTGCTTAGCCATTAAGCTTAGAGCCTTTTGTTGCCTATATAAGCAAGCCTTCTCTCCCTTTGATGAGGGTTAGACATTTAAGGGCAAAACCAGAGCTTATACATATATTTCTCTGATAGACATCCATATATATCTATATCTCACTCTCTCTCCTCTTGTGTGTGTGTTTTTGGACCAAAAAGTGTGATTTCACCTTACTTTTGCACCATTACACACACTACTACACCTTAATCCGAGATTGGGAGGCTTGGAGGTTTGTTTTGTGTGATCTTGGACTGGTTTTGATCATTAGAGGAGGGCTGCTCCACCTGTTCTTCATTGGATCTTCAAGGGTAAACTTTTTGCTTTAGTTTCCCCATTCTTGCAACTAATTTCTACCCCTCTTGCTTTGTGTTTTTGGTTTTGTGTTTAACATGAAAAACTCTTGTTTTTACTTGCTCTTGAACATTCATTAAGGTCATTTTGTGGTTTGGGTAGAGTCTCACCCTCTTAGGCCTTGTTTTGGCCATTTTGGTGTCTTTTCTTGAAGCTTTGCTTGCTTGGTGTTCTTGGTCTTCACCACGAAACCAAAGGGTTTCCAAAGGGTGAGGAAGGTACTTCCAAGTCTCGAATAGGGGAGGGACACCCCTCTCCCCCTTGTCCTTTGCTTGCCTTTGTATTTGGCCTAAAGAGTAGCATGTATGCATACTTGCATTAGGCTTCATTTTAGAATTTTTTTGAGTGTCTTGGAGCATGTTTAACCTCTGTTTTTGGTCGGATTTGTAGCCTTTAGTATGTATCTTATACTTGCTTTGAAATGCTCTCTTATACCTAAAAGCATGCCATGCATCTAGGCCATGTTCTTTGCATGTTTTAGCTTGGTTCCATGAGGGTATTAGCATCATATTACCATGTATTAGGGCTGTGAGCCACTGTTTTTGCCATGAATAGTGTGCTTGACATGGTTGTTTTGTATTCTAGGCTTGTAAGCCTCATGCATTTTGGTTCCTAGCATGTTCAACATTGATCATCCTCATGATTTGGCATCATTTGCGACCTTATTTCAGTCCACAAATCATGTGTGTGTGTTTACATATGTGACCATTTTCATGCTTCAAGGATGTCCCCTTTTATGTCTAGGAATTGGCATTGTGTATGCTTGCATGGCTAATACATTTTGGGGCTGCCATATGTGGGATTTGGGTGTCATTTTGCATGATAGAAGTCTGTTTTTGGTTGTTAGATTCATGCCATGAGTGGTTGTATAAGGGATGGTTAGATGCTCTCTTGAGTGCCCTTGGTTTTGGGCCTATTGGCTTGCATGCTTGTAGGGCATTTTGCCCATGATTTCAGTCCATTTCGGCCACTGTTTTGGGGAGGTTTTAGGCCTCCCCTATGGTGGTTAAGGCCACCACTGTATGCTCATTATATGTTTGTTGCATGTTTGGTCCACTAGGTGTTGTAGCACATTGATTCCATTGCATGCTTGGCTCATGTTTGCATCGCACTAGCATCTCACACACTTTGGCATTTTGCATGCCTAATATGTTAGTTGTATGGTACTTAATTTGCTAGCATTCTAATTTCCATAATGCATTATTGATGCATGTTTGCATGGATTGCATTTCATTACTTGGTTTGGGGTGTCAAACCAAGTGTGGGAAATGAGGGGTGTTTGTACTCCAAGTGACAAAACACACCTCAATTCCCATGTCACTAAGGCCCTTGACTTTGGCATGATAGGGACTTAGTTATCATTGTTGTGTTGCATGCATTTTTACATTAAAATGCAACCTTGGTATCTTAGGCTATCATGCACCAAGGTTCACAATTGATAGCCCTAGAACCAAGAGCCATGTCTCCTTCAGTCCCATTCATGATAGGAAGCATTGGCCATGCATAAATATGCTCAAAAATCCAATACCATGCATTGTCAAGTTATATCAAACTTCTGCAGGAATTTTGTACCGACCGGCAAGAAAGAGTGCCGACCGGCACAGTATTTCTGGCCGATAGACTATTTTGCAGCCGGTAACCTCTATAAGCAACCGGTGGTAATTTCTCCAATGGTGGCACTCAAGAAGATGCAAGGAAGGTGTTATGGGGCTCGAAAATTTTGGAGAAGCAGGCAAGAAAAAACAGAGGCAAAGAAGGGCACGATAGGCTTCCGCAAGTCGGATCGAGCATGCATCATTCGCGCACCCCGATGCAGGGCTGAGGCCCAATTTATTTCATTTATTTGATTTAACTTCAATAATTAGAATTCTGTAATAATTTATTCATTTATTCTTCTGATCAGATATTATTCTTTGGTCCTCCGTGTGAGGGCATAATTGTAATAAGCGTGGGTGCGTGGGTTTGTATGTCTTCCAACCCCCATTTCTTTCTCCCTTTTATTTACCTGCTTACAATGGTAGATTAGGGCACGTTTATTTTAGCATACCTTATGCTACGCATGAGTGCATTCATGCATTTGTTTACATACATCGGGTTCGGCACACAATGCAAACTGCATCGTACTTTGAATTCCGAATTGAATACGTGGTAGTTGCTGCATTTCATGTGCCATGCTTAGGGTACCCGAGCCTGTTTAGATTACATCCTTGTATGTGATACATTAGCCACTTAACATGAACTAGGTCATGCATGTTTGCTAACTAGTTTCTTGTTTTGGCACGGAGTACGATGTAAGTATTTACGCTTTACCATACCACATGCATGTGAGTGTTGCCATGATAGTATGCTTACCATGCGGCTAAGTGCTTACACGAGATAAACTGTTTGAATGCCTGTGGGTGGAGGTTGGATTGTTTGAGTTGGAACAACTCGTTGAAATCCGTATTTTAGCCTACTTGCGAGTAGCAATTTCAAATTGTTTTAAAAAAAAACGGATATGCAATGTTTGTTTCCAAATTAGGCGATCTAGTCTATACTTGTTTACTGCGCGCATAACATAGTAATTCTAGGCTAATAATTGGAATAAGAGCATGTAACGTTTTCAAAAACGGATATCATGGTTAGTAGAGGCTGGTCTTCGGACCGGGCGAAAGGGGGTGCTCATAGCTGACCTTCCCCGATCGTACCCAAGCTCCCGAGCAGGACCACTTTGGTGATGACGGACATGTGGCCTTCGGCACCGAGTCTGGGTTTCCTAAATTTCCCCATTTTAAAAATATTTAGGTGGCGACTCTGTAATCTGGCAAAGCATGGCACTACTTTTCAAAAATCTGTTTTCTCAAACGATTTGCCGGATTTGGACTCTTTGGTTCAAATTTAGAACCGACACAAATCGAGTCCGAACTGTAGTGACCCCAATACCAACGGAACGGGACTTAACCGGGCGTTCTCGGACGCTTCTGGCGACTACCGGGAGTTTGGAGAGCTTGACTCGAACTCGTGATATTCTGTTTTGACTACGTTTATGTGTCTCTTTGCATTGCATTTGCATTGGTGCGCCTAGGACACCGTGTTTGCCATCTGCTATTCCTGAGCGGTTTGCCGGAGGCTTGTCTTGTCAAGGCATGTCCATAAGGCTGACCGGTTGCGGGCTCTGCCAGTATGGGAACACAAACCCCGGTTTTACCGGGGCACCCTTTTCGACCATTCGACCTAGTGCATATCGAAATCCGTAGTGACCATTCCAAACTAGGACAGGTTGCTCACCCGATATTAGGTTGTTTGAAACCGCTGCGTGTGTAGTGAAACCCTAGCTCCTAACAAAATAGGACAGGGAAACCCTACCCCAACATAGGGGTGTATTGGTTCTCATCTATCTGCTATGTGCTTTCAGATTGTATTTCTACAGGAACACACATGTCAGTTTGCAAGATTGGGTATCAGGCCTGATGGCACCGGTAACAGTATTTTGGGGAATCAGTTATCTGTAGGTACAAGATTCAGACTTAGGGGCAATGATTCAGAAACGGTGGTCAATATTTGGGGAACAGTGTATCAAGTTCAGCGTGTTATCCAACCGTGTGTTGTTTATTTTATGCTGTTACGCTGTCCGATTTTCTGTTTATTTATACGCTTTATTTATCTTTTTATTTGGTAGTTGAGCACGATTGCTACCGACCCGATAGATATCCCCCAAGCACCCTGGGTCAGAGGCCGTCGACTCCTTCGATCTGAGGATCTGATAGACGGACAACCAGTGTACTACTCACTACCCCCGGTTACTAAACGAAGGTCAGTAAGGCAAGGGGCATCAGTACAGCAGTCAGTTCAGAGAGCTTTGTCTACCCCACCTGTGTTCAGTAGGGATCCGGATTCTGTGTCACCAACAGAGAGGGAATATATACCAGTAATCCAACCAAAGCAGGATAGCATGGCTAGTTTGGAGGAGATGGTGCGCCACCTTCAAGAGAGCATGAAAGCAATGTAATAGGATGCCATCCGTCAGGCAGATTTCGCCAGGCAACAGGCCACAGTTGTGAGGGAACAGGCAGAGACAATTGCCAGGCTAGAGCAGCA
Source organism: Camellia lanceoleosa (assembly GCA_025200525.1). Lineage (NCBI taxonomy): Eukaryota > Viridiplantae > Streptophyta > Magnoliopsida > Ericales > Theaceae > Camellia > Camellia lanceoleosa. The sequence goes on along the minus strand of JANUSC010000164.1, from coordinate 398,870 downwards.
AACCGGAGCATTCGCTTCGCATCAAGTTCCTCCCCCGCCAGGAGTTCCTAACGTCGGGGAGGCGACCAATGTTCGGACTGATACAGAGCTGCCCACAGGACCACCCCCACCTCCAACCCTACCTTAGATCCAACCCCAGCTGTCAAAAACACCCACCAATCTACCAGACTCTCCCTTTGAGTTCGAGGCTGATCCCACCGCATTAAAGTTGAGCAAGCTTGAAAAATTGTTCAAGAGATCCCAGGGAGTCAAGACCATCCCTGACATTGAAGATGGATACACGGACGCAGTCGTGACGCTACCAGATCGGTTCAAAATGCCTCATATTGATCGATTTGATGGGTCCGGGGACCCCATGGTACACTTAAGACTATTTTCGGACGTTCTAAGGCCAATGGGCCTCAGTAGGCTCCAGAAGTTGTCTTTATTTGGTCGGACCCTGTCAGGAGTGGCATCCGCGTGGTATGCCAAGCTAGAAGATGACGTGAAGATAAATTGGGACGAAATGGCTGAGGCCTTCATCGCGCAGTACTCATACAACACGCAGATTGAGATTACAACTCGTGATCTCGAGACAACTAGGCAAGAGCCTAAGGAGAGTTTTTCAGAGTTCGTGACCAGGTGGAGGGCCAAGGCTTCGATGATGACCTTGAGGCCTACGGACAAAGACCAGATTCGGATGATTGTGCGCAATCTACAGCCGAAGTTGATGCAAAAGATGATAGTAGTCCCATTTCCCACTTTTTCTGATCTACATGAAATGGGGGTGCAGATTGAAGATGCCTTGAAGCAAGGCTGGATTGATAATGATCGGGAGCAACCCCGAAGGACCTTCAGCCGCAACACTAATGCAGGCCCGAGTGGCGCATCTACTACGAGAGCCTCCGAAGTGAGCATGGTCACCACTAACCCCCCACAAAGAAATACGGCAGCTTCGCCGTTCTCCGGTGCGTCCGGAAGCAACCCACAAACAACCAAATACCCACCCAAAAACACCAGGACTTTCGCTCCACTCCATATGCCCCTATCCAAAGCTCTGGGGGTTTTGATAAGAAAGGGGCACCTGAAGCCCCTGGAGCCATGCCCCTACCAAAAACTCCTCCTACCCATAACCCGCCAAGTATTATGTTTTCACCAAAGAAGACAGCCACGACACCGACCAGTGCTATCGGCTACGCCACGAAATTCAAGACCTTATCGACAACGGGGTAATTTTACCTCCCGAAAAACCCAATGTTACTACAAATCCCCTCCCCACACATAACCAAGCTCCACCACCCAAAAGACTTAATTTCATCCATACCGGGGCCGTGTCCTACGACCCTAGTATCTATATCACACCTACCCACCTGCCTAAACCATAGGTGTTCCTCCCCGATTGCATCGACTTGTGCATGATGGACATCTCCGTAACCCAACCCAAGCCAGTGGTGGTGACCTCCGAGAACAGGAGAGAGGAGACCCCGAAGGAAAAAAGAGTTGTTGAGTCAGAGTCTGCGGAATCTGGGAGTTACATGAATAAGACATACAGTCCGAGTGACTACATTTCGTCAAAGGGCCAAGATGGGCCCGGAGTAGAATTGCCAACAGAAGGAGAGTTGTGTATGATCCAAGGGGATAGTCTGGGACAGGGAACAAATGATGTAACAGCTGTGGAGGAAGACCTGGCCAATCTCCAATTTTACAATGACCAGTACCCAGAGGACGCAGTGGTTGCGTGGTTTGATTATGAGGATTCAGTGGAAGTCACCGGGTGGTTGGACGATCAGCCCGATGTGGTAGGAGAATTTCAGCAGAACGCAAATAGGATGAGAATATCAGCAACGGCCAGAAGGGTCGAAGAGCAGAACACATCGCCGGAGGGCGCCGGTGTCAAGAATTTCGCCCGAGATTAGAACATTTTGAGTACGGAGGTGATTGAACAATCAGTTGTGTCAGAACAAGCAAGCTTTGAGGATTCCGAGAGAATCAGAAAGGCAAAGGCCCATGTGGGAGTGGAAACTGCTGTGTGCACAGGAACCGAGAATGCTGCGAGCATGTGGATGAAGGGTGCTGCAAGCGCGAGAACAGCCATACCAAAGTCGGATAGGTGTCCGTCGGCCGCTGATGGAATGTGGTGGGAAGATGAGGATCTATGTCTTGCCCACACGGATGAAGATTGGGAGAATAACCAACCTGATAACACTTGGTACCTGGGAGAGGTCGACCACATGACAAGAAGCGGGCGATATTTCAAACCCCAACACTTGGATCAACCGGAGGCCTCGGGGAAGGATAGGGAAGCCGAGAAGCAAAAGGAGAAGCAACTTGAGGAAGAAGCTGTACTCAAACAGTTGAAAAAGATACAAGTAGACATCTCCATTTGGGGATCGCCATGGCCTCATGAGTACACTGTGCAGTTGTTTTGGATGACCATGGACAAGGCCAAACTCTCCATAGAAACAACACCAGAGCAGCTGGTTGGACTGGTCTTCCCGGGGGGAGGTTCCCCGACATTGACCTTTTCGGATAAAGAACTTCTACCTGAGGGCGTAAATCACAATAAACCCCTCTACATTTCTGTGGAATGTAGAGATAAGTGGATACCGATGGTACTTGTCGATACCGGGTCTGCCATCAATGTCTGCCCGGCTAGGACAGCATATGCGATTGGCTTGAAAACTGCATATTTCATACCAACACCAGTCATCCGAAGGTCACGCATTTACAACACAAGTAGAGAAGTAATGGGAACAGTTAAAGTTCAGACAAAGGTTGGGCCAGGACGACACGAGATAGATTTCCATGTCCTAGAAGTTCCCGTAACTTTTAATTTGCTTTTGGGGCGGCTGTGGCTGCATCAAGTGAAGGCAGTGTCATCCACTTTGCATCAAATGGTGAAATACCCCTACGGGAAGGGAGTAGCCATCGTTTTTGGGCATTCGTCAATCCACCCACCACCGTAAGTATCCACGCTTGTTCTAGAAATCGAGCACGGCATGGAAGATGTGTTCATATCAGGTTTTACCTTGGTCGAGGCTCAGGTCGTACAGAATATCATGGCCGCTAATGAAGGGATATATGTCAGTGCTCAAGCAGTGTATCTCATGAACAAGCTCCAATACATCCCCGGGACGGGATTAGGGAAGAGCATTGCCGTTGGTCGAAGTGTCAAGACAACCCTCATACCTTCGCTTGGGTTATCGCCCACCAAGGAAGATTGGGTAAAAGAGGAAAAGAGATGGCGTGAAGAGCCAAAGCAAAACAGATGGGAAAACCTTCGAATTGATGCATCGCCCATTCAGTAGACTGAACGGACGTTGGTCCGGGAGGGGAAGACTTCCATTCTCGGGTTTTCCTGAGCCATGGTCAATAAAGAAAAGAAACGCATGCCGGATTTGAAATTTTCTTCGACTTGCGCTTATCTCGGGATGATGTTGCTAAAGAGCGCATGCACGACAGCTTGAGGCCGAACATAGCAAGGAATTGGAGTCTGCGGACACGTAATTTGAAATGGGGGTAGCATCGGCATGTCTACTGTCGAGATCCTTTGATCGACCCGGTTGTGCTTGGGGATGACTCCTGTCCATGATCGGAGATGAAACGTCGGGCCTACAATCGCCTATTTTGATGCATCCATCGCACCTCCCTCACCGGCAAGACGAGGAGGATTTTTGTCAAAGACCGGTCGTAGTAAGCCGGAATCGATTCCACCGAAGTCTTGTGAGTCTAATCAGTTCCAGCTCGTCGAAGTCCGAGTCCCAGATTCGGGGTGATAACCCGAATGCCATAGTCCTGTCCAGGTCGTCTTTTTCTTTCTCTTTTGAGTCTGTTGTAACAGAAGAATTGGACGGTTTGGAAATACATAATGAGAATGAGGTGACTGTGGTTTCCGAGTACTTTTCTGTGCCTTTGGTTTATTGCTTAAATCAGGACTTTCAAAATTTTGATGAAAACGACGAGGACGAAATTCCTCCGGTTTTGCAACGATTAATTGAACAAGAGCAAGAGAGGTTTGTTAAGCCCTTAACGGATGAAATCATTACCGTGAACATTGGTACTGAGAAGGACCCGCGGTTGGTCCAGATCGGGTCCACGTTGTCTTCGGAGGAACGCGACCGCTTAGTCGCTTTATTAAAAGATTTCAAAGATATTTTCGCGTGGTCCTACGAAGACATGCCTGGAATCGATCCTGAGATTGTACAGCACCGGATCCCTCTTGACCCCGAGGCCCGACCTGTCAAACAGAAACTCAGGAGGATCCGCCCTGATTGGGCCATTAAGATCAAGGAAGAGGTCACGAAGCATTGATGCAAAGCTTCGCCGGTATCCGAATACCCGACTTGGTTGGCCAACATTGTTCTAGTACAAGAAGGATGGCGTAATCCGGTATGTGGACTTCGTGGATTTGAACAGGCCATCAAGGATGACTTCCCCCTGCCGCATATCGACGAGTTGGTAGATTTCACAGCGGGGCATGCTTTGCTTTCGTTCATGGATGGCTTCTCAGGTTATAACCAGATAGTAATGGCACCTGAAGACCGGGAGAAGACTGCTTTTACCACCCCGTGGGGTATATATTGTTACAGGGTAATGCCGTTTGGGTTGAAGAATGCCGGGGCTACATATCAACAGGCTGCAACTACAATATTACACGACATGATCCATAAAGAGGTTGAGGTGTACGTGGACGACATGATTGTCAAGTCCAAAGAAAGAGAGGGCCACTACACCGCCTTGCAAAAGTTCTTCCAAAGGATCAGGGAATTTAGGCTGCGGCTGAATCCTCAAAAATGCACATTCGGAGTTACAGCGGGAAAAATGCTTGGATTTCTGATTACGCAAAGGGGCATTGAAGTCGACCCTTCCAAAATCAAGGCCATCTTAGAAATGCCCCCACCAATGATTGAAAAGGAGGTGCGAGGCTTTCTGGGTAAAGTGCAATTCATAAGGCGGTTTATTTCAAAACTAACCTTAACTTGTGAACCACTTTTTGGTCTTCTGAAGAAAGGAAAGAAGTTCCATTGGGACGGCCGATGCCAAGCTGCATTTGAACAGATTAAAGAGTATCTACAGAATCCACCCGTGTTGTCACCGCCAAAGCCGGGAAGACCGTTGATATTGTATCTGTCAGTAACCGAGACTACAATGGGCTGCATGCTCGCACAAGAGTCGGAAGATAAAGTGGAAAAGGCCATCTACTATCTGAGCAAGAAGATGCTGGATTATGAGACCCGCTACACTCCGCTGGAGAAGGCTTGTTTGGCCTTGGTATGGGCTACCAGGAAGCTGTGGCACTACCTGTTAGCTCACTCTGTAATGTTGGTTTCACGACTTGATCCCATCAAATATCTTTTCGAGAAACCGGCACTTACGGGTAGGCTAGCTCATTGGCTGCTGTTGCTCTCTGAATTTGATCTCAAGTATGTGACGCGCAAGTCCAGAAAGGGAGAGCGGTGGCGTAATTCCTGCCGACCACCCGGTTGAAGGGGATGAAACGGTTGAGTACCTGTTCCCAGATGAAGCCATTCTGAACATCGAAGATGAAACTTGGACGATGTACTTTGACGGAGCGTCAAATCAATACGGGTATGGAATAGGGGTGTTGCTGATAGCGCCTGATGATTCCTGTATCCCTTTAGCATTCAAGCTCCGATTCAAAGTCTCGAACAATGAGGCAGAGTATGAGGCATGTATTGCTTTAGAGGTCGCCTAGAACTAGGGGCAAGGCGATTGGACGTCATTGGGGATTCGAACTTAGTTGTATCTCAAGCTAAAGGAGATTGGAAAGTGAAAGAGGAAAAGATGATAATCTATCACCAGACCTTGGATTTGTTGATTCCTCGGTTTGAAAAGTTAAAATTCACTCACCTGGTAAGAGAGAACAACAGGTTCGCGGATTCGCTAGCAACTCTATCTTCCATGATAGACATCTCATCTGGGGTCCGGATGCGCCCAGTCATATTGACCAGAAATTTGCACCTGCCTACGAGTCAATCTCTGCCATAGATGAAGCGCAAGATAACAACCCTTGGTATCACGACATATGGAACTTCTTGGAAATGGAGGCATATCCACCAGGGGCAAATGCCAAGGACAAGAGGGCAATCAGAAGAATGGCTGTTCAGTTTATCATCTGCGGGGATAAGTTGTATAAAAGAGGTCATCTGGGGATGCACAAGCTGTGCGTGGAAGCCGAAGAGTCGAAGCGCCTGATGGAGGCCATCCATGGAGGAGAATGTGGGGCCCATGTGAATGGGGTGATGCTGGCACGAAAGATCCTCAGACAGGGATACTACTGGTCTACCATGGAGGAAGATTGTATTGGTTTTGTTTGGCGATGCCACAAATGCCAGATTCACGCAAACCGCATGAATGTCCCGCCGTCAAAGCTGTACAACATGACATCGCCATGGCCGTTTTTAGTTTGGGGGATCGATGTGATTGGAGCTGTAACCCCGAAGGGGTCGAATGGGCATGAGTTTATCTTAGTAGCAATAGATTACTTTACAAAGTGGGTCGAGGCCCAATCTTATGCTGTGTTGAAGGCTTCCCATGTCACGAAGTTTATCAGAAACAACATTATCTGCCATTATGGAGTCCCGAATGAGATCATTTCGGACAATGGTTCTCACTTCAAGAAGGAGGTGATTGATTTGTTGAAGAAGTATAATGTGGCTTTTCATAAGTCGTCCACGTATCGGCCGCAGACCAATGGAGCAGTTGAGGCCGCCAATAAAAACATCAAACACATACTGCAGAAGATGGTGGAAACCTATCGGGACTGGCCAGATAAGTTGCCGTTTGCTCTGTGGGGCTACCGAACTTCGATTAGAACTTCTACCGGGGCAACTCCGTATTCCTTGGTATATGGGATGGAGGCCGTGCTACCCATAGAGATTAAGGTTCCGTCTTTACAAGTGCTGGCTGAGTGTCAGATAGCTGAGGCAGATTGGCAACAGAGCAGATTCGAGGAACTCATGCTCTTCGATGAAAGGAGATTAAAAGCACTGTACCATGTCCAAGGATATCAACGCAGAATCGCCCAGGCTTTTAACAAGAAGGTTAAGTCCAGGAATTTGAAGGAAGGAGATTTGGTACTCAAAGACAACCGAGCTCCCATCCACGACCCAAGGGGCAAGTTCAGACCTAATTGGACGGGTCCCTATATCATCAAGTCTATCTGGTCAGGTGGAGCTGTGGTTCTGATGGACCTAGATGGTCTAGAGTTCTCCCAACCGATCAACATGGACAAGTTGAAGAAATATTACCCCTGAGAGGCTCGCTAGGCCGAAAACCCGAAAGGGCGACCTAGGCAAAATTCAGAGCACAGAAAAATTGGAAAATATAAAATTTGAGCTCGCAAAGTTGAAAATCCGCAAAGGGCGGCTTTGGCAAAAGTTAGAGCGCAAAAGGAGAGTGAAAATACTCGAGTAAACCCAAGCCTGAACTACGTAAGGCTTGATTCCCATCTTTGGGATACGTAGGCAGCTTCATCTTGAAGTTTAGCCATAAACTTTTCCCCGATCAACTTTGTCCATTCGATCATCTTGGTCATCTTTGTCCATCAGCATTTATCGCAATCTCTCGTCAGACTAGGGCCACTTTCCGTTCGACCAAGCATCGCGGGTACCATTCAGACAAGGGGCAACTTTCCAGTTGCTAGGATCCAGGTTTGTACGTCTCGCTGGATGCACCTCAGCGTGTCGCCTCGATCCATGTCGAAAATAGTTTTGAAAAGTTTTAATAAAGATGACTTTGTTCAAATAAATCTTTTACAACTAAGACCATTTCGACCAAAATGAAAATTTTCAAGACCACAACCTTCAATTTCATTGATTTCAAATAGAGTTCTCTTGCTCTGCATACAATTGAAGTTGCTTTTTATTACATTCATAAAGAAAACTTGAAAGTACTAATAAAGCAATAAATCCGGCATGGTCAAGTCAATGTCCTCGCGCCTCCCGTAGTCGGGTCGAAGCCTCTCGATGCCAAAGTGGGCCCTCATGTGCCTCTTCATTAAGCCAATCCAAGCACTCATCGACAAAGCGAATCGAAAGTGGGAGCGGGGCCAGAGTTCTTCGCCCTCCATGTGGGCATACCGCCAACTGCGGCGCCGAATTGGGAATGTAGCCGCACTCTATCCTTCCGCGACAAGTTCGATTATGACCGAATCGGCGCAGATACGGAATGGGAAGTAGAAGACACGTGAGTCAAGCCAATCAATTGATCCCGGGTTGACGGGTCATGCTATAACTCATCATTGGGAGGTTGAGCTAAGGGCATCGCCAAGCAATGCGGTTCATGGACAAACTGCACATCCATTCAAACCACCAACCCTCATCAAGGGCGTCAACTAGGCGTTGCCTGAAGAAATAGCCGCGCGCTGAATATGCTGGGCAAGAGTCCACAACCTTCAGCTTATCCATTAACCACACCTGGGGAGGGATAAAAAAAAATGAGAGAATAAAGAATAGAGAGAAGTGCGATGAGAGAAAAAGTGAGAAAGGGTTTTTGTGAGAAAAACCGAGCCTGAGGGCCGAGTGATGTGAGCAAAGATAAAATGTGAGATGAGGTGGGAACGCATCGCAGAATAGCGGACTCCCTGCTAATCTGATCGTCTCTCGACGATAAAAGGCGTCTAAGCCCAGCAGTGTCTAAGCCAGGACCATGGCAATGCAGCTTTTTCCCTCCTTCAAGCCTTGGGCAACCTCAATCAACCGGACATTGGGCCCTCCGGAACCAGAGACGAACAGAAAATGGGATAGCATGCATAGACAGAGGGCGTGTCGCCGAAAGCCTTGCCAGTGATGGTCGCCACGATCGCCAATCTCAGTAAAACGACAAACCAAACTCGGAACATCTAGTATCCCATCACAAATCAGAGAACGAGCATCGGGCATCGAGAGCCCACACATTCGTCCTAAGGCTTGAGCATGGCCAAAACGAAATTGAGGTAGGATCTCCTCATTTCGCCCAGATTCCATTAGAGCTTGGAAATCTTCAAAAGTGGGACACACCTCTTGCCCGCTAAAGCTAAAGACATGTGTTACTGGGTTCCAGAACCTCGCCGCGGCATGGAGGAATGGAAAATGCAGCGGGGTGCGGCGCAAAGTGAATAGTGCGTTTATGCCGAAAGCCCGAAAAGTCAGCTTTTCCGAGCCATCCAAGTTGTTAATCCAAGTTGCGAAATTTTGGGCAAGAAACTCTTCCATTTGGAGCAAATCAGTGTGGAAATGAAGAGAACAACGAAGTTGAGACCCTTTTGAAGAAGATAAGGTTGAGTGGAGGACACATGTCAACATTCTCGGGTGCAGACAAATACCGACCGGGCAAGAATAGTGCCGACCGCCATAATTTTGTGCCGACCGACCAAATTATGTGCCGATGACCATTCTCCTCGGCCAATGACCTTTGTGTCCAGCCGATGGTCTTCCCCCTGTGTTTTCTAAGCTGTTTATGTTGAATATTGGGGAATTCCACCACCCCAAAGACTCTCCTGATTGATTCCTCACGAGTCGCTGTGATTTGTTTATCGAGTTGTTGTATATTTGCTTATCGAGTTGTATGTCACTCTCTTTAAGTCTTTGTAATGTTTATCAAGGTGTACTTGCATTTGGCTAGTTTGCTGAGTTCCCCTGTTTTGCTTATCGAGTTGTAATTGGTTTACTACCTGATTATTACGATGTAATGCTTTGTTTTCAAAACACAGTTTCAATTTCAATCACATTGACTTGTGATGCCTTGCGATGCGATGCATAGAACACGCAAATGTAACACCTTTTGAGCAAATAGCTGTTCCATCTCCATCATATGTTTTGCAAAACAAAACAAACGCTTTTGAGAAGTAAAACCTGCCTGAGGCAGTGCAATGTGCTTAAACTCCTAGTAAAAAGGAAAGTAAAGCAGAAGAATAGCAGGGTAGCAGAGTGCTGGGTTTGACGCCGGTAACCTCTCCCTTTCGATCAACGTACCTTTTGCGCCCTTGTTCGGGTCAATCGTGTGATTTGGCACCCTTATCACTGAAGGTAGTCTAAGAAATTGTGCATTCAGAACATAAATGGAGCTTCGAGTTGACCTCGCACCACAACTTTCGTGAGCAATGCTCGGAACATGCGAAGGATGTCCCTTCCCGTATCCTTTCGTATCCCGCAAATTCTTTAAATCATTTCAATCATACTAAGTTGCAGTACGTGGCATTCCAGCGTCATGTCTGCCATATTCAATTTCAAGTTTCTCTATACACATTGCATTGTATGCGTGCTTTGCTTTACTGATATGTGTTCAAGTTTCTCTATATACACATTGCATTGTATGCGTGCATTGCTTTACTGATATGTGTTCAAGTTTCTCTATATACACATTGCATTGTATGCGTGCATTGCTTTACTGATATGTGTTCAAGTTTCTCTATACACATTGCATTGTATGCGTGCATTGCTTTACTGATATGTGTTCAAGTTTCTCTATACACATTGCATTGTATGCGTGCTTTGCTTTACTGATATGTGTTCAAGTTTCTATATACACATTGCATTGTATGCGTGCTTTGCTTTACTGATATGTGTTCAAGTTCTTCTCTATACACATTGCATTGTATGCGTGCTTTGCTTTACTGATATGTGTTCAAGTTTCTATATACACATTGCATTGTATGCGTGCTTTGCTTTACTGATATGTGTTCAAGTTCTTCTCTATACACATTGCATTGTATGCGTGCATTGCTTTACTGATATGTGTTCAAGTTTCTCTATACACATTGCATTGTACGCGTGCTTTGCTTTACTGATATGTGTTCAAGTTCCTCTATATATACACATTGCATTGTATGTGTGCTTTGCTTTACTGATATGTGTTCAAGTTCCTCTATATACACATTGCATTGTATACGTGCATTGCTTTACTGATATGTGTTCAAACTTTTCTATACACACCACATTGTGTGCACGTGTGCATCGCTTTACTCACATATGTTCAAGTTCCTATATACACATTGCTTTGTATGCGTGCATTGCTTTACTGACATGTGTTCAATTACAACCTTACTATACACATTGCTTTGTATGCATGCATTGTTTTACTGACATGTGTTCAATTACAATCTTTTATACACATTGCATCGTATGCGTGCATTGCTTTACTACATGTGTTCAATTACAATTCTCTATACACATTGCATTGTATGCATGCTCTGCTTTACTATATGTGTTCAATTACAATTTTCTATACACATTGCAAAGCATAACGCACTTTTGATTACACTGTTATGAATGTTGCTAACAATGTCATACCTGTTAAGTTTGCTTTCTTTTCAGGCACGATATTGTATGTACGGTTCATTTGAAGTCGGGCGTGACTGCATTTAACCGACAGTATTGTACTCTCCGCGTGAAACGTAGCAAGAATCGCTTGATTCTCTCACATTCCCTCTTCCTTGTAGTGTAGTTGGTTTTGTCTTGGCTAGCTTAAAACTGTCGCATGTGTGCTTCGTTACAGCTTTTCTTCATAAGTTATGCTAGGCTTCTTGCATTTTTAGTTGCATTTTGCCCCTGCCTGTAGGCGCATGTCTTGCTTGTCTTGTATGTTTGTCCAAGTCTTCGGCGTTGTCAAAAATGGGTCGTCTTCGGGCTTTGACATTCACTCCCGTCATTGTTATGACTGCCGAGTTCTGTCAAAGAGGGGCAACTGTAGACACCCTATTTTTCACCGTCCTCAAGACTTGGACGTCACCGCTGGAACACTCAGTGATTATCCATGTTTGTGTTTGTTTTGAGTTCCCGGAGGTCCCGGCTGCGCGCCGTGCCTTAGGACCTCTCAACCGGTTTCTTCTGTGCTTGGTTTTGTACCAAGACTTGTGTGTTTTGCATCTGAGGGTAGGGGAAGGCTTATTAGCCATTCCTGAAGCCCACCGGCTTCCCCACACATCCACCGGCACTCCCTAGTGTCCATCGGCACTCTTTTATCCAAATCCTTGGCCGGTCGGCACTATATGTTGCCGATCGCGTTGTTTTGTGCCGGGATCGCTTTTGGCTAGCTTGCTGACCCCTTTGCACCCCCAGGGATGGTGCATGCCAGTTGTGACAGCTGGAATGCACCAGCACCACTCCCCATGTCCGGGCTTGCACCCTTTGCACCTTTGAACCCCCTCAAGCTTCTAGAAGCTTGACCCCTTTTGGCCAAGCTTCTTGGAGAAGCTTGGCCAGCAGTTTTGGCTTCTCCAAGAAGCCTTGCATCCCCTTGGTCCCTTGACCCCTTTCCTCTTGCTTAGCCATTATGCTTAGAGCCTTTTGTTGCCTATATAAGCAAGCCTTCTCTCCCTTTGATGAGGGTTAGACATTTAAGGGCAAAACCAGAGCTTATACATATATTTCTCTTATATACATCCATATATATCTATATCTCCCTCTCTCTCCTCTTGTGTGTGTGTTTTTGGACCAAAAAGTGTGATTTCACCTTACTTTTGCAGCATTACACACACTACTACACCCTAATCTGAGATTGGGAGGCTTGGAGGTTTGTTTTGTGTGATCTTGGACTGGTTTTGATCATTAGAGGAGGGCTGCTCCACCTGTTCTTCATTGGATCTTCAAGGGTAAACTTTTTGCTTTAGTTTCCCCATTCTTGCAACTAATTTCTACCCCTCTTGCTTTGTGTTTTTGGTTTTGTGTTTAACATGAAAAACTCTTGCTTTTACTTGCTCTTGAACATTCATTAAGGTCATTTTGTGGTTTGGGTAGAGTCTCACCCTCTTAGGCCTTGTTTTGGCCATTTTGGTGTCTTTTCTTGAAGCTTTGCTTGCTTGGTGTTCTTGGTCTTCTCACCACTGAAAACCAGTGGGTTTCCAGTGGTGAGGAAGGTACTTCCAAGTCTCGAATAGGGGAGGGACACCCCTCTCCCCCTTGTCCTTTGCTTGCCTTTGTATTTGGCCTAAAGAGTAGCATGTATGCATACTTGCATTAGGCTTCATTTCAGAATTTTTTTGAGTGTCTTGGAGCATGTTTAACCTCTGTTTTTGGTTGGATTTGTAGCCTTTAGTATGTATCTTATACTTGCTTTGAAATGCTCTCTTATACCTAAAAGCATGCCATGCATCTAGGCCATGTTCTTTGCATGTTTTAGCTTGGTTCCATGAGGGTATTAGCATCATATTACCATGTATTAGGGCTGTGAGCCACTGTTTTTGCCATGAATAGTGTGCTTGACATGGTTGTTTTGTATTCTAGGCTTGTAAGCCTCATGCATTTTGGTTCCTAGCATGTTCAACATTGATCATCCTCATGATTTGGCATCATTTGCGACCTTATTTCAGTCCACAAATCATGTGTGTGTGTTTACATATGTGACCATTTTCATGCTTCAAGGATGTCCCCTTTTATGTCTAGGAATTGGCATTGTGTATGCTTGCATGGCTAATACATTTTGGGGCTGCCATATGTGGGATTTGGGTGTCATTTTGCATGATAGAAGTCTGTTTTTGGTTGTTAGATTCATGCCATGAGTGGTTGTATAAGGGATGGTTAGATGCTCTCTTGAGTGCCCTTGGTTTTGGGCCTATTGGCTTGCATGCTTGTAGGGCATTTTGCCCATGATTTCAGTCCATTTCGGCCACTGTTTTGGGGAGGTTTTAGGCCTCCCCTATGGTGGTTAAGGCCACCACTGTATGCTCATTATATGTTTGTTGCATGTTTGGTCCACTAGGTGTTGTAGCACATTGATTCCATTGCATGCTTGGCTCATGTTTGCATCGCACTAGCATCTCACACACTTTGGCATTTTGCATGCCTAATATGTTAGTTGTATGGTACTTAATTTGCTAGCATTCTAATTTCCATAATGCATTATTGATGCATGTTTGCATGGATTGCATTTCATTACTTGGTTTGGGGTGTCAAAGTGTGGGAAATGAGGGGTGTTTGTACTCCAAGTGACAAAACACACCTCAATTCCCATGTCACTAAGGCCCTTGACTTTGGCATGATAGGGACTTAGTTATCATTGTTGTGTTGCATGCATTTTTACATTAAAATGCAACCTTGGTATCTTAGGCTATCATGCACCAAGGTTCACAATTGATAGCCCTAGAACCAAGAGCCATGTCTCCTTCAGTCCCATTCATGATAGGAAGCATTGGCCATGCATAAATATGCTCAAAAATCCAATACCATGCACCGCTTTTCTTTGTTGCTATCAAACCGTTTGCAGAATTTTGTGCCGACCGGCAGAAAGAGGCCGACCGCACAAGATTTCGCCGATAGACTATTTTGCAGCCGGTAACCTCTATAAGCAGCCGGTGGTAATTTCTTCCAGCCGGTGGCACTCAGCAGCATGCAAGGAAGGTGTTATGGGGCTCTGGAAAATTTTGGAGGAGCAGGCAAGAAAAAACAGAGGCAAAGAAGGGCACTAGATAGGCTTTCCCGCAAGTCGGATCGAGCATGCATCATTCGCGCACCCCGATGCAGGGCTGAGGCCCCATTTATTTCATTTATTTGATTTAACTTCAATAATTAAAATTCTGTAATAATTTATTCATTTATTCTTCGGACTATATATTATTCTTTCGGTCCCTCCGTGTGAGGGCATTATTGTAATAAGCGTGGGTGCGTGGGTTTGTATGTCTTCCAACCCCCATTTCTTTCTCCCTTTTATTTACCTGCTTACAATGGTAGATTAGGGCACGTTTATTTTAGCATACATTATGCTACGCATGAGTGCATTCATGCATTTGTTTACATACATCGGGTTCGGCACACCATGCAAACTGCATCGTACTTTCAATTCCGAATTGAATACGTGGTAGTTGCTGCATTTCATGTGCCATGCTTAGGGTACCCGAGCCTGTTTAGATTACATCCTTGTATGTGATACATTAGCCATTTAACATGAACTAGGTCACGCATGTTTGCTAACTAGTTTCTTGTTTTGGCACGGAGTACGATGTAAGTATTTACGCTTTAGCATACCACATGCGTATGAGTGTTGCCATGACAGTATGCTTACCATGCGGCTAAGTGCTTACACGAGATAAACTGTTTGAATGCCTGTGGATGGAGGTTGGATTGTTTGAGTTGGAACAACTCATTGAAATCCATATTTTAGCCTACTTGCGAGTAGCAATTTCAAATTGTTTTCAAAACAAACAGATATGCAATGTTTGTTTCCAAATTAGGCGATCTAGTCTATACTTGTTTGCTGCGCGCATAACATAGTAATTCTAGGCTAATAATTGGAATAAGAGCATGTAACGTTTTCAAAAGCGGATATCACGGTTAGTAGAGGCTGGTCTTCGGACCGGGCAAAAGGGGGTGCTCATAGCTTACCTTCCCCGATCGTACCCAAGCTCCCGAGCCAAGACCACTTTGGTGATGACGGACATGTGGCCTTCGGCACCGAGTCAGGGTTTCCTAAATTTTCCCATTTTAAAAATATTTAGGTGGCGACTCTGTAATCTGGCAAAGCAGTCCATGTTTGGCACTACTTTTCAAAAATCTGTTTTCTCAAATGATTTGCCGGATTTGGACTCTTTGGTTCAGATTTAGAACCGACACAAATCGAGTCCGAACTGTAGTGACCCCAATACGAACGGAACGGGACTTAACCCTCCCGGGGCGTTCGGGGACGTCTACAGTGCCACTTGCAACTATGCTAAAACACGGATTTATCACCCTCAAGTGGGCTTAAAAAACATGATGATTTGCCACTTCACAAAGTGGGCTTAAAATTCACAATCATCGAATTGTTCCAATTCAAGCAACCAAGCCTTCACCCACAGGCACTCGTGCAGTTAATCACTTAAGCAAATAGCCTCATGGCAAGCATGCTATCACGGCAACACTCACACTCATGCAAGTATGTTAAAGCGTAAAACTCACAATGTACTCCAAGCCAAAACCAAAGCTAGTTAGAAACAATACATGATCCTAACTATACGAGATGTTTAATGCAACACATGCAATATGCAATTAATAGGCTCCGCTATCTAAGATGGCATATGAATACAACAATTTGATAACATGCTTTGAAATACGTATTCAAATAAGTATTGAAATACGATGCAATTTGAATGATGCATCGAGCTCGGTGCATGCAAGACAAGTGAATGATGCAAACATGCAAGCATAAGGTATGCTAATCGAAAATGCCCCTAAACTAACCATCGAAAGTGGTTAAGTAAAATGGAGAAAGAAGTGGGGTTGGAAGACATGCACACACACACGCACATTTATTACAACATTGCGCCCTCACGACGGAGGGTCCAAATGAATAATAGCTAAGCTAATCTAAGCTAAGCCAACTAACTAAAATCAAAATAAAGAAATAGTTAAGCTAAGCTACTTAATTATTACAACACTTAACTAATTAACAACTAGTTAATTAAATTACAAATCCATGCTAACTAAACATGTAAAGTACTAACTTCACTGCCTCAGCTCTGCTTTAGGAAGTTGAAGATGCATGCATTTGATTCTCACCCCGAAAAATCCACCGATTTGCTCTTGAGAGGCTCTGTTTGCAGGGTTACTCCAAGAACTTTCTGCTCCACCTTACCAAACCAATGATGAGGAATGCACCAGTGGCTTGTCGGCTATGAGTGCTTGCTGTCGGCCATCTGCCGGCCAAGAGTGTGTGCTACTGGCCAAGGATGAAGCACTGCCGGCCATCAGTGAGCCACTGCCGGCTACTGGTGTACTGAATTGCCACATTGCAACAGAGCACCGACAGAGGAAAAGGGAGGGTTTTCCAAGGATATGTTTGTGCTGTGCACCTCCTTATCATCTCAAAACATCAAAGGAGTGGCACTCTTGGATCCAAAACCACCAATCAAGCATTTTCAATGCATGATGGCCAAAGATCCAAGTTGTACACTTACAATAAATGCACAAAAACAAGACTCTAGACCACTACCTTATCATGGATGATCAAAGGCAATGGTGACAAAGGAGATTGGCTCATTTCATCACTTGGAGTATGAAATGGACCAATCTACCTTGTGTTCAATATAACGTCCGATTAAACACATGCAATGCAAACACAACATGCTTATCTTAGTCATGTTTTACTTGTCCAATTCTTGTTTACACATTTTACATTACCAAGTCATTCTTTAACCGGTTAAGTCCAATGTGAAAGTCCTCTAATTAGAAAGATGGCCTAAACCACAAGTGTCTTCAGCATGAAAGAGGCCTCATGCTGTTGGTTAAGAGGAACCCTCAAGAGAGAGTTAAAACCATTAGGCATGAGAGCCTCAAATTGACACTCAAGCCAACAAGGGGCTCAAGATCACTTTCAAAACAAATTGAAAAGTGAAGAATTGGGAGAGGTTGCAGACTTTTTAGTACTGAAACGGCATGCAAAATAATACTACAACATGCAAACAACTCATGTACAATATGTTAAGAGCCAAAAGCACTAAAGCTAGTGAAGAGCACTACACTAGAGGCATGCAATATCAAGCTCAACAGACCAAACTAGCTCAAAACAGAACTACAACATGCCAAAATAGTGGCTAAAACATGTTGAGATAGAAGCATAAAAGGCAAGAAAAACATGCTCACATGTTGGCTCATAAACAAGGCTCAAAGAACAACTCTCAAAAGCAATGAAAGAGTGACATAAGTGAGAGTGTGACAGAGATATATGCACTGAAATTACATGTTAAATGATGCTACAACATGCAAGCAACACATGCACAACATGTTAGAGGCCTTAAATCACTAAGCTAGTGAAGGCATTTACACTACAACCATGCAAGGCAAGGCTCATATGACCAAGAGGACTCAAAACAGAGTTAAAGTAGGCCAAATCAAGGCCTAAAACATGCTGAGATCATGTCACAAAAAGGTAGAAAAACATGCTCACATGTTAGGCTATCTATACTTGCAAGACACAAGGAGGGTAGGCCACCCCCTCCTATTTTGGGCCTCAAAACACACTTTTTACCACTGAAATTTCCCTAGAATTCAGTGACTAAAAGGCCAAAAAAGGTTGACTTAAAAGCTTTGAAAAATGGCCCAAAAGGCTTCATAAGCCAAAGAGCAAAGAGAGAAGACTACCCCCTAACTCAACAAGACTCAAACCACCATTTTAAAACCTTAAAAATAGAGTTTTTATGGTTGAAAATTCAGGTCAAAGTAGTGTAAAGAGATGGCCAAGCAATCAATTAAAACAAAGCTTAAAAGGGGTAAGCTTTATAACTTTGAAGCACAGCAACAAAACAGCCACAACTCTTAGCTAAAACCAACCTTAGGAGCTCAAACAAGGCCTTTAAGAACCTCAGCTCCAAAATGAAGGTGCTTGGTCAGGGGGTTGTATGCAAATATGTAGAGAATTCCCACTTTCAAGCACAAAATAGGAAGAGAGAGGATTCTAGAGAGAAAGAGAGAAATTTTGCTCACAAAATTTTTGTAACCCTTTGCATGAAAGAGGATGACTTCTATATATACAAGATGCAAAATCCTCTTGAAAAGATCCAACCATCCACGTGCAAGCAGATGCTCCAATCTGTGCAAACAGCTGGCACCAAAATATCACAAAATATTTACTGATGCACTGGTGACCGGCCGGCCATCAGTGATGGCCGACAAGGCACATCAATGGCCGGCAATGCTCCAAAAGCAATATGATAAAAGGACCAAAACATGGTCCAAAAATGAGATAGAACTGATGCAAGGTTTGGAAAGCTCAAACCTGTGGCACTCCGCCGCGGAGTTCGAGTGCTCAATGAGCAATCAAACTTGTCACTGGATGTACCTACAAGAACATCCAAGTCTTGAGGATGGTCAAAAATGGGGTGTCTACAAGTACACTGAGGGTTCAATCAGATTACTGGAGAAATTTAAGATGCCCCACATCAACAGATTCGATGGGAATGGGGATCCAATCGTACATATTTGATTATTTTTGGATGTATTGAGGCCCATGGGTTTGTCTTAGGTGCAGAAGCTTTCATTGTTTGGAAGGACCCTGTCTGATATGGCGGCCATCTGGTACACAAAATTGGAGGACTCTACGAAACGGAATTGGGAGGAGCTATCTAAGGAATTTTTCAATCAGTACTCATATAACACCTAGATAGAAGCTGGAGGCTACAACCCAGAATCCCAAAAAATCATTTATCAATTTTGCTGGCCGGTGGAGAGCCAAAGTAGCCCGAATGACAAATAGGCCTTCTGAAAGAGAACAAGTCTGACTAGTGGTCCAAAACCTCGAGCCAGACATGTTGCAGAGAATGATAATGGCGCCATTGTCCACATTCGCTTCCTTACATGAGCTGGGGGTCCAAATTGAGAGTGCATTCAAAAAGGGTATCATCCATAGAACAAGTGAACCTGCAAGAAGGCCATTCTCTCAGAGTACCAATGCTAGTAGTAGCACTATTCTACGGTCTATGGATGTCAGTAATGTGGTTTCGACGGCCAAGATGGCTGATCCCTTTGCTACTGCCACAACCTCACAATCTTCACAAAATACCGGTCCACCCCGAAATCAAAGCTTTTGTACTCCCCTCCAAATAAGCCCAACTCAAGCCCTCAAGTTATTGATATGAAAGGGGCATCTCAAGCCTATCGATCCTCGTCCACTTCTAGACCCATTGCCGCCCAAACATGACCCTACCCAATACTGTATCTTTCACCAACAACATGGCTATCCCACAGACATGCACTACCGCCTACGTCATGAGATTCAGGATCTCATCTACAACAAAGTCATCGCCCTACCCACAAAACCAAACATAACAACCAATCCACTTCCTACACACAACCAAGTCCCCCCACCCAGAAACATTAACCACATCCATACACTGCCACCTACCTTTAACCCTAACACATACATTACCTCATCCCACTTACCGAAATTGGAGGTGGTTATTCCAGAAAGCACAGATATGTGCATGATGGATCTAACACCACAAACCCAATCCAAACGCGAGGCAGTAGAAATAGAGAAAGAAAAGAATGCATTGAAGACAGCGTCGCCTGATACTTGTGTCATAAAGAAGGGGGTCTCGCTTACAGAGGAGTATGATCTCAGCTTATACATTGTGGCCGTTGATCAACCAAAGCCAGTGGTCATACTGTCGGATTTTCTCAACATTAATGTTATTAAGGAAGACCAAATGGCACAGAATTAGAATGAATGGCTCGAGCAAGACCTGCATAACTTAGCAAACCTCAAGGAGGATCTGGCTGAATTAGAAGAGGATCTGGAGAATCTTTTCTTCTTCGAAGAAGAAGATATGAGTTGTGTACAGATAGGATGGTGGGACCCGAGCCAGCTATAAACTAGCAATGGGTGGTTAAGTGAGGAAGAGTCCGATGTGAAGGAACAGACAGAAAAGACTAGAGAAAAAGAGAAAATTGCTGTTAAGGGTAAGGTTGAGGCTGCACCTCTTACTGAGAAGGAACATGCACTAGAACAGTTTCAAAAGGAAATGATAGAGGAAATCCAAGCAAAGATAGCTCTAGAACAAGGCAAAGGAAAAGGGAAAGAAGAAGCTGAGTCCACAACCGGCAGTGTTCAAAACACTAAGAAAACAAATTGGGATCCCAAGGACTGGAAGAGGATGTTAAGAAAACTCAGAAAGTACCAGGATGTTGAAACCGGAGCTATGGTGAAAGAAGAATGGTATGATGATGGGGCGCGTGATGTTAATATGCTCCGGATAGAACCTGATACCAGTCCGATCATGACCTCGGGAGAGTGGTGGGAAGACATTGACCTAAGTCATGCATACACCGATGAAGGTTGGAAAGCTAATACCCCATATGACACTTGGTATACCGATGAGATCAATCACACGACTGAGAACGGTCGGTACTTCAAGCCCATAGCGTTAGACCAACCAGAGACCTCTAGAAAAGAGGCTGAGAAAGCAAAAGAGAGGAATGTGGAGGAGAACATGGTCTTGAAATAGCTCAAGAAGATTCAAGCCGACATATCCATCTGGGGAGTGATAATGGCGTCTCGGGAACATAGACAAGCCCTGCTCGAAGCAATAAACTGAACCAAACTGCCCATTGACACCACCACTGAGCAATTGGTGTCACTGGTCGCTTCTGGGGACGTTACGCCAGTGATATCCTTTACGGATAAAGAATTGCCTCCCAAGGGCGCCAACCACAACAGGCCTTTGTACGTAACCTTGGAAAGTCAAAAAAGTGGATTTCGGTGGTGTTAGTAGATACCAGGTCGGCGATCAATGTGTACCCAGTGAGAACTGCCTATGCCATCAGTTTGAGGCCGATTGACTTTACACCCACGACCCAAGTTGTCTGGGCCTATAACAATACAAGTCGAGATGTCATTGGAATGTTCAAAAGCAATATCCTAATCAGCCCATCTGAACATGAAGTGGAGTTCCATGTCATGGATGTTCCGGTCACATTCAACCTGTTACTGGGAAGGCCCTGGCTACATCAGATGAAGGCAATGTTGTGGACGCGCCCCGAGGACTTCCGAGAAGATCTCGTTTTGTTCTCTAGTATACCGTAGTTCAGACTCAAATGTCACGATTCTGAATCTAGTCTCGCAAAGTATAATGTAAGACCGATAAATCACCAAAGAGTCCAAATCTGACAAATCGTTTTGGAAAACTGATTTTTGTAAAGAAGTGCCAAACATGGACTGCTTTGCTAGATACAGAGTCGCAACCTATATATTTTATTTCTGGGGAATTTAGGAAACCCTGACTCGTGCCTAAGGCCACGTGTCCGTCATCACCAAAGTTGCCTCGGCTCGGGAACTTGGGTACGATTGGGGAAGGTCATCTATGAGCACCCTCGCTCGCCCGATCAAAGATCGGCCACTACTAAATATGATATCTTATTTTTGAAAACACATGTGTTCTTATTCTAGTTAATTAGCTAGAATTACTATGTGATGCGCACAACACACAAGTATAGACTAGATCGCCTAATTTGGAACAAAGCATCGCATATCCGTTTGTTTGGAAAATGGTTTGAGGTTTGCTACTCGTAAGTAGGCTAAAACACGGATTTCAATGAATTGGCCCAATTCAAGTAATCCAACCTTCACCCACAGGCATTCAGGCAGTCATATCACATAAGCAATTAGCCTCATGGTAAGCATGCTGTCATGTTAACACTCATACAGATGCAAAATGCTAAACCATAAACACTTACAGTGTACTCCGAGCCAAAACAAGAAACTAGTTAGTAATCAATGCATGATCCTAGTTCATGTTAGCAATGGCTAATGCAACACATGCAAAATGCAATTAGAGCAGGCTCGGCTAATCTAAAATGGCATATGAGATGTGACAATTTGATACATGTATTCAAATTGAAATTGAAATATAATGCAGTTAGTATGATACACCGAGCTTGGTACATGCAATACAAATGAATGATGTAAACATGCAAGCATAAGGTATGCTAAACAAAACATGCCCTAGAACTAACCATCGTAAGCAATTAAGTAAAAAGGAGAAAGAAGTGGGGTTAGAAGACATGCATCACACACAAGCACGCTTATTACATCAATTGCGCCCTCTCGACGGAGGGACCGAAAGAATAATACAAATTAACTAATTAACTAACTAACAAGCTAATTAATTAATTACATAACCACTTAACTCATCAAACAAATTAATTAAGCTATGAAAATAGTAAATCAGCCTCGGGAAGAGGGACAAATGCATGCTTGATTGGCTTCGCTCGGAAATCCATCGCCATGCTACATGTTGCCTTTGTCTGCACTGCTCTGCATCTCTAGAAACTATGCCAACTTCTGTGACACTTCTGAACTACCTTGGGGACATGCTGAGAGTCCATCAGCCAAGAGATAGGGCCATCAGCCAAGGAAAACTAGTCATCAACCAAAAATTAGGCTCTTGGCCAACAATTTGTAGCCGGTCGGCACTGAAGATGGCCGACCGGCCATCCCTTCCTGCTGATTGCATCTTTTGCTGCAACAGAGGACAAAAAGAGCATGGCAATACATTTGTAAGACAATGTGTGCACAACCACCCTCCGTATCATGTCATGAGCTCAAGGGATTATGATTCTCAACCCTCGGACCATCAATCATGCATTTCAATGCATGATGGCCAAAGAAGCCAAGTGTGCAATTCAATATGGAATGAAATGCACAACAAAACACATAAGGGGCCCCAACCTCTATCATGCTTGATCAAGAGGCAAGGGATGCATATACAATGCAATGCAACCTAAGCATGCAAGCAACTCAAGCATGATGCAAATCCAATGCAACATAAGCATGTTAATGACAATGGCATACAAGGCTAATGGTGACAAGCATGCCAAATGCAATGTAACCTAAACAAATATACAAGATGTAACATGACCATTCAAGCATGCAAGGCATGCAAAGGTGGACAAGTATGCAACAACATACAAAATGAGACAAGCATGTGACAACATGATAAAGGGATAAGCATGCAACTAATATGCAATAGGCATATGACCTAAACATGTAAACTAGCATGACATGCCACAAAATGCAATGGGGTTATTGTGCAACAACGTGCAATATACTAACATGCAACAACATGTAATATACTAAGTATGTAACAAGCATGTGACTACATACAAGGCAAGCATGCAACAACATGCAAAGGATGGACTTAAACCAAAATGGACAGCTCTCAAATAGGCCCAAATCAGTGGCCATAGTGCTAGGGAAATAAAGGCAAAGGTACATACAAACATGCACGCCAATTGGCCTAAAGACTAAGGCATGAAAGGACAACTCTTAAGTACACTTAAAAACATGTTACAAGCATGGTAAGCTCTGAAATCATGCATGGAAAGGTGCCAAACCAATCAAACTACACGAGTAAAGCATGTAAGAAAGCCCAAAGCTTGAGGCTAGCCGAGGGACTCAAACTATGGCTATGTGAAACATGAAGCAAATGGCCAAAGTGAACCAAAATAGTCCTAAAGCATCAACTCATGAGACATAAAACATCAACTCTTTAAAGCATTAAATGAGTGATAAGTGCAAGTATATGAGCATACTATATGGACTGAAATAGCATAACAAGTGATGCCAAATCACTGAAATGAGCCAAGTAATGCATGCTAGAGACTTGGACACTTAAGGCTAACAAGCTAGATGCATGGTGGCTATACAAAGCATGGCATACATGGTTGAAACAACTCAAATCAAAGCTCTAGCATACCATAACAAAGCTAAAAGTTTCACGGAGTTGAGCCAAAATCATGCTAAAATGACATGTTACAACATGATGCATGTTAAGGCAAATAAGGGGATTACAAGACAAGTACATGGTGTATGCCAGAGACCATTAAACCAACTTTAGACAGAGGTAAAGCATGGCAAAATAACACCGAATACTTGCTGAAATGGAGCTAAAACAAGCTAAGCAAACATGCTACCAATATAAGCCATTTATACTAGCATACAAGACAACAAGGAGAGGGGATGACCCTCTCCTATTTAGGACTCCAAAACCACCTTCCCACCACTGAAAATCCTTTGGATTTTAGTGGTAGAAAGGTCATGCAAATCTAAGAATAAGGACCAAAAGGGATGGCCTAAAACAAGACCAAACAAGGCCTAAGAGAGGGGAAACAACCCCAAACCAAAAAGAGACCTCAAACAGAGATCTAAAGCATCAACAAACAGAACTTTTATCAGTTGAGAGTTAAGCTTAAAATAATAAGCAAGAAGGGCTAAAAGCTTAAGCAAGAATGGGGTATTAAAAGCAAGCTTGCTCACCCTTGTAGAACCTCTTCAAGAACAAAGCTCCAGGACCTTTTCCA
This sequence comes from Camellia lanceoleosa, assembly GCA_025200525.1. Classification (NCBI taxonomy): domain Eukaryota; kingdom Viridiplantae; phylum Streptophyta; class Magnoliopsida; order Ericales; family Theaceae; genus Camellia; species Camellia lanceoleosa. Next base: position 374,127 of record JANUSC010000164.1, on the reverse strand, counting down.
AGCTCAAACCAACTCAAGAACTCTGAAATCAACCTCAAGGGACCTTAGCTCCAAGAGGGTGGTGTTCTAGTGTCTGTTTGTGTGCAATAGTGATACAAAATCACACTTCAAGGCACAAAATACACACACAAATCAAAAGAGAGGGAGATATAGAGATAGATAGATACAACTTCTCTAATCCTAAATTTCAGAACCTTTGAGAAGGGAGGAGGAGCTCCCCTCTTATAGAAAACCAATTTCAAAGCTTCCTAAGCAAGCTAATCAAAAGGGCAAATCTCTCCATTCATTGTGCATGCCAGCTGTGACAGCTAGCACAAAATATCTACATAAAGCAGATGAACAGGGTTTGGCCAGAAAACATGGCTGATCGACCAACACAAGGGCCGGCCGACCAAAAAGAGTGCTGATCGGCCAAAACTTTTAGCCGATTTCAAGAAAACAAGGTCGATGGCCTCAAGCCTTGGCCGATGGGTTGAGGGGATGGCCAACAAGCCAGCATCTTCCCCCAGAAGCAAAAACACAAGTGTTTGGTCCACAACCAAGCACAAAACAGGCAAGTTGAGAGATCTTGAGGCAAGGCGCGCGGCCGAAGCCTCCGAGAACTCAAAACGAGTATGAACATGGATGATCATCGAGTGTTCAAATGATGACGTCCAAGTCTTGAGAATGGTCAAAAATGGGGTGTCTACAGTTGCCCCTTTTTGACAGAACTCGAAAGTCATAACAATGACGGGAGTGAATGTCAAAGCCCAGAGACGACCCATTTTTTACGAGGCCGAAGACTTAGACAAGCATACAAGATAGCAAGATATGTGCCCGAAGGCAGGGGGAAAATGCAAGGAACATGCATGATACTAAACATAACTTACGATCATGCGAAGAAAGCTGTAACGAAGCAAAGCATGCAATAGCATAACAAGCAACAGTTTTAAGCAAGCGAACACAAATCTAACTACATTACATGTAGAAAGGATGTAAGAGAATTATACAATTCTCACTACGTCTCACACGGAGGATAGAATACCTATCTAGTTCATCTGGTCTCACCAGCTTCAAATGAACCGTACATACAATATCGTGGCTGCAAAAGAAAGAAACTTAATAGGTACAATATTGTTAGAAACGTGCATAACAATGGAAGTGAAAAGTGCGTGACAACACAAGTGAAGTGTGAAGTGCATGACAATGCAGGTAGAACGTGCGAAACAACGCAAGTTAGGGAGGGTGCGAAACTACGCGGGAAAGGTGCAAGACAATGCAACCTAAGTGGGTCTGCAAAACAATGCAAGTTAGTAGATTACAAAACAATGCAAGTTGGATAGTTTGCAAAACAATGCAAGTTAGATAGATTGCAAAACAATGCAAGTTAGACAGATCTGCAAAACAATGCAAGTTAGATAGATTGCAAAACAATGCACATAACGAGCAAGACAATGCCAGTTATAAGGGGTGCAAAAAAATGCACATAACGAGCAAGACAATGCCAGTTATAAGGGGGTGTAAAACGATGCACAAGTTAGTAGGGGTGCAAGACAATGCACAAGTTAGTAGGGGTCCAAGACAATGCACACGACATGCATGACAACGCATGGTGAGGAATGCATGACAATGCAAGGTGAGGAATACATGACAATGCAAATGACGTGTGCATGACAATGCAAATGGAGTGTGCATGACAATGCATGTGAGGAAATGCATGACAATGCAAGGTAATGAAAATGCATGCAAATGGAGTGTGCATGACAATGCATGTACTAAAATGCATGTCAATGCAAATGATATGTGCATGACAATGCATGGTAAGGAAATGCATGACAATGCGAATGACGTGTGTGTGACAATGCATGTACTGAAATGCATGTCTATGCGAATGAGATGTGCATGACAATGCATGTACTGAAATGCATGATAATGCATGTAACATAATAAGATGTATGATGATGCAAATGAGATATGCGAAACAATGCGAATGAAGAGGCGCAAGACAATGCGACCTAAGGGATGTGCATGACAATGCAAGCATGGCATGCGCGACAACGCATAAGAGATGTGCATAACAATGCAAGCATGGTGTGTGCTACAACACATAAGAGATGTGCATAACAATGCAAGCATGGCGTGTGCTACAACGCATAAGAGATGTGCATAACAATGCAAGCATGGGGTGCGCTACAACGCATAAGAGATGTACATAACAATGCAAGCATGGTGTGATATATAACCAATGCGTGCTCATTATAAACACGACAAAATGTTGTAATGCAACATATTTAAAGCAATTTTCGAATCTCGCAAGAGACAAAAGGATACGAAAAAGGATACACCTCGTACGTATCAAGTGCCGCACTCGGAAGGCATGATTCGAGGTCAACACGAAGGCCGGTTGAGCTTCAAAAGTCTACTTTCTTGCACTTTCTTGAGAAATGAAGGCCCCAAACAACATAACTAACCCAAAAAAAGGTGTTGGAGGTGCATCGACCACAAGGGGAGTCCATCGGCCATCCATCGGCCACAAAATAAGCTCATCGGCCAAATATTTAGCAGTTTCGGGGCAGTTTTGTCTTTTAGCCACAGGTCTTTAAATATAAGGTTCCAAACCCTATATCCTCACTTCTCCAAGCTCGAAAATCCTCCATCTTTCTCTCTAGGTGATTTCCTTCGCTTCGATCCGTGCTTTTCTCCCGTTTTAGAGCCCTTTTCATCGTTAGATTCGCGAAACCCTCTCCGTTTCGCACACTTTGAACCGATCGAAATTCATTTTCGGTGCCCTTTTCTTGGTTTCCACCTCTTGGGGTTTGTTTCCCCTGAGTTATACCTCGGTCTTCATGCCTTTTCTGCACTCCGACCTTTCTTCCCATTTTTCACCCACTAGGGGTTGACTTTTGGGTTCACTTTTCGCATTCTCACCCATTTTTCACATCCTCGGCCATTTTCGTACTCTTCTTGAGATGGCAGACAACATTCCACGAGGTGGGACTCCCCCAGAGCTGGACATGGACCCTGAGGTCGAGCTCTTGCCTCTCCGTGTCCGACCATTCGACCCGGCGACCTACAGGCCAGCGGTACGTGTTGCCTCCTGACGGCATCTGCCACTTCAGGAGCTATGCGAGGGGTGCGCCATCGAGTTTGTTGCAAGCCGAGTCACATCTGCCTTCTACGGCCGCCGAGGTATACCTCTTTCATTTTCGCATCAGAACATCTAACTGCGATAGTCGATTCTGTTCTTTAACTGCTTAACCCAGATACACTGATATGTCATATGCTGTAGTTCACCGTGAGCACACCCACATCCGATATTTGTGTAAACTCGGACACATGCACACACATTGCATTTTTAACTGAATAACCCAAACACACTGATACATCATATGCTGTAGTTCATCATGAGCACACTCGTACCCAACATCTGTGTAGACTCGGACACATGCACACACACACTGCATTTCTAACTGAATGACCCGAACATACTGATACATCAAATGCTATAGTTCATCGTGAGCACACCCACACCCGATATCTATGTAAACTTGAACACATACACACACATTGCATTTTCAACAATTTTGAGTGCATTCGACACTGTATTTCTAACATTGCTTCGTAACTGTTTGTTTTGAACACAGGGAGATTCCCATGCCTTCCGAGGGTATGGGAACACCGTTGCCCGTGGTTGGTATATGGAGCTGCCCGACGCGGTCCATTATATTGTCGACTAGGCCAGCTTTGGGACTTTCTGCATGGGACTCTCGCTCCTCACTGCGAGTAGGCTCCTTCTTGCTACTCTGGTGGAGAGGTGGTGGGACACCACCGACTCCTTCCACCTTTCTACTGCTTCGGAGATAACGACGACTCCCTTTGACTTCTCCATGCTTACAGGCATCGGGGTAGGGGGTGATCCGATCTCCTTTGATATAGATATGGACGAGTGGGACGCCGCCCCGATACACTTGCTCGGCGCTCAGCCACCTCTTGCCCGGCCAAGGTTTGTGAGGTACTTATGGTTCGAGGACCACTTCCGGATTCAGGTGCCCACGACCCGAGAGAAGGAGGAGCAGTATGCCCGTGGCTTCATCATGTTCCCGCTGGGGACCACACTCTACGCCGACCGGGCGAACACTGTCACCCTATACTTGCTAAGCGCACTTATGGAGATGACCAGGATCCGCCGCTGCGACTGGGGTGGTGCAGGTTTGGCCACTCTCTACGGATATATGAGCTCATCTTCCCACCGCAGCGGACACCTGCTCGAAGGATACTGGCGAGCCTGGGAGGTACACTCTCCCTTTTCTGCTTTACAATTCTGCTTTATACTATCTGTAGACTGCACATGCTGCACACACGCAATCTGCTTCACGCTGGCTGTACACTACACACACTACACACACGCAATCTATTTTACACCACCCCATATTCTCTGATTTTTGCTTTATTCTGCATTCTGATTTATCTGATAAGCATACTGATATTTGCCCTGTTACACTCTACAGTTGTGGGTGTATGCCTACTTCCCTAGGCTTGCCCCAGTGCCAGATGAGGAGATCCCCCTTGACGTTCCATTTTCTTACCGCTTCGATGTGAGATGCGAGCGAAGGACACATGAGTCCTTCCTGTTCTTCTGCCGATACTTTGACACCATCACTGCCGCAGAGGTATTTCAAACTTTACAGTTCATTTAAGCTTCGCTTTACATTATACTTTCAACAGTAGATAACAAACTGTATATCCTATTTGCAGATCACCTGGCAGCCCTGGGCTCCGTTGCCAGAGGCGGTCAGAGATCAGTATGCGGGCGCTCGGGAGACTGCCCGATTCAGGATTCTGCTGGAGGGCCCAGTTTGTTGAGCTTGGTACGTGGGCAAGCAATTCCTACGCCAGACCCTTGGCTTGCCGGAGCAGATAGTTTCGAGTCCACTTCCTTCCCATATGAGGCATACCGAGAGGTACACCTTTGAGGAGATGATGGATTATACGACCGGCTGGGACTCGGAGCCCTTTAGAGACGAGGGCGACTACACCGAGTTCATCCAGGCCTATCTGATACGGCCTCTGACCGGTGCTCATCGAGCTAAGCGAGAGAGACCTGCAGCGCCAGCGACCGGAGCAGGAGCACCAAGGGCACCTCAGGCCCGTAGCAGGAGTGGGTCCCGGAGAGGACAGGGAGCTGGATGGCTAGAGCTGCCTACGATGACGACATGCCGAGGACAGGGTGGGAAAATGTACCAGATACCCATCGCTCCTCCTCCGGCTGATCATGAGCTTATCAGAGTCTACGGCTCGACCCCGGTATGTACTACTAGACTTTGCATTCTATACAGTTATTTCATTTCACTTGATATTCCGCATAATACTAATGACATCAACACTTTTGCAGGCTTTCGTCGAGTACACTCGCCAGTCTTTGGAGCTGACTGCCTCCGTGATGGGGATGCTGTAGCGGAGCATCAACCTGTTGACCATCTACGGTATCCTAGTAAGTTCCTTCAACCGCAGTCTCAAACTTTGCATAATCTATTTCATACTGATCTGATATACCACATTGTCGATACGGCACTTGATACACAGCACTCACGGCACTGATACACTTAAACTCACATACTGCTCACAGTATTGCTCATAGCATTCATACACTATACTCAGACACTGCTCACAGCATTCATACACTATACTCACACATTGCCCATAGTATTCATACACTGTACTCACACACTATATTCGGTATTCATACCTATAGCGTCCCCGAACGTCCCGGGAGGGAATCCCGTGCTATTCATTAGGCTCATTACAGTTCAGGACTCAATGTCACGGTCCTGTATCTAATTCGCAAAGTACAATGCAAGACCAATGAATCATCAAAGAGTCCAAATCTGACAAATTGTTTTTGAAAACATATTTTTTAAAAGAAGTGCCAAACATAGACTACTTTGCCAGATACAGAGTCGCCACCTAAATATTTATTTTGGGGAAATTTAGGAAACCCTGACTCGTTGCCTAAGGCCACGTGTCCGTCGTCACCAAAGTTGCCTCGGCTCGGGAACTTGGGTACGATTGGGGAACGTCACTTCGTGAGCACCCCCGCTCGCCCGATCAAAGATCGGCCTCTACTAACCACGATATCGAGTTTTGAAAACATTATGTGCTCTTATTCCGGTTTATTAGCCTAGAATTACTATATGATGCGCACAGCATACAAGAATAGACCGGATCGCCTGAGTTGGAACAAAACATTTCATGTTTGTTTTTGAAAGCGGTTTGCTATTCGCAAGTAGGCTAAAAAAATACATATTTTGCCACCCTCGGGTGGGCTTAGAAAATATGGTTTTGCCACTATCTAGTGGGCTAAAAACTCACAGTCAATGCATTATTCCAATTCAGATAATCCAACCTTCACCCACAAGCATTCAGGCAGATATATTACATAAGCACATAGCCTCATGATAAGCATGCTATCATGGAAAACACTCACACACATGCGGTATGCTAAAGCATAAAAGCTTACCTAGTACTCCGAGCCAAAACAAAATCTAGTTAGTAATCAAATGCATGATCCTAGCTCATGTTAAGATGGCTAATGCAACACATACAAAAATGCAACTAAGGTAGGCTCGGCTATTCTAAGATGGCATGTGAAATGCTATAGATAACATATATTCAACTTGGAATTGAAATACAATGCAATTAGTATGATGCGCCGAGCCCGGTGCATGCAAGACATATGAATGAATGCAAACATGCGAGCATAAGTATGCTAATTGAAACATGCCCTAATCTAACCATCGTAAGAAAGTAAGTAAAAGGGAGAAAGACATGGGGTTGGAAGACATACATCACACGCACGCACACTTATTACAAAATTTCCCTCCTCGGAGGGTCCGAATAAATAATACAAACTGAATAAATAATTAACTACCCTAGCTAATTAAGTATTACAAAACCCTAATCAATTAATAAATTAATTACAAAAGGAGGTGGCCACAGCCCCGCCTCAGAATGCTTGAATGATGCATGCTCGATCGCCTCACTCGGAAACCCGTTGCCATGCCACTGTTGCCTCTGTTTGCACTGTTCCGCACCTCTGAGAATTGTGAAAATATTCTTGATGCTTCTGAACCACTCCCTGATCATTTTGGGATGCCACCAGCCAAGGTAAAGATCCACCGACCATTGATAAATGATCATCGACCAGTTGTGAAGCCATCGGCCAGATATTTTTGGTCGGTCGGCACTGTATGTAGTCGGCCGGCCAAATCTTCCTACAGAATCCTGTTTTGACAGCAGCAAAGGACCGATAGTGCATGGCAAGGAAATTTCAAAGCAATGTGTGCATGGCCACTTTTCCTATCATTCTATAGACTCAAGAGAGTGTGGCCCTCGGCCCTCGGGCCACCAACCACGCATTTCGATGCATGATGGCCAAAGGCACCAAGCTTGCAAATCAATGTAAATGAATGCAACAAACGAGTGAATGCTTCACACCCTATCATGTTGAGATCAAGGGTGTCGACGACCGAGGATTGAGACGTATTTCGTCACTTTGAGTACGAACACACCTCATTCCTCATGTTTGGTTTGACACCCCAAACCAAACATAATGCAATGTATGTATGCAATATGACTCAAGTGTACAAAATGGCATCAATTATGCAATATGAGGCTAAGTTAGCAAAACATGCCAAATGCAATGCAACCTATACATGCAAGTGTGCAATATGCTAAACATGCAAAATGCAATGTAGCAAACATGGAAAAAAGAATGCAATGGAACTAGTATGTGCCAACACACAATGAACCAAATATGCAACAAACGTGCGATGAACATGCAATGGTGGACTTAAACCGCAAAGGGTAGACCTCAACCTTGCCATAAACAGTGGCCAAAAGTGATGGAAATGATGGACAAACGCTCATGCAAACATGCACACCAATGGGCCTAAAACTAAGGCATAAAAGGGAGCATTCCACTACAACTATCATGACCACACATGGCATGGATTATGCAACAAAAAATAGAGTTTCAATGCGTCAAAATGCACCCCAAAACCCACTGATATGGCAGCCCAAGGACTCAAACAAAAAGGCATACACCAAGAACTCAAACATGGAGCATAGGACCACGACTCTTCAAGGCATTGAAAGGGTAACAAATGCAAGCATGTAAGCACAAAACATGGACTGAAATGGCATGATAAGTGATTCCAAATCACTGAAATAGCCTAAGTAATGCATGCTAAAGACTCACACACCCGAAGCCAACAAGCTAAAATGCAAAGAGGCTATTCAAAGTATGAAAAGCATGACCAAATCAACACCCAATAGAGCTTAAACATGATAAAACATGACCAAAAACTTCACAAAGCTAAACCAAAACATGCAAGCATGGTGATCCAAATGCAAGATGCATCTCTAGGCACAATAGAGGAATGCAAGGCAACTGTATGGTGCATGCAAGGGGTCGACAAACCAACATGGTACAGAGGTCAAACATGCTAGATAAACACCAAATAACCTCTGAAATAAAGCCAAACAAAGCTAGGCATGCATGCCCCCCTTATGAGCCAAAACATAAGCAAATGAGACACAAAGGGAGAGGGGTGTCCCTCCCCTATGCAAGACCTCAAAACCCCTTCACCACCACTGAAAATCCTCTAGATTTCTGTGGTGAGAAGGCCAATACACGAAAGTTCCCAAAGCTCAACAAAGAAGGCACAAAAGAGGCCAAACAAGGCCTAAGAGGGGGAGGTCGACCCCAAACACAAAAATGACCTTAATGAAACATCTTAAACATGAAAAATCAGAAATTTTATTAGTTATACACAAAGCTCAAAACAGCATGCAAAGTAGGTTAAAGGCTAGTGCAAGAATGGGGAATATAAAGCAATAGTGCTCACCCTTGAAGAACACTTCAAGAACCAAAACTCCAGCCCCCTTTTCTGATCAAAACCAACTCAAAAGCTCCAAGAACAACCTCTCAACACCTCAATAACCAAGGTATGGTGTAACACTAGGTGTCTTAGTGCAAAACTAAGAACAAAACTCACTTTTGGACACTCTAACACACACAAATGTAGAGAGAGAGGGAGATATAGAGAGAGAGAGTGGTGTATATATCATATATATCTCTGATTTGCTGAACCTCCTCAAAGGAGAAGAGAGGCCTTCTTTTATAGAGCAAAACAAGGGCCTAATCTTCTTAGAGAAACTAAACAAAAAGGGTCAAGGGGGTCCAGCTTCTTGAGGAAGTTAAGACAAAGGTACAAGCTTCCTCAAGAAGCTAGAGCAAAGGGTGCAAGCTTCTTCAAGAAGCTTCGAACAAAAGGGTGCAAAGGGTGCAAATCCTCCATACGTGTATGGAGGACAAATCTGTGTGCTCCAACTGGCACAACTGGCACGCACAATGCCTAAAAAAGGCAAAAAAGAAGCCCCGGTTAGAAAATATAGCTGATTGACCAAATTAAAGGCCAGCCGACCATCAAAGGTGCCGACCGACCATCACAAATGGCCGGTGGCAAGAAAACATGGCCGGTGACATCATGTCTTGGCTGGTGGGATCCGGGGATGGCTGAAAAGCCATTTTCTGCCCTCAGAAGCAAAAACTAACAAGTTCTTGGTCCAAAACCAAGTACAGAACAGTCCAATTAAGAGATCCTGAGGCAAGGCGCGTGGCCGAGACCTCCAAGAACTTAAAACGAAGCAAAAACTAACAAGCTCTTGGTCCAAAACCAAGCACAGAACAGTCCAATTAAGAGATCCTGAGGCAAGGCGCGCGGCCGAGACCTCCGGGAACTCAAAACGAACACAAACCTAGATGATCATCGAGTGTTCAAACGATGACATCCAAGTCTTGAGGACAGTCAAAAATGGGGTGTCTACAATACCCTGCTTTGCGTAGCATAACTGATGCATTTGCCATTTGTTCCTTTCAGGCCCCATTCTAGATTCCGGCCACAGGAGGTGGTCCAATTGGACCATCCGTACTTGCCCGAGGAGGAGAGAGAGTCAGGCGGAGGATGACTATCCACAGTTAAGGCAGACACAGGCGCACCCGTGCTGAGAGCAGTTCACGAGAGCCCTCCCCCGATGATTCTGATGAGGAGGCGGCGTTGTCCCAGGGTGAGGCCAGAGACAACTCAGGCTCTGACTACGGAGCCGGTGGTGGTGATCCTGGACCCTCATCCAGAAAGAGGACCAGAACGGACTCCCGCACTTGAGACCATTGATGTTGACCCAGACATTTGCTACTTTTCTTTTCTTTTTGCTTTGTTCAAACATTTTGTTGCTTTTCCTTTTTTTGTTTTACTTTTCTTTTTACTGGTAGTTTGAGCACATTGTACTGCCTCAGGTAGGTTTTATTTTCCTCAAAACTATGTACTTTTTGCAAAAGATGATATAATGAAATGAAACAACTGTTTTATTCAAAAAGTGTTACATTTGTACATTCTATGCATCGCATCGCATAAATGAATTAAAAACAACTCGAAAAGTAAATGAGCAACAACTCAATAAACAAATCAAAACAACTCAATAATCAAAGAGCAGCAACTCGATAACCAAAGAGTAACAACTCGACGAGCAAAGAGTAACAACTCGATGAGCAAAACTTAATAAGTTGATAAACAAATGCATATTCCATGCGATAGAGGGGCATCAAATATGTACTTTGGTGCCTTTGATTTACCTTCCAGAGGATTTTGCAACATGCTTAATTCAAAAAGGATACATCCTATTTATACTGGCAAGAAATAACATCTGCATGTGAAAACAACGGGTGTCGCTTTTCTTCCCGATCATACTCACAGCTTTCCCTATTCTTCAACGGGGTGACAGACTAGGTTGGATCAGTATCCAGAACTAAGGCGCATACCCACTACCTCAACCTCTGGGGCTTCTATATAGATTTTAAGCCGGGGATACACCCCTGGGTATTCAAACTAGACTTTAGTCTCGGAAATTCCAAACCTTTGTGTTCTAGGCAACAGCCATTTGAACTCTAGTTTTCACCATTGCAATTGATCTCCTAGGAACTCATTGCAAACACAGCCAAGATGCCCCTGACAAGGAACGGTACTCAAGGAGAGCACTTCTAATCATGATTCTAATATTGAAATAGTCAACATAGTATTTGATTCACTTTGAACACACAGTTCGTACAGCACACTGCTCATTCTGAACACACAGCTCATAACATAGCATTCTAGTTAATTTGGCACACAGCTCATTCTGAACACACAGCCCATTCTCAACATCGCCATTCTCAACACACATCCATAACACAAGATTGCTTCTCTCAACACAAAGCCCATAACGCAAAGATTTTGTTTCTCAACACATAGCCTATTCTAAACATCGCTCATTTTGAACACACCCATTCTGAATCTCGCTCATTCAACACACAGCCCATAACACAGTACTCTTTTTATTCTACACATGGCTCATACAGTGCACTGCTCACTCTGAACACACAGCTCATAACGCAGTACTTGGTTCATTTTGAACACATGAGATGGAAAGACGGAACTTGTAGGAGTCGAAACAAACTCAGATGCTCTGAATTTTCCCTCTCTTCTTTTGCTTTATAGCCCGGAACCCACGTAGCTTCAAATAGGTCCTAGTTTTATTGTTCTAACATGACCCGGGTTGAACCATGTGGCTTTACGAAAGAACAAATCCTATTTTGCACAAATGTAGAGAATGGCACAACACTCTGAGTACAAAACAATTCATTTTTGAAATTGTAATGAGAAAAGAATTCTCAACTGGGTATTGAGCCTATAGCTAACCACAGTCAAAACGATTCAACAAAGACAAACAAAGGTAAACAACCTAAACATATCGAGTAACACTCGAAACGACTCAAAATAAGAATCGAGACAAATGAAACAACAAACACGACACTAAGACGTATTACAAAGACGAGAGACCTCTTGGTTTACGAGGAGCGAGTTTCTTCGGGTATTGATTCCCACCCTTTCTCATTTGTGGTTCTCACATCACTAGACCCTCAGGCTCTGTTTTTCTGAAAAAGCCACTTTCCTCACTTTTTCTCTCCACGCACACCTCTCTATTCTTTAATCTCTCATTCTTTTATCCCTTCCCTGGGTGGTTGATGGATAAAACAAGAAGTTGTGGGCTCATGCCCAACATTATTAGCTCGCGGCTATTTCCTCTGGTGATGTTTAGTCGATGCCCCAGATGAGAGAGTGGAGTATCTTGATCCATTTTGATTCGTGCTTCGCACTTGGCTTGATACCTCGCTGCTCGGAGGGTGAGAGAGCTTTCAGCCCTTTTGTTATTAACCTCAGTTGTGCCCTTTGCGGCGAATAGAGTGCCCTTCCTAGCAAGTATGTTGGCAACGGGGAAAAGACAGAACACCTGACTCAACTGTCCCCCTAGTTCATCATTTTGACCATTTTTTATTTTGGCTTTCTACTAAAACAATTTTGACCAATATGAGAGTTAAATCAACATACTTGTTCAACTTTTTGATTTGAAATCATGCAAGTCAGGCTATGAGCACTGAAAATTTTCCTTCTTTTTGGGTCCAAGAAAAGGTCCAGTTTTGGAAAAATGGAATAATTTTTGAGAGAATTAGTCAACCTCAATAAAAATTCTCAAAAACTATTTTTGCAAACTGCCACTGCTCAACGAGCATGGAACCTACTCTTGAGATGCACAACCTCAGATCCATAACAATGGGAAATTGCCCCTTGTGTAAATGGCACTGCACAACAACGGAAAGTTGCCCTTTGTTTAGATAGCACCGCAGTACATTGTATGGAAATAGAAAGTTGCCCCTTGTTTGAATATTACCGCAGCACACTATTCCCAACCCTCAAAGTGACGATCACAACCGAACTCTCGGATTCAAAGAAGGCAAAGATGATCAAAACCATTACATGGACACAATCAATTTGGGAGTGTTTGTGGCTGGACTTCAGAATGAAGTTGCCTATGTATCCCAAACATGGGAATCAAGCCTTACGTAATTCCGATTAAGGTACACTCGGGTATTAACCTCTCCTTTTACGCTCTAACTTTTGCCAAGGCTGCCCTTCTGGGTTTTCAACCTTGCAAGCTCTTTTTTCTTTTCTATTCATTTCTTTTCTTCTTTTCTTTGTTCATAATTTTTCATTTTCTTCACTTTTTTATTTTTTTCTTTTTTTTTCTCTTTTTTTTTTTCTTTTTTTTTTTGTCATTTGCTCTAACTTTTGCCTAGGTCGCCCTTCCAGGTTTTCGGCCCAGCGAGCCTCTCAAGGGTAAAAGTGTAGCTTTGTCCATGTCAAATGGTTTTAGGATCTCGATGCCACCTGAATCGAGGATAATGCCTGCTGTTTGCTGACGATGTAGAAGTCTATCCAAATGGAGGCTGAATTTTCCGCTAGTGTTGTGGATAGGAACTCAGTTGTTCTTCAGCAATACTTTCTTCTTTCCTTTCTTCTGGGATTTGGCATTCTTGCCGATCTTCGTTAATCTTGAGAAATGTCCCGATTATTGAATCTTCAAGCACATCAGACATTTTTGCCCCTAGTTCGAGGGGCTGCTTCTCATCCAGCTTTTCAAGCTTCTTTTTTATCATATATGATCTATTTGGTCTGACTTTTCTTGCCGCTGATTCACGGGCTGCTTCAAATCTGGCCACACAGGCCTCACATTTGGGTTGTCCTTTGAACATTCTGAATTTAAGTTCAAGTTTTGAAAGCAAAGGGGTCGAGTCTCGAGGCTGAGAGCGATCCTAAGCTGCACAATCTCAAGAGCGATTCCACACAGGTCTTCGCAGGACTGAGCAAAATATTTTTTGAAATCTTTTAAGAAAGCGACAAATCGCTCGCGCTGAAGACAATGTAGAACCAATCTGGATCAAGCCAGGATCCTTCTCAGTACTCATACTAACAAGCATGATCTCATTCATTAAGGGCTTAGCGTGCCTCTCTTCTTCTCAATCGATCAAATTTTTGCAAATCCCAAGGAATTCCTTCCTCTTTGTTTTCACTGCAGTGTTCAAAAAGTTTTGAAAAACTTAGGTCAAATGCAATGACTTCAAGGCACAGAAAAGCAGGTGAAAAGCACTGCCGTTCCATTCAAACTTCTAGCACAACTGGCGCAAGGTAGAAGCAAACACAAGAGTGTGAAAATTTACTGCTGTTTCATTCAGATCTGTTGGCACAACTAGCTCCATGGCAGAAACAGACTCAAAAGAAACACAAAAAAAAAAACACAAAACAAGACAGTGAGGTCTGAGGTAACACCCCCGAAATCACCCGACTTCTATACAATAGGACTGACTCGATACAACAAGACAGACCCTTAATCAAAAAGACTGACTCAAAACAATGAGACAAACTCAAAACAAAACCACAGAACTGACTCAACATCCAAGTCAGAAACTAAAAAAACTAGCATTCGCAAATGCTCAAAACAGTGCATGCCATACGCCACATCTGAAGTAAACTGAGTGCCGCCCGCAGGTGGTTTATCCCCTGATCACATCACATTATCCTCCAGATTCACTGATCTAGTGACAATGGACTTTGCTAAGCTTGGTGGGAGGATGACCCCATGATCAAACAAATCCTGTACTTCATGGCAAAGATGAAAGCAATTGTCGGTGCTGTGACCAGTTTGTTGATGGTACGCGCAGTACTGGGTAGCGTCATGACTAGATGGAAGACGACTAGGGAGACTCGAGGGGTTTGAGATGCCCCTTTTCAGCAAGGATTTGAAGAGCCTTAGACAAAGGCATATAGAGGGCATGAAAAACCCTACAACCTCGAGGTAAATGCTTCAAGGTTTGTGGATTTTTGCTGGACGCACTAGCAAAGGGGTCGGCAGGTGCTGACTTGGTTTTCTAATCTTTTTCGGGTGCGGTGTTAGATCTAACAGGATCATTCCCAGTATGATGGCCCTTCTCTTGGTTCTCCCCTTGGCTTGAACTGCCCTCAGTCTGAGTGGGAAAAGTGTCATCCACAGTTTTTGCAGCAACTGCAAACACTTGCTGTCTGTTCAGTCCCCCGGCTTTCAAAACCTCAACAGCCTGCAGAAGTTGCTCATAGGGATCAGTGTCCGCCTTTACTTTGTTCTTACCACTTGCCTCAGCATGGTCGAAGGTTTGGGTTGCTACATCAAAGCGGAACTCGGTTGTTGTTGACATGCCATTACCTATACTTAGGATGGGTTCAGGTTTGCTAAGTTCAATTACAATCCGCCCCAATAGCGGGGGCTCTTCCGACATGAAGTTCCCGGCGTATGAGGTGGTCGGTGGCAGAGCCGACATTCCGTAGGCTAGATCAGCCACAGATCTCTAAAGATCGCCGATCATTCCCATCATCAGCTCAAAAGTGGTGGGCTCACGGGTTTGGAATAATTGGGGTTACCAGATTGGATGTGCGGCAGGTGACCTGGGCAGACGTTGCATCTCAACATTGGTCTCACCCTATATGGTGATTCCTTGGTTTAGTGCCGCTGTCATGACCACAATTTCTTCTGAATTCTGTGTCATCATGAGTCTTCTCAGCCCAATTTCACCAGAACAGACATAAGCATAGCCAAATAACTGTATTCGACCACTGATCACTATTTCCCAAATTACTACCCCAAAACTGAATTTGATACCCACAGATATAACTGATTCTCAAAATACTGATGCCTGTAGACCTGATACCCAGACTTGCAAACTGATATATGCGTTCCTGTAGAGACACACTCTAAAAGCACATAGCAAACGAATGCGAGCCAAAACACTCCTATGTTGGGATAGGGTTTCCCTGTCTTATTTTGTCAGGAACTAGGGTGTCACCACGCACACAGCAGTTTCAAACAACCTATTATCGTGTAAGCACCCGCCCTAGTTTGGAATAGTCACTATGGATTCCGATATGCACTAGGTCGAATGGTCAAAAAGGGTGCCTCGGTGAAAACCGAGATCTGTGTTCCCGTCGTGGCAGAGCTTGCAACCGGTCAGCCTTATGGCACGCTTCCCGAAGTGAGCCTCCAGCAAACCATTCAGGAATAGCATACGGCAAACATGGTGTCCTAGGCGCACCAATGCAAATGCAATGCAAAGAGACACATAAGTGTAATCGAAACAAGATAGCATGGGTTCGAGTCAAGCTCCCTAATTCCCCAGCGGAGTCACCAGAAACTGTGGATGCACCCCGAGGACTCCCGAGAAGATCTCGTTTTGTTCTCTAGCATACCACAGTTCGGACTCAAATGTCATGGTTCTGAATCTAGTTTCGCAAAGCATAATGCAAGACTGATAAATCAACAAAGAGTCCAAATCCGGCAAATCGTTTTGAAAAACTGATTTTTGTAAAGAAGTGCCAAACATGGATTGCTTTGCCAGATACAGAGTCGGCACCTAAATATTTTATTTTGGGGGAATTTAGGAAACCCTGACTCGTGCCTAAGGCCACGTGTCCGTTATCACCAAAGTTGCCTCGGCTCGGGAACTTGGGTACGATTGGGGAAGGTCATCTATGAGCACCCCCCGCTTGCCCGATCAAAGATTGGCCACTACTAAACATGATATCTTGTTTTTGAAAACATATGCGTCTTATTCCAGTTAATTAGCAAGAATTACTATGTGATGCGCACAATGCACAAGTATAGACTAGATCGCCTAATTTGGAGCAAAGCATCGCATATTCGTTTTTTTGAAAAATGGTGGTTTGCTACTCGCAAGTAGGCTAAAACATGGATTTCAATGAATTGGTCCAATTCAAGTAATCCAACCTTCACCCACAGGCATTCAGGCAGTTATATCACATAAGCAATTAGCCTCATGGAAAGCATGTTTTCATGTTAACACTCACACAGATGCAAGATGCTAAACCATAAACACTTACAGTGTACTTCGAGCCAAAACAAGAAACTAGTTAGTAATCAATGCATGATGCTAGTTCATGTTAGCAATGGCTAATGCAACACATGCAAAATGTAATTAGAGCAGGCTCAACTAATCTAAAATGGCATATGAGATGTGACAATTCGATACATGTATTGAAATTGGAATTGAAATACAATGCAGTTAGTATGATGCGCCAAGCCTGGTACAGGCAATACAAATGAATGATGCAGACATGCAAGCATAAGGTATGCTAAATAAAACATGCCCTAGAACTAACCATCGTAAGCAGTTAAGTAAAAGGAAAAAGGAAGTGGGGTTGGAAGACATGCATCACACACACACACGCTTATTACATCAATTGCGCCCTCTCGACGGAGGGACCAAAAGAATAATACAAATTACTTAATTAACTAACTAACAAGCTAATTAATTAATTACACAACCACTTAACTAATTAAACAAATTAATTAAGCTATGAAAACAGTAAATCAACCTCGGGAAGAGGGACAAATGCATGCTTGATCGGCTTCGCTCGGAAATCCATCGCCATGCTACATGTTGCCTCTGTCTGCACTGCTCTGCACCTCTGGAAACTGTGCCAACTTCTGTGACACTTCTGAACTACCTTGGGGACACGCTGAGAGTCCATCGGCCAAGAGATAGGGCCATTGGACAAGGAATACTGGTCATCGACCAAAAATTAGGCTCTCGGCCAATAATTTGTAGCCGGCCGGCACTGAAGATGGCCGACCAGCCATCCTTTCCTGCTGACTGCTTCTTTTGCTGCAACAGAGGACAGACAGAGCATGGCAATACATTTGCAAGACAATGTGTGCACAACCACCCTCCTTATCATGTCATGAGCTTGAGGGAGTATGGTTCTCGACCCTCGGACCATCAATCACGCATTTCAATGCATGATAGCCAAAGAAGCCAAGTGTGCAATTCAATATGGAATGAAATGCACAACAAAACACATAAAGGGCCCCAACCTCTACCATGCTTGATCAAGAGGCAAGGGATGCACATACATTGCAATGCAACCTAAGCATGCAAGCAACTTAAGCATGATGCAAATCCAATGCAACATAAGCATGTTAATGACAATGCCATACAAGGCTAATGGGGACAAGCATGCCAAATGCAGTGTAACCTAAACAAGTATACAAGATGCAACATGACCATTCAAGCATGCAAGGCATGCAAAGGTGGACAAGTATGCAACAACATACAAAATGAGACAAGCATGTGACAACATGATAAAGGGATAAGCATGCAACTAATATGCAATAGGCATACGACCTAAACATGTAAACTAGCATGACATGCCACAAAATGCAATGGGGTTATCATGCAACAACATGCGATATACTAACATGCAACAACATGTAATATACTAAGTATGTAACAAGCATGTGACTACATGCGAGGCAAGCATGCAACAACATGCAAAGGATGGACTTAAACCAAAATAGACAGCTCTCAAATAGGCCCAAATCAGTGGCCATAGTGCTAGGGAAATGAAGGCAAAGGTACATACAAACATGCACGCCAATTGGCCTAAAGACTAGGGCATGAAAGGACAACTCTTAAGTACACTTAAAAAAAGACAAATTTGGACAGGTTACGAGCATGGTAAGCTCTGAAATCATGCATGGAAAGGTGCCAAACCAATCAAACTACACGAGTAAAGCATGCAAGAAAGCCCAAAGCTTGAGGCTAGCCGAGGGACTCAAACCATGGCTATGTGAAACATGAAGCAAATGGCCAAAGTGAACCAAAACAGTCCTAAAGCATGCCAAAGTAAGCCTAAAACATGCAAGGAATGAGGCCAAAACATGCTAGAACAAAGGGGCAAAAGCATGAGGCATGCAAGGCTATAAAAGGGTGTTACACTACACCTATCAAAACCAAACATGGCATGACTTAAGCCAATAAAATAGAGTTATGGCATGGTAAAACAAGACCAAAAAACCCACTCAGATGGCATCCAAATGACCTAAGCATGGAAACATACACAATGATCCATTCATGAGGCATAAAACATCAACTCTTTAAAGCATTAAAGGAGTGATAAGTGCAAATATATGAGCATACTATATGGACTGAAATAGCATAACAAGTGATGCCAAATCACTAAAATGAGCCACGTAATGCATGCTAGAGACTTGGACACTTAAGGCTAACAAGCTATATGCATGGTGGCTATACAAAGCATGGCATACATGGTTGAAACAACTCAAATCAGAGCTCTAGCATGCCATAACAAGGCTAAAATCTTCATTTAGTTGAGCCAAAATCATGCTAAAATGACATGTTACAACATGATGCATGTTAAGGCAAATAAAAGGATTACAAGACAAGTACATGGTGTATGCAAGAGACCATTAAACCAACTTTAGACAGAGATAAAGCATAGAAAAATAACACCACATATTTACTGAAATGGAGCTAAAATAAGCTAAGCAAACATGTTACCAATATAAGCCATTTATACTAGCATACATGACAACAAGGAGAGGGGATGACCCTCTCCTATTTAGGACTCCAAAACCACCTTCCCACCACTAAAAATCCTCTGGATTTCAGTGGTAGAAAGGTCATGCAAAGCTAAGAACAAGGACCAAAAGGGATGGCCTAAAACAAGGCCAAATAAGGCCTAAGAGGGGGGAAACAACCCCAAACCAAAAAAAGACCTCAAACAAAGATCTAAAGCATAAAAAAAAAAAAAAGAACTTTTATCAGTTGGGAGTTAAGCTTAAAACAATAAGCAAGAAGGGCTAAAAGCTTAAGCAAGAATGGGGTATTAAAAGCAAGTTTGCTCACCCTTGTAGAACCTCTTCAAGAACAAAGCTCCAGCACCTTTTCCAAGTTCAAACCAACCCACGAACTCTGAAATCAACCTCAAGGGACCTCAGCTCCAAGAGGGTGGTGTTCTAGTGTGTGTTTGTGTGCAATAATGAGACAAAATCACACTTCAAGGCACAAAATACACACACAAATCAAAAGAGAGATATAGAGATAGATAGATACAACTTCTCTAACCCTAAATTTCAGAACCTCTAAGAAGGGAGGAGGAGCTCCCCTCTTATAGAAAACCAATTTCAAAGCTTCCTAAGCAAGCTAATCAAAAGGGGCAAATCCGTCCATACATGTATAGAGGGGGTGAATTATGCATGCCAGCTGTGACAGCTGATACAAAATATCTGCTTGAAGCAGATGAACAGGGTTCAGCCAGAAAACATGGCCGATTGACCAACATAAGGGCCGACCGACCAAAAAGAATGCCGATCGGCCAAAACTTTTGGCCGATTTCAAGAAAACAAGGCCAATGGCCTCAAGCCTTGGCCGATGGGTTGAGAGGATGGCCAACAAGCCACCCTCTTCCCCCAGAAGCAAAAACACACGTGTTTGGTCCACAACCAAGCACAAAACAGGCAAGTTGAGAGATCCTGAGGCAAGGCGCACTGCCGAAGCCTCCGAGAACTCAAAACGAACATGAATATGGATGATCATCGAGTGTTCAAATGATGACGTCCAAGTCTTGAGGACGGTCAAAAATGGGGTGTCTACAGATGTCATCAACGATTCATCAATTAGTAAAGTACCCCTTCAAAGATGGGATCGCCACTGTGTATGGTAACTCTGCAATCCTTCCTCCCCAAGGAACTATGGCACCACTACTGGAGATCATACATAGGGAAGCGGGCATGTTCCTTTCCGCCTTCTCTCTGGCAGAAGCCCAGTTGGTTCAAACCATCATGGCAGAGGGTGATAAAGATTATGTAAGTGCGCAATCCATATACATGATGAACAAACAAGGGCATATGCATGGGTCAAGACTAGGTCAAAGTGGCAGACAGGGAGGTACTATCACTAAGAAGCTGAGTCATAACCCCCATGCCTTCGGGCTGGGATATAAACCTACCGCCGCAGATTGGCAAAGGAAAGGGGATGAGTTGAGAGAGAGACTGAAGGCAAAGAGGACTGGAAAGCAGTATAAGTTAGTCCACAAACCTATACGGGGAACCCTAAAGGGACGCCTTGTCTGCCAAGGGGAAGATTTCCCATTCTGTGGATTCCCAGAGCCCTGGTATGACTGGGAGATGAGGACTAGGTGTCCGAGGTTCGAGATCTTTTTCGGGTATCAGTTACCAAAAGAGGAGGATGAACAGGCAAACCTAAGCACTAATACGGATCAAGGAAGGATTGCAGACCTGGGCATTGAAGAAAAGAAGCTGTTGGGAAAAACACTGGCTGACTTACTGATGAGTTCCACTATGGGAGCTGAGACCGCCAACTTGGGGGATAGTTTTATGATCTCAATGATAGGGGATACCCTAACAGCAGATTTCTCCAATTTGATCGTGGATGCATCTGAGGCTCCACGCCTGGTTTGGAAGTTCGAGCAAGGCGGCATCAATGATTCTGAATCGAATAATGACTCCGGATCCGATTCCACTGAGTCTATGGAGTCGGGGTCAGATTCGAGTTCCTCTAAGTCTAGTACTTTTGGAAGTGGTAACCCAAATGCCAAAGTCCTGTCCAAGTCGTCTTTTAGCTTTTCCTTTGACTCCACTATAATTAAAGATTCAGACTTTTTGAATGGGAATGCTGTGAATGTTGCCTACTTCTCTATGCCTTTGGTTTATTGTACTGATCTTAATTTTCAAAATTTGACATAAACGAAGAGGAAGAAATTCCTCGAGTGTTGAAAATTTTGGTTGATCGTGAGGAAGAGAGGCATGTTCAGCCCTGTACAGATGAAATCGTATCAATTAACATGGGTACTGAGAAAGATCCTCGCTTCGTCCAGATCGGGTCCACTCTATCTTTAGAGGAACGCGAGTGTTTAATCGCTTTATTAAAAAATTTCAAAGATGTTTTCGTGTGGTCCGACGAAGACATGCCTAGAATCGATCCTGAGATTGTACAACACCAGATCCCTCTCGACCCTGAGCCCCGGTCAATTAAGCAAAAGCTACATAGAGTTCGCCCATATTGGGTTTTAAAGATTAAGGGAGAAGTTACCAAACAGATTGAGGCAGGGTTCTTGCTTGTATCTAAGTATCCAACATGGTTGGCCAATATTGTTCCAATTCTGAAGAAGGATGGCAGAATTAGAGTTTGTGTCGACTTCAGGGATCTGAATAAGGCTAGTCCGAAGGATGATTTTCCTTTTCCACATATTGATTAGTTGGTACACTTCACCGCAGGCCATGCATTACTCTCATTCCTGGATGGGTTTTCCGGGTATAAACAGATCTTGATGGAACTCGAGGATAGGGAGAAGACCACTTTCACCACTCCATGGGCCACCTATTGTTACCGAGTCATGCCGTTTGGATTGAAGAATGCTGGGGCCACTTATCAGAGGGTTGTAACTACCATTCTGCACAACATGATCCACAAAGAGGTTGAGGTGTATGTGGACGATATGATTGTCAAGTCCAAAGATCGAGAGGGCCACTACATCGCCTTAGAGAAATTCTTTCAGTGGATCAGAGAGTATAGATTGAGGTTGAACCTGCAAAAATGCACCTTCGGCGTAACAACGGAAATAATGTTGGGATTTTTGATCACACAGAGAGGAATTGAGGTAGATCCTTCCAAAATCAAGGCCATCTTAAAAATGCCACCACCAAGGACTAAAAAGGAGGTGCGCGGCTTTCTGGGTAAAGTGCAATTCACAAGGCGGTTTATTTCAAAACTAACCTTGACCTGTGAATTACTATTTGGTCTCTTGAAGAAATTAAAGAAGTTTCAGTGGGACAATCACTGTCAGTTCGCTTTTGAATAGGTTAAGCAGTACCTGTAGAATCCACCTGTGTTATCACTGCCGGAACTGGGAAAACCGTTGATCTTGTACCTATCACTGTCAGTGTCAGTGACAAACTCAACTATAGAGTGTATGTTAGCTCAAAAGTCGGGGGCCAAAGTGGATAAAGCCATTTACTACTTAAGCAAGAAAATGCTAGGTTACGAGACACGTTACACTCCCCTTGAGAAATCTTGTCCAGCTTTGGTATGGGCTACTCAGAAGTTGAGACATTACCTGTTAGCTCACTCCGTAATCCTAGTTTCGAGATTAGATCCCATCAAATATCTTTTTGAGAAACCAGCGCTTACAAGTAGGCTAGCTCGTTGGTTGCTTCTTCTCTCCAAATTTGATCTTACATATGTTACACGCAAGTATGTTAAAGGGAGAGATGTAGCGGAATTTCTAGTAGATCACCCAGTAGAAAGGGATAAAGCAGTGGAGTACCTTTTCCCAGATGAAGATATTCTGCAAATACAAGTGAAAACGTGGACGAGTACTTTTACGGAGCAGCCAATCAATACGGTTATGGGATCAGCGTATTGCTAATAGCACCAGATAACTCTCATATACCCTTAGCCTTCAAACTCCGGTTCAAAGTATTCAACAGCAAAGCAGAGTATGAGGCATGTATCGCTGGTTTAGAAGCCGTCTTAGATCTAGGGGCAAAAAGATTGGACGCCATCGGGGATTCAAATTTGGTTATGTCTCAAGCCAATGGAGATTGGCGGGTTAAAGAAGAGAAAATGAAAGTTTACCATCCGGTCTTGGACATGCTAATTCCGTGGTTTTAAAAGTTGACGTTTACCTATCTACTAAGAGAGAACAATCGATTCGCTGATGCACTAGCAACTCTATCTTCTATGTTAGACATTCCATTGCAAGTTAGGATGCGTCCAATCATTATTGAACAGAAGTACATGCCGGCCTATGAAACCATTGTCGCGATAGATGAGGCTTCAGACAAGAACCCCTGGTATTACGATATCTGGAATTTCCTGGAAACGGATGTGTATCCACCAGGAGAAAATGCCAAGGACAAAAGGGGAATACGGCATCTGGCGATTCAATTCATCATCTGCGAAGGCAAACTGTACAAAAGAGGTCATCTCGGAATGCACAACCTATATGTTGAGGAAGAGGAATCAAAGCATCTTATGGAGGCTATTCACGTAGGAGAGTGCGGAGCCCATATGAACGATGTGATGCTTGCCCAAAAAATCCTTAGACAAGGCTACTATTGGACAACCATGGAAGAAGAACGTATTGGTTTTGTTCGGTAATGCCACAAATGCCAGATTCATGCCAATCGCATGAACGTTCCGCCATCAAAGCTGAACATGACTTCACCATGGCCATTCTCTGTTTAGGGGATAAATGTTATCGTTGCAATTATGCCAAAGGGGTCAAACAGGCATGAGTTCATTCTGGTAGCAATTGACTACTTCACGAAATGGGTAGAGGCCCAATCTTACTCTATATTGAAAGCAGCGCATGTGGCTAAGTTCATCAAGAGCAACATTATCTACCGGTATAGAGTTCCGAATAAGATTATCTCTGATAATGGATCGCACTTCAAGAAAGAAGTGATAGATTTGCTCGAAAAATATAACGTGGCTTTCCATAAGTCGTCAACCTATAGGTCGCAAACCAACGGAGCTGTTGAGGCTGCCAACAAAAATATCAAGAGAATTTTGTAGAAGATGGTAGAAACTTATAAGGACTGGCCGGAGAAACTGCCGTTTGCACTCTGGGGTTACAGAACCTCAATCCGAACATCTACAGAAGCGACCCCTTATTCTCTCGTCTACGGGATTGAGGCTGTCTTGCCAATCAAAATTGAAGTGCCCTCGCTACGAGTTATGGCTAAATGTCAGATAGCAGAGGCAGATTAGCAACAGAGCAGATTTGAGAAATTGATACTATTTGATGAGAGAAGACTAAGAGCATTGTATCATGTCCAGGGCTACCAACGCCGGATTGCTAAGGCTTTTAACAAGAAAGTTAAGTCCTAGAATCTTCAAGAAGGAGACATGGTGCTGAAAGACAACCGAGCTCCCATTCACGACCCTAGAGGCAAGTTCAAACCCAACTGGACCAGTCCTTACATCATCAAGTCAATCTGGTCAGAAGGGGCAGTTATTCTTATGGACTTGGATAGCCTGGAGTTCTCACAACCAATCAACATGGACAAGTTGAATAAATATTACCCTTGAGAGGCTCGCTAGGCCGAAAACCCGAAAGGGCAACCTAGGCAAAAGGTAGAGCATGAAAAATTAGAAATAGATAAAAATTGAGCTCGTAAGGTTGAAAACCCTAAAGGACAGCTTTGGCAAAAGTTAGAGCATAAAAGGAGAGAGTTAATACTCGAGTGAACCTGAACCGAACTACGTAAAGCCTGATTCCCATTTTTTGGATACGTAGGCAACTTCATCTTGAAGTTCGGCCATAACTATCTCCAGTTCAACTATCCTATCCGTTTTCAAGTCATCCTTGTTCATCATCTATTAGTTTGGTTGTGCTCCATATTTCGGGCAAAAAAGCTGAGTACAGAACAACAGTAATGATATACAGCTAGGGGCAATTATGATTTCTTTTTATTCGGGATTGTACATCTTGAGGATCAATTCTATGCATGTCAGGTGGTGATCGCTTCCGAAAATTGTTTCGGAAAGTTTTAATAAAAGTTGATTTTGTTCAAAATTTTACCCTTTTACAACTTGGACCATTTTTGGGACTAAAAGGAAAATTTTTAGTACTCGCAACTTTAATTTTATTGATTTCAACATAAATACATTCTCTCTCTTTGATTCAGATCAAAGCTACTTTTACATCTTAAACTTGAAAAGAAAAGATCAAAGCAGTAAAACTAGGGGCACAGCTAAGTCAGGTGACTCTATGCCAAAGACGGCCCAATCTCGGCCTCCTCTTCAAGCCAAGCCAAACACTCCTTAGATAGGATGTAACTGAAACTAATGGCAGGGGCCAGAATCTCTCTCATCCTCCAAGTCGTGAGATACCAGGGCAAATGTGAGGCATTAACCGAAAATGAAGCTGTGTATTCCACTCCCTCATCTGGACGTATCTGATCATGCCCAAACTGGTGTCGAAACCGGAGAGGAAAATAGAACACGTAATGTGTAAGGCCAATTAACTTTACACCTGACTGTTAGGAAATGTTGTAGCTCATCTCGGCTAAATTAAACCAGGGGCAACGCCAAGATATATCAGCTGCAGACGGACTGCACATCTAATCACACCATAAACCCTCTAAGGGGAAATCTATTAGCCGTTGGTGAAAGAAGCAAACCCTGGCCAAGTATTCTAGGCAAGGGCCCTCTACCTGCAGTTTATCCATCAACCATACCTGGGGAGAGATGAAAAATAAGAGAGATCAAAGAATAGAGAGGTGTGCGTTGAGGGAAAAGTAAGGAAAAGGTTTTCAGAGAAGAAAAAAAAACAGAGAATGAGTGATGAGTGATGAGTGATGAGTGATGTAAGAATCATAAATTAGAATGGTGGAAAATAATACCTGGAAAAGTAGTGGGCTCCCTGCAAAGTGAGTAGTCTCTCCCTGACGGAAAGCATCCAAACCCATGAAAGTTTCGGCTAGTGCTAAACCTATGCAGCTCTTGTCCTCTCTCAAGCCTTGGGCCACTTCAATTAACCAGTTACTAGCTCCGCCAAAACTAGGGGTAAGGAGGAATTGTGCAAGAAGGCATAAACAGAGAGCATGTTGCCGGCGGCCACACCAACAAAGGTCACTTCTGTCTCTAAAAGTGGAAAATCGATGAATTAAACCAAGGATGTCTAGCTCCCCATCATGTGCAGAGGATCGAGCTTCATATGATGTTAACCCATACATTCATCCTAAAGCTTGGGCATGGCCAAAACGAGGCTTCGATATGATTTTTTCATAGCGCTAGGACTCCATTAAAGCTCGAAATTCTTCAAATGTCAGACATATCTCTTGTGACCCGAATTAAAACACGTGTGTGACTAGGGTCCAACATCGAACAGCAGTATGTGGGAATGGAAAGCAAAGGGAAGTGCGTCTTAAAGGAAAAAGGGCATTTAGGTTAAAACCATGAAAATTCACCTTTTTCGAGGCTATCCAGTCTCGGAGCCTATTTTCGCATAATGCCTCCGTCTTGAGGGCAAAATATCAAAGATTTGTTGTTCCACCAGAAAAACAGTAGGGAAGCACCATTTATAGAAAATGAGCAGGAGCAGTGCATGACAGTTGGACAACACTGACTGACCTCACATTGAGGCCTGGTCGTGCCCCAGTGAAGCTCAACCGTGCATATTTAGGCCCGGCCCGGTCTTGATAATGACTCAGACCAGTGCAATTGCAGAAAAAGCTGGTTTCTATCTGGATACACCACAGCTTTGTTTTAAGTTTTGTTTTATTTGTACCAAGTGTTTTTTAGCATTTTCGAGTTGTATTTTACATTTTGACCGGTTGTAAGTCGTTATCCGATTCATGAATCAATTCAAGAACAAGCATTCACAGTTCTAAAGGTTATAATGCAAGGGTTACACCATTCATCACATACAAATGCCATTCATCACATTGTGTAAAGAGATCATTCAACAAAAACTTGTCTTTTATAAACTAGCGGGTCCAACCTCAGTCATTATTTTACAGGGCAACAAAATGAAATAAAATCTTTCAAAATAAAACAAAAGACCTATCCAGAGCTAGTCTTTAACTACATAGCAAAGGAAAAAAAACAACAACAACAACAAAAAACAAAAACAAATCTGTCATCTTCATCAATAACCCATCCTCATCCTCTTCCTCCTTGGCTACAAAAGAGGTGCATCACTGTCGTCGCTAGGGCTGCTCGACCGCAAGTCAGCCTCCTCTCCCTCGTCCTCAAGGGTCGTGGACCCATCAAAGGACTCCTCGGAAGGTGAGTGCTGCCTCACTCGACCTCTCCCCCGATCGGCTCCTCAGCGGCCCCTCTATCGACCCCTCATCGGCCCCTCCATCGGCCCTGTCTCTATCTACTAGCTGCGGAAGGTCCTGCAGGCACTGTTGGAACTGGCTCAAGGTAAAAAGAGAACAAATATCAGTATGAATTAACAAAGTGTACAGTATGGAAACAACAGTAAACTGTAGATAGAATGTACCTCGATCCTATGGGTGACTAAGGCAGTCTATCTCCTCCGCACCATAAGGAGTAGTCGGTCGATCGTACAAAGGAGGCCATCACCATACGCCCAGGGTATCTGCAAAAAGAACAGAATCTAAGAAAAGATGGATAAGCGTACAAGAAAACAATGAATAGAAATGGTAGAAAACAAGCTAAAGTGCTGTATAGGCTAGCATAAAGAAATGTGTACCTGCTCGATGCCAGGAGCAAACACTAGCATGTGGTCCCTCTCCTCGATGTGCTCAAGTGGGATCTACTTGATCACTCCATCTGGACGCATGTACATGATCTCAATGGGGATCACAGGAAATCTAGGAATGGGAGCAACGGCAGGGGCACCTCTAGCAGACGCATCACCAGCAGCAGCAGCAGCAACCTCCGGCACAGCTCGAGCCACGACTAGGGTAAGAGGCGCCATCACCCGGGTGTGTAAGAAGGTATTGAAGTCGCCAGGCTCATGATGATGATCGTCGTCCTCGCCTAACATCAAGAGGTCAATCTGAGGACTATCTTGCAGCTCATCGACTACCCTCATGACTGGAGGAAGGGGTTGTGGAATGTTTGGGGCAGCGATGCCTCGTGTCTGGTGGATGAACCTCTCCCCCAAGTAGTAAGCTCGGCCAAAGGGGCCCTCAAACAGTATCCTCATCGTAGAGGCATGCCATACAGCAGCATAGGTCGTCTTCGATACCTAAGGAGTGCTCGCCCAAGGATGCCAGTCAACCTGTGGAAACAGATATCAGATGTCAGAAATCATAACAGTATGAGAAATCAATGCAGTATGAGAATGACAGTGTGGTATAGAAACAATAGTATGAGAATGACCATGTAGTGTGGGAAATAGTGCAGTCTACTTACAGTATGTAACAGTTAAAGGGTGGTATTTTGTTACCTAGTCCACAGTGATCGTGTTAAAGAAACGTCGGAAGTAAGGGAAATCTTAGTCTACGCGGCGACGTCACTCAAATCCGGAGTTGTAATACCAGGAGCGGGGTACTGACAACTCGATTGGCCTCACCAGAACCAGAGCTAGGGAGGTGAAGTATGTGTAAAACCAGAGCTACAAACAAAAAGATAGATGAAGTAAATAAATAGAAAATGAAATGTAAAGCAAATGAGCAAAAGATGCAGAATGAACAGAATACATAAAAAGGATAAATGTGAGGCGTACCTCCCAAACCCTCCAATAGCCACCGAGTGAATTCACCTTGCGGCGAGAGACAGAGCTCATATAGCAGTATATGGTGGCCAAACCAGCACCACCCAATCATACTCTGCCACCTGAGGGAGGTCCACCAGTGCCCCCAAAACATATAACCCCACGGTATTTTCCCTGTTCACAAAGAGGGTAGTACTGAGGAGATACATAAGGAAGTTGTGGGTGTACTGGACGACCTCATCTGGAGTGGTGGGCTGAAAGTCAGAGAAGTACTCGAAGAACCAGTCGTACCTCACCATCTCGTGGCTAGTAGTGTCTAGGATTGCTCCAAGAAGTTGACGTTGTGTGGCTCTCCACTATGTCATGTCTAGATCATACAGGATCGGACTGCCAACTCCAACCTATAGGCCGGTGAGCATCGAAAAATCGTATGGAGTCAGGGTCATCTTCCCAATTGATGAGAAGTGGAATGAATCGGTGGTGTCCCACCATCTCTCGACCAAAGCTCTGTACAAAAATGACTGGGCCCTCATTTGTATAAGCCCTGAGCAGAAGGGCTCGAGGCTAGCTGCGTCAACACATACGCAGGCCTCTGTTAGTAGTCTCTCATACCAGTGCAGGGGGCCAGATATGGATCCGTAGCCACTAATCCTCCTAGCCACCACCTATCAATGGGGAATATATATATATGGTATTAATTGGTGATCTGCTTGTGAAATTCAAGTTCAAGTGAAATTCAAAGAGTACAAAAACAAAGAAAATGGTTTACCGTGGAGGTATCAGCGAACAAGTGATCCATAGACTCTCGTAGCAAGACATCCTCGTCTATCCTGGGAATAAGGCCCTCGAATCTCAAAATGCCACCTGGAGGTGGAACGTGTGTACGTCGCTGACAAGTGGCCGCGTCGAATGGCCTGTCGCTAAGAGGAAGCAACGTAGAGGGATCCTCAGCCTCCATATCCATGCCTAAGGCGGCCTCGATGCCAATAGTGGGGTCTGGAATGGGAACTTCACCGCTAACCATGGAGAAAAGTGGAGGAAATAAAGGGAAAGTGAGGAAATGTGGGGGTTTAAACCCTAGGAGAGAGAAAATGAGAGGAGAAAATAAAAAATGCAAAAGTGAGTCCTCAGAAAGCCAAGAAAGCTCATGAGAAACAAAGAAAAATAATGAGAAACCCAAAAATTTGACCAAATGAAAATCCAAACGGTTCAAAATGTAGAGGAGAGAAAGGGTTTCGAAGAAAAAGTGGTGAGGTTTGTTGGGAAATGCAAGTAAAAGATGAAATCTAGAGAGAGAGAGTGTGTGTGTAGAGAGGGAAAGAAGGCAGTTTCGAAGGTGAGGAAGTGAGGAAATAGGGTTTTGTTTTGTTTTAAATAAGTGAATCGTGGGAAAAGACCAAATCTGGCCCTGCCGCTATTAAAGCCCGGCCGGCTGTCGCGATGCCCGGCCGTGCTTCGCTGAGGCCCGGCCGGCTCTTAGTGAAAACCCAATTCAACCTTTGTTTTTCTTTGCTTTATTTTATTTCTTTGCTTTACTTTATTTTTGTTATTAGGGAGTGATAGAAAACACACACACAAAAAAAGAGAGGAAACAAAAAGAAGAAAAACAAAAAAAGAAAAGAGAAGAAAAATTGTGGAAAAGTGAAAACAAACAAAAGAGACCGCATTTATTTGATTCTTGTTCTAATTTGTTTAAGCTTGTTTGTTTTAAACTAATTTTTAATTTATCATAATTTTGCTTGAATCATAGTTTCTTCCGTTATGTTGTAACCAAACGAACCAAATGATATTGTATGTACGGTTCATTCACAGAGTGTCGGACAAGTGCCCGATATTGTATGCATGGTTCATACAGAGGAGTTCCAGATAAAATCATTAGTGCCACATTAAAAACATAATCCATTTTACAACCAGATTGAAACACGGTGCATTGAGCCCATTGTTCTAACACATTACATATCTTTGAGTAGAATCCATGTTTTTGATTCCTAATTATGCGATTTTCTTGTTCTTTGTCAATTCCCGCCTTTCCTTCTCTCGCATTTGACATGTTAGGATTGTATCTCTGGTTAAAAACATTCCGGTGCGCCCCATGTTCACACCACCTTTCCTCGTCTCGAGTGTGACACGTTAAGATTATACTTTCGATTAAAAATATTCGAGTGCGCCCGGTGTTCACACCACCTTTCCTCCTTTCGCGTGAGACGTGCTAGGATTATACCTTCGGTTAAAAACATTTGGGTGCGCCCGGTGTTCACACTGCCTCTCCTCCTCTCACATGTGATGCATTAGGATTGTACCTCTGGTTAAAAACATTTGGGTGTGCCCAGTGTTTACACCACCTTTCCTCCTCTCGCGTGTGACGCATTAGGATTGTACCTCTAGTTAAAAACATTCGAGTGCGCTTGGTGTTCACACCGCCTTTCCTCCTCTCGCGTGTGACCTGTTAGGATTATACCTCCTGTTAAAAACATTTGGGTGCGCCCAGTCTTCACACCGCCTTTCCTTCTCTCGTGTGTGACTCGTTAGGATTGTACCTCTGGTTAAAAACATTTAGGTGTGCTCGGTGTTCACACCGCCTTTCCTCCTCTCACGTGTGATGCGTTAGGATTGTATCCCCAGTTAAAAATATCAGGTGCGCTTGTTTGTTCACACCACCCTTCCTCCTATCGTGTGAGATGCGTTAGGATCTCAGTTGAGACCTCGGGTGCACTCGATGGTTACGTCACCCTTTTCCCTTCCTACGCGAGGTGAAGTTAGGTTGCATTTTCTTACATCCTTTCTACGTGAGACATAGGTTGGTTTGTGCTTTCTTTGTGCTTTTCACGCGAGGCATGCCTATTTACTCACTTTGTTCCGTGTGAAACACGGCGAGGTTTATTTTGCTTTGTTTTGCATTGTCTTTCGAACGTTGCTTTCTTGTCTAGATTGTAGTGTTGTTTCATTGCTTCATTTACATTATGTTTCATTGCACGATCATAAGTTATTTCTTGCATTTTGCCCCGAGTTCGATTTTTGCGTTTATGTCTTGATTTGTTGCCCAAACCTTGCAGCCTTGTCAAATGGGTCGTCTCTGGGCTTTGACATTCGCTAACATCACTTTATGACTTCAAGCTCCGTCAAAGAGGGGCAACTGCAGACACCCCATTTTTGACCGCCCACAAGGCTCGAGCGCTTTGCTCGGTACACTCGATGATGAAAGTGGTATTATGCTTGATTCGAGGTCTCAATGAAGGAGTTTTGTTTAAGTTTCGAAACAACCCCAAACCTTCCCTATTCCCAATTATCACACCCAAGAAATCCATTTCCATACCTTGTGCCATCCTTTGTTGAGGCTGCCATAGAAAAACAACGGAAGTTATTGAGGCCCGACTGTGCCTCGGTGAAGGACAGTCGGGCTTCAATAGCGATAAACACTATTCTGGCCAGAAGCCTACCAATTGTTCTTTTTTGAAGATATTTATCACCTTTTGTGCTCAAATCCTATAAATACGACCATATACCTCTATTTTGGGGGTTACACAATTAAGAAAGAGCCAATACAAATAGAGAGAGCTCCTTCTTCCTCCTTCTTCCATTGCAAGCTACCTTTGAGTTGACCTACCAACCTTGCATCATCTATATACACCATACACAACCTTGACTCATTATCTTAGAGCCTTGTTTGACCCTTGAGAAGCATAATTCAAGCTTGAGAGTGTGCCAAGAGTGAGTTTGATCATCAACCAAAGCTTACTTCATTTTAAGAGGTATAAACTTGTAACTTTTATTCTTGCTTTTGATTTCTACTTTTCTACTTATTTCATGTGTCGTTGGATTGTTTTACACCTATTCTAAGAGTTGGAACTTGGGTTTGGATAAGCTACCAAAGGTGGTAAGGATAACACCCTCACTTGCACCTATTTTTGTAGCTCAACCCTTGGTTCTTTTACACTCTTTTTCTTTCGTTTTTGAACTGATTTTTAGGGTTGAATTGAGGCCAAAAGCATGATTTGAAGTCTTGAAATTGGAGGGGTTGGCCATCCCTCCTTGTTCTTTTGTTTACATAGCTTTTGTGTCTTTGCTTTTGCTTAGCTTTTGAGCTCATTTCTTACATTTTCAACCACTATTTTGGGCTTATTTTAGACTGTTTTAGGTTTGTCTTATTCTATTTAATTGGTTCAAGCTTTGATTAGTTTATTTGGTGTAGCATTGGTCTTTGTATATAGCTTGCATCATGTTGTTCTTAGCTTTTCTTTGTTTAATTTCTATGATAATAACCTCATTTTAAGAATTAACTTGCCACTACTTTCTCCCATTTGAGAGTTGTTTCAAACGGTTGATGGTTATTCAACATATGAACTAGAGACTTATGCTTAATGGCTTAATCTCTACAGAGATTCATTGTCAATGACATAATCTCTCTTTCATGTTGAGAATTACTTCCTATTTGATGCTTCTCTCCTTTTAGAGGACTTAATCATCACTTTGGACAAATGGACTAAAGAATGGAAATGAGTAATAGAATTGGTTTAAAAGCAACCAACACACTTAAAGAAAATGAGTCATATTGCTTGGGCTTGGCCGGACGTTATGCCAAGTTTATCGAGTCAAGTGTGATCATACGCTAATTCATGGCATTTTGATGATTCTTGAAGCGTCTCTACTTCCTTTTTTTTGAGTTCATTCCATGATGATGAGAGAGGAGTGGTCATGTCCATTGCATTTCATTGATTTTTGTCCAAAATTGTATCCGGAATCATCAAGCAATCAATTTTCCTATTAATGGTTTTGGAAGCAATTCTAGCCTTCTCTCGAGGCTTTTCCATGACAGAGAAGGAAATAAAGGGATAAACAGACCTTGAACAACTCTATCTGCACTATTTTCACTTCAAAACACAAAATAGAGTTTTGCACAAAAGCGAGGAGCCTGTAAGCCTTCTCTATCAAGGCAATGGCTGAGGTAAAACAAAGCAAGCTTGGGACAGACAGGGTTGTTCTTGAACATTGTGCATGTGCATGCATGCAATTCTTGCGCATCCTTGCTCACGTTATGATCATTGTAATTAATTTAATGTTGTTCATTGTAATTAGTCTCGTTAACTACTAATTGTTGTAATTATTATTTTATTTATTCGTAATTGTTGTAATTAATTAGCTTAGATAGCTAGTTTTTTAGCTTAGTTATCCTTGTTGTGACAGCATAGTGTAGACGCGCCCGTGGGCCTCATGCTACAGTTCGGACTCAAATAGTCACGGTTTTGAATCTAGTCTGGCACAGTGCAATGCAAGACTGATAAATCACCAAAGAGTCCAAATCCGGCAAATTATTTTGGAAAACAGATTTTTTTGAAAGAAGTGCCAAACATGGACTACTTTGCCAAATATAGAGTTGCCACCTAAATATTTTTTTATGGGGGAATTTAGGAAACCCTAACTCGTTTGCCTAAGGCCACGTGTCTGTCACCACCAAAGTTGCCTCAGCTCGGGAACTTGGGTACGATTAGGGAAAGTCAGCTATGAGCACCCCCACTCGCCCGATCAAAGATCGGCCTCTACTAACCATGATATCTAGTTTTGGGAACATTATGTGTTCTTATTCTGGTTAATTAGCTAATCTTACTATGTGATGCGCACAACACAAAAGTATAGACTAGATCGCCTAATTTGGAACAAAGCATTGCATATCCATTTATTTGGAAAATGGTTTGAAATTTGCTACTCGCGAGTAGGCTAAAACACGGATTTCAATGAGTCGTTCCAACTCAAACAATCCAACCTTTACCCACAGGCATTCAGGCAGTTTACATCACGTAAGCATATAGCCACATGGTAAGCATGCTGTCATGTTAACATTTGCACTTATGCAAGATGCTAAAGCATAAAAAGCTTACCGAGTACTCCGAGCCAAAACAAAGAACTTGTTAGCAATCAATGTATGATCCAAGTTCATGTTAAGTGGCTAATGCATCGCATACAAAATGCAACTAGAATAGGCTCGGCTAATCCTAGGATGGCATGTGAAATGCAACAGATAAGATGTATTCAAGTTAGATTTGGAATACTATGCAATTAGTATGATGCGCCGAGCCCGGTGCATGCAATACAAATGAATGGATGCACACATGCATAGCATAAGGATGCTAAATCAAATATGCCCTAATACTAACTATCAAAAGCAGGTAAGTAAAAGGGAGAAAGAATTGGGGGTTGAAAGACATGCGTCACACACACGCACGCTTATTACAAATTCTCCCTCTCTCGGAGGGACCAAAAGAATAATACAAATTTAACTAACTAACAAGCTAATTAAATAGTTACAAACCAATTAACTAGTTAAGCAAATTAACTAAGCTAATAAAGCGATAAAACAGCCTCGGAAAGAGGGTCCAATGCATGCGTGCTCGACTCCGCTCAGAAATCCACCACCATACACAAGCTGCCTTTGTTTGCACTGTTTTATGCCTCTGAAAATTGCCCAAGTCCCAAGAAACACTTTCTGAACACTGTGGGGTGCCACTGGCCATGGGAAAGCGGTCATCGACCATTGGTATGGCTCTTGGCCAAAGATTTGTGGTCAGCCGGCACTCAATGTGGTCGGTCGGCCATCTATGCCTGCAGAATCCTGTTTTGACAGCAACAGAGGGCAAACATGGCATGGCGATGCATTTCAAGCAAATGTGTGCACCAACACCCTTCTTATCATGTTCATGACTCAAAAGAGGATGGTCCTCAACCCTCAGACCACCAATCGCACATTTTTATGCGTGATGGCCAAATGAGTCAAGTTGTGCATTTGGATTTCAAATGTAATGCAAAACCAAACAAACACATAAGGCCCAACCTCTATGATGGTGATTTCAAGAGGCAAGACATGCATGCAAAATGCAATCCTAGCATGCGGGCTAAGTGTACAATATGGGAATGCCAACAAGCATGTAAACATGCAAACATGTAACAAGTGTGCAAGCTAACAAGCATGCGAAATGCAATGCCAACATGCAAACATACAAAACATGTAACATGTTAAGCAACCAAAACAAAGAGAAGAATGCATGCCAAATGCACTATGATTCAAGCATGCAACACATGCGATAGGTCAAGTATGCAACAACACACAACGCAAGCATGCAACAATATGCAAAGGATGGTTTTAAACTAGTTTGGACAGCTCTCTAACAAGCCCCAAACAGCGGCAAATGTTACGGAAATGAGGGCCAAAACACATACAAACATGCATGCACATATGGTCCAACACTTCTGCATCAAATAGCAACTTTTAAGCACGCTTAAAAGAGGATAAACATGGACTAATGGCAAGCATAGCAAGCTCTAAAAATCATGTTAAGGGTGGTGCCAAACCAACTAAACAAGACAAGCAAAGCATGCAATTATGTCCAAAATCTAAGCCTCACCAAAGAGGTATTGAACTACGCTTAGCAACACCAAACATGGCATGATTTGAACAACCAAAATTAGAGTTTTAGCATGTTAAAACAAAGTCAAAAACACATTGACATGGCATCCTAGAGGCCTAAACATGATGGCATATGCAATGACACTTTCATGGAGCATGAAACACAAACTCTTTAAGGCCTTAAAGTAATATCAAATGCAAGCATACAAGCATGCTAAATGGACTGAAATGACATGGTAAGTGGTGCCAAACCACTGAAATAGCTCAAGCAAAGCATGCTCATGACATCACACACTCAAGGCTAACAAGCCAAAATGTAAGGCGGCTATGCAAAGCATGTCATGGATAACCAAAGCAACCACAAATAGACCTTAAGCACACTAAAACATGCATAAAAGCTTCACAAAGCTTGGCCAAAACAAGTAAGCATAGTAGTCTAAATGCTAAGTACATGTTAAGGCAAATTCATGGCATTACAAGACAAGTATGCAAGGCAAGCATGGTGTGTCTAAACCAATTAAAAAGAGTGTTATATCATGACAAAATAAGCACAAATACTAGCTAAGACATGGCCAACATGATCTCAACAATGGTGCTCACACATGAGGCTAAAATGGCACATATTGAAGGCAACAAGGAGAGGGGATGGCCCTCTCCTTCTTAGGACCTTAAAGCACCATCCCCACCACTGAAATCCCTCTGGATTTCAGTGGTGAGGAGGCCAAAACAAGGTGGTCCCAGAGCTCACCAAAATAGCACAAAAATGGGGCCAAACAAGGCCTAAGAGGGGTCAAACAACCCCAAACACCAAAGCAACCTTAAACAACTATTTTAAGCACTTAAAATCAGAACTTTTATATGTTATGGCTAAGCTTAAAAACAGGTGCAAGGATGGCTAAGAGCCTATGCAAAAAGAGGGTATTTAAAGGGAAAGTTCTTACCCTTGTAGACCCCTTCAAGAACAATGCTCCAGCAGCCTTCCTTAGGTCTAAAACAGCTCAAAACCTTCAAGAATAACCCTTTGGCTCCTCAGCAACCAAGGTATGGTGTAATGGTAGGTGCCTTAGTGCAAAACGAAGAACAAACACACACAAAGGCAAAAAGAGAGGGAGATATAGAGATAGATAGATACACTATGCAAACCCTAATCTCAGAGCTCTCTAAAACTTTTTTGTAACCGCTGAGAAGGGAGGAGAATGCCTCCCTTTATAGAGATTCACTCTTGCAAAGCTTACAAAACAAGCTAAGCAATAGTGAAATCCCTCCATACACGTGTATGGAGGGGGTGCAAAGTGGGTGCCAGCTATCACAGCTAGCACAAAATATTTGCCAAAAGCAGATGCACAGTGGTCGGCCAGCCAAAAATGACAAATTGACCAAAGAAATGGTCGACCGACCAGAAAGAGTGCCGACTGGCCAAACATTTGGCCGATGGCAACAAAACAATGGCCGGTGGCCTCAAGCCATGGCCGGTGAGGTGTGGGGGTGGCCAACAAGCCATTCCCTGCCCCTCAAAAGCAAAACACAAGTGTTTGGTGCAAAACCAAACACAAAACAGTCGAGTCGAGAGGTCTTGAGGCAGGGCGCGTGGCCGAGACCTCCGGGAACTCAAGACGAACACAAACAAGGATGATCACCGAGTGTTCAAATGGTGACGTCCAAGTCTCAAGGACGGTCAAAAATGTGGTGTCTACACATAGTTAGCTAGTTATTTAGCTTAGCCTATTCTATTCATTTGGTTCAATTTTCTAATAATTAATTTAATTCGAACTTTCAGACATTGATTCGCACCCTCCTGCGTGAGGGATTAAATGTTGTAATAATATGTATGTCTTCCAACCCCACGCCTTTCTCCCTTTTCTTTATTCGCTTACGATGGTTAGTATAGAGCATCATGTTTCATTAGCATTCTTATATTTTGCATCCATTTGTCTTGCATGCATAGAAGGTTCGGCTCATCATGTTAACTCGATATCAACGTCCAAATTCATTTCTTGAATATGTGTTCTCTCGCATGTCTTGAATGAAATCATATGCCACGTTCATGGTCGAGCCTATAAAAATACATAATGTGTGCGTTGCATTAGTCATATTGCATTAATTAGGAACATACATATTTTTCTAATAATTTTGCTTTGTTTTAGCTCGGAGTACTAGGTGAGTGATTTTGTGTTTTAGCATCTTGCATCCAATGTTTGTGTTACCATATCCAAGCATGTCCACCATGAGACTAATTGCTTAAATGATGTAACTGTTTGAATGCCTATGGATGAGGGCTAGTTGCTTGAATTGGGATAGTTTGATTAATGCCCATTTTAGCCCACTTTTTTTTTCAAGTGGCAAATTCACAAAACAATTTTCAAACAAACATGAAATCAAAATATTCTAACTTTTGCAAATTAGTCTATACCTTGTGTCTGCACATCACATAGTAATATAGCCTAATAATCAGAACAAGAACATATAGTGTGGATAAAAATCACATCATGATTAGTAGAGGCCGATCTTTGATCGAGCGAATGGGTTGCTCAATTCATGACCTTCTCTCTCGTACCTAAGTTCCAAAGCCGAGACAATTTGGTGATGACAGACTAATGGCCTTTGGCATGAGTCTTGGGTTTCCTAGATTTCCCAAAAATATTTAGGTGGCGACTCTAAAATCTGGTAAAGCAGTTCATTTTTGGCATTTGATTCAAACATTGATTTTTCAAAAAGAATTATCGGATTTGGACTCTTTTTGTGTTTTCACTATTTCACATTGCACTTGTGAAATCAAATTCAGAACTACAAGTGGAGTCCACACTGTAGGGCTATTCGCCTTCCGAAAGGAGCGCGGAAAGTCAAGCCACACTTACACATCCTCATCAACATCAATCCAATTTCACAATTTCAATATCAGTCTCATAATTTATATAAAATCAACATTTGAGGCATTTAGGGCAAAATCCCTTTTCTTCCCAAAATCAATCCTAACATTCAAAATCAATAATTTATTCCCAACTCAACATCATCTTCCATAACAAAATCAACTTCAAGGATCCATTTCAAAAGCCCCTCTTTTGATTTTTACCCAAAACCCTAGGTTGTTCCAAATCTTTCAAAAATCTCAATATAGCTTAAAAATAACAAATAACTAAGTTAAAACTCATAAAAAGTGTGGAAAGTATCCTTACCTCAAGCTTAGAAGATGATTGAAGGAGGGATGGAGACTCAAAGATGCAAAAAACCAACTTTGCTCTAGCTAGAACGAAGCCCTCGTCGAGCTCTACCTTTTTAACAAAGGCACACAGTGAAAAGATCGACGGATATAGGTGTATTAAAGGGAAATAGATGAATTTTAGAGAGTGAGTGAGAGATATTAGGGTTTTGAAATGTTTAGAGAGAGAGAGAGAGAGAGAGAGAGAGAAAGGTGTGAAAAAGTGACTCGAAAAAGTGTTTTTATGAACTGATATAGGCACAGTTCGCTTGAGCGCAAGATGTATCGCTCAAGCGACTAGACACAATAAGTTGCACCACTCGAGTGCAAGAAACCTAGCTCGAGCACAAAATATGAACTCCTAGTAGTTTTATAGACAGAAGACCGTCGCTCGAGCAAAGAATGCAAACTTCCAGTAGTTTTATAGACCTGCAAAAGTACTAGAGGTTCACAAAGACCATTCGAGCGCAAGAAGTGTCGCTCGAGCGAAGGAACAAAAATCTGGGCAACAACCGTTTAAAAAACAAACTACCAACGTGTTCTAAACACAACCAACACAACTCAAAAACCAAACTCAAAGAGAAATAAGGGAAACAAGACCAGAACGCCCATATACAACAATAAACTTGGATCTAAAACATCAAATGGGTTGGGTCCAAACCAGAATCGCTATAACCTCCCCCACTTAAGGAAATTTGTTGCCAAAATTTAAACCAATTACAACAACGATAGTAATTTAAATTCATTACCATGACCAATCCATCGGTCATCCTTTCTCATCAGCATGATAAATGAGTTTTCAATACTGAATGTACAATTTACATTCCAAAAACATATAAAATGTTTATAGGTGTAAATTTGGCCCGGCCCGGCCCATGTCAGGCCTTGCAGGCTCTCGCTAAAATTCGTGTCATGCAGGGCTGGCCGACGGGCTAAAAAAATAGGCCCAAGCCCAAGCCCAAGCCTAGGGGTATTCGGACCTTAGGCGGGTCGGCCTGGTGGGCCTGGGCCTAGCCTCGGGCTTGGGCGGGCCTCACCATTTTTTTTAATTTTTTAAAATTTTTTCTACCAAAATTTTATTATTTTCCACTAAAAAATACACTGGGTCTCGAGCGGGCCAGGCCTTAAGTGGGCCTTAAGCGGGCTGATGGGCTGGGCCAAGCGGATCGTGCACACGGGGCGGGCCAAGTCGGTCTTGGACTGGGCTCAGGCCTGAGCCCGAGACCTAACGGGTCGGGCCCACCCTTGGCTGCCCACAAGCTGCTGGTCATTTTTACACTCCTAACAATGTTTATATTACATTAGCACAACAAAGTTTTCAATACATGTTCAAACATCAATGAATAGGTCAGAATACTTCTCATGGACTTTCGCCTCACGCTCCCAAGTGGCTTCCTCAACCCCGTGGTGTCGCCACAACACTTTTACTAAAGGAATTGTCTTGCCTCGCAAGACTTGGTCTCGAGTATCTAAAACTCTAACAGGTCTTTCCTTATACAAGGCATCATCGTCTATCTCTAACTCCATCCAATCCAACACATGTGATGGATCCGGCTCATACTTCTGAACCATACAAATATGAAGCATGTCATGAACACTAGAAAGTTGTGGCGGTAAGGCCAACTGATAAGCTACCTCCCCAATCCGCTCTAAGATCTCAAAAAGCCCAACAAACCTAGGAGACAACTTCCCGCTCTTCCCAAACCTCATCAAACCCTGTCTAGGTGATATCTTCAAAAATACGTGATCTCCTACCTCAAATGACAACAATCTCCTCCTACGGTCGGCATTCGAACCACTCTGAGCTGTAACCAACCTCTTACGGATAAGTGCAATTTTCTCCATCGTTTCCCGGACTAACTTTGGACTGAAAGAGTGTGTGTTAAGAGAAATAGTGAAAAAAAAAAAAGGGAAAAGGTTCAGCAAATTAAAAGAAAAACACAAAAAATGACGTCAAAACGCACTTGGTCGCACATGTGGTGACCCCCTCCGCACATGCGGTAGCCCTCGGTCATTCGTGTAGTTTCCTACAGTCTCCAACCTCAAGCTTGCCTCATTTGCCGCACATGCAAGACAAACTACCGCACGTGCGAAGCCTTCCTTCACACATATGGGCACACCTCGTTGTACGTGAGTGCCCTTGCCCAGAAAATCAAATGTGGCTTGCGGTAATTTGCACGTGCGAGCCTACCTGCCCCACTTGTAGTAGCACCTGTTCAAGTCTAATTTTGCCAAAGGTGATTCCACATTTCCATTTTTTGTCCTTGTGCCGAAAACTCGAAAATACTAATTGGTAAAACATCGAGGAAACCTAAACAAAGGTCAACGCGTAGATACTAACAAGTCCCCCGACGCTAAAGAGTCCAAAAGTTAATTAATAAGTCCGAAAGGTATATCAAGTCGAAGACCCTGGAACATCACATAGATGAGTCTTAGAGTGAAAAAACAAAAAGTGACCCAAAACGAGGAACACACAGATAACCAACTCACCCCATCTCAGATCCTTCAAATCCAAGCTCAAATGTAACTCCAAAAATAGCAATAACACAATAGCCTGTCTGAAATGAGAGAGAGAGAGAGAGAGAGAGAGAGAGAGACAGAGACAGAGAGAAAACTCGTAGGCCTTTCTCAATCACTCAATCAATGAAGAAGAAGAAGAAGAATAGTACAAGATTTGGAGCCTCCACGATGTCTTTTTACTCACCGACTTCCTCATCTTTGCCAACTTCCTCAAGACCCCAGATGATTCCGCCATTGGCGACGGTGGCGTGTACCTCGGCCTCATGAACCAAATGAATAGCCCGATCGGAACCGTCACAATTGAATTCGACACTCTCATGGACGTATAGTTCATGGACATCAATGGAAACCATGGGGGTTTAGATCTAAACTTGATAGTTTTAACCCATATCGTCGATCTAGACTCCATAGATGATGATGATCAAGGTTCCATGTGTATCATCAAGTGCGTCACTAGAAGCGGCAACATTTCATCTAGGTGTCCGCGCGAGCGAAGGAAGTTACGCTCGAGCGGAGAATTTTAGCTCTCAAAATCTCTTGAGTTTACAGGCGGGTCGCTCAAGCACAGGAAGTTACACTCCAGCGGAGAATGTTAGCTCCCAGTTGTTTCACTATAGCTCTACAAAACTTCTGGGACTTGTCATTTTACACTCGAGCAAAGGATTTGTCACTCAAGGAAGCCTTTCGAGTTTGTGTCTTATGCTCGAGTGTTGGAAGTTGCACTTGAGCGGTCTACACGATATCAACACTTTAAAAAGTATGATTTTAGATCATTCTCTCCATTTTTTCTTTTCCTTCTTCCTCATTCTTGTCTCAAACCCAAAAAAAAACCATAAGTTGCTACTTCAAAATACTCCTTAATCTCTTAAGATCTAATCTAAAACTCTTGCAAAGGGTGAAGAACACTTGAAGATCATCATCCTTACCGATTAAATTTTTGGTTGGTGAAGAGTTCAACTAGGAGCTTAATTCGTGGACTCAAAATTTGAGGTAGGGTTGCCTTTAACCTTGTATTTCTTTGTCTTGAAGAAGCATTGGTGGCATTGTTTTCATTTAAGATGAAATGTTGATGTTGAATTGAAATAAACCCTTAATTTATACAAAGTAGATTTTCCCTCACTTTTAATTGGAATTTCCCCAATCTCCCTTGGTCAAACTATGGTAATGGAAACATGAGTAAGTGAAGAAGTGGAGAAAGCCCCAAATGTTATAAAACCCTAATTTTAAAATTTAGTAAAGAATGGTTACTTGATTGAAGGTTCTCATTAAAGTCTTGAAAGTCTTGAATAATGAGGAAATGAGATAAACCAAACCAAACCAAACCAAACCAAGCCTTAAGTCCCATCAAATGGGGTCGGCTACATGAATCATTCTTCTCCACGCGGCTCTATCAAAGGCCATTTCGTTAGTTAAATTAAGCAGATCCATATCTCTATTTACAACGTTGGCCAACATCAATCTACGCCTACCCGGTCCTCTAACACTTCCACCTACCGTCACTACATTGCATATCTTCACTACTGCCTCTGTTGGTCTCCGTTGAATATAATCAAACCATCTCAATCGGTTCTCTCTCAACTTATCTTTTATCGGTACTCCTACCCATTCCCTAATACACTCATTTCTAATTCTGTCTGTCTAGTCTTGCCACACATCTACCTTAGCATCCCTATCTCAGCAACACTCATCTTATCTACATGTTGTTTCTTGGTTGCCCAACACTCCGTCCCATATAACATCGCTGGTCTAATAGTCGTTCTATAGAACTTACCTTTTAGTCTAGTGGGTATTCATTTATCGCACAGTACCTCAAATGCACTTCTCCACTTAAGCCATTCCGCCTTAATCTTATGGGCCACATCCGCATCAATCTCCCCCGCCATTGTGATAATCAACCCTAAATAATGAAAATGTTCACTCTTAGGCAATTCTTGGTTCTCAATCTTCACTTCTCCTTTGCTTTCATTGTTACTGTTACTAAATTTACACTCCATCTACTCTGTCTTAGTTTTACTTATCTAGAATCCTT
Organism: Camellia lanceoleosa; assembly: GCA_025200525.1. Lineage (NCBI taxonomy): Eukaryota > Viridiplantae > Streptophyta > Magnoliopsida > Ericales > Theaceae > Camellia > Camellia lanceoleosa. The sequence continues at coordinate 330,007 of JANUSC010000164.1, read as the reverse complement.
TAGATTCAAGTGCTTTCTCCAAATCTTCAACTTTGTATTAACTCTTCTAGTCTCATCCACTAACACAATATCATCTACAAAAACACATACACCATGGCATGTCATCCAGAATATTTCTTGTCAACTCATCCATAACTAAAGCAAAAAGATAAGAACAATGAGGAAATGAGATATGTGAATATTATTGTGGAAATGGAATTGTGATTCGGGTAGTAGTTCCCTTGCATGTTACGTAGTGGTGCCTGCTTGACAATGTTGAGTGTTTGATGATTGATTGGAAATTTGATGAATTGTTCATTGAGCATGAGTCCAAATAAGAGTCGGTTTTGGTGTTGTGTGAGTTGTGTTGGTTCCTGTGCGCGGAGGAAGTTAAAGATACCTGTAGACACCCCATTTTTGACCGTCCTCAAGACTTGGACATCACCGTTGGAACACTCGGTGATTATCCATGTTTGTGTTTGTTTGGAGTCCCCGGAGTTCTCGGCATACCGCCTCGGGACCTCCGAACTTGACTGCTACGTGTTTGGTTACGCACCAACCACTTGTGTTTTGCCTTGGAGGGGCAGGGAATGCTTTGTGAGGCATCCCCACATACCACCGGCTGTGGCTAGAGGCCACCGGCTGGCTGGTGTTGCCATCGGCACTATAGAGTGTCGGTCGGCACTATTTTGTGCCGGTCGGCACTCTTTTTGGCAAAATTACCATTTTGCCCTGCCGACCACTTCTGTTGTTTTGGAGATATTTTTAGCATGACTTTACGGTGTTTGTTTCCCCTCCATACACGTGTATGGAGGGATGAGCCCTTTGATGCCTTAACTTGTAAGTTTTGGTGCCTATACAAGAGAAGCCTCTTCTCTTGGCTCAAGAGTTAGAAGATTTAGAGAGTTAGACATTTTAGGAGAGGGAGAAGCTCTAGTTTTAGGTTAGGTTTTGTGTATCTATCCTATCTCTCTCTTTCTCTCTTGTTTTGTACACTAGGTGTTTGTGACTTACTATTGCTCACCAACACCTAGTGTTTCACCTTCCTCTTGGAACTGAGGTGCTAAGGGTTTGTTCTTAGTGTTCTTGACTGGTTTGGAGCTCAAGGAACCAACAACTTCAACATTTGTGAAGAAGATCATCAAGGGTAAGAAACTTGCTTTATTTACCCCATTTTTGCATTCCATTTTTGCCTAGTTTAAAACAGTTTTTGTGCTTAGTCTATAACATATAAAAGTTCTGTTTTTTAAGCCTCTTCATTGTTTATTAAGAGTGCTTGGTGGTTTGGGTAGGTTTGACCACCCTTAGGCCTTGATAAGGGCCATTTTTAGGCCATTTTGTGAGAGCTCCGAGACTTTGGTGTTGGGCCACCACTGAAATCTTGAGGATTTCAGTGGTGGAGACAAGCCATAAAGTCTCCAAAAGGAGAGGGCCATCCCCTCTCCTTGATGTCCTTGAAAAGGGCAAGATTTGGCCTCCAAAGGAGCACCATGTTTGGTTGTGTGTTGAACATGTTTTGGCTGTTTTTCATGCCTATTATGCCATGATTAAACTCTATTTTAAGTTGGTTTTAGCACTCCTTGCATGCTTCGCATAGATGCTTTGTAATGCCTTGTATTGCCTTAACTTGCTCTAGGTTTGTATGCCTTCTTTCTAGCATGTTTTAGGCCTAGATCCATGAAGCTTGTATGCTTAGTTTGACATGTTTTAGCTCTGTCCGTAGTCATTTTGGTCAATCTTAGCATGTATATTGTAGCCTCTTTACATTTGGCTTGTTGGCCTCAAGAGCATGAATGTGTAGCATGCCATGCTTGCTTCATTTTTGATGGTTTGGAACCACCTAGCATGCTATTTCAGGCCCTTTGGTATGCTTGTATGCTCACCTTAGTCGCCTCTTTAATGCTTTGAAAGCATGTCTTGAATGCCCCCATGTTTTGGCCATTTTGCATGCCTTTGATTTCAAGCCTCTTAAATGCCATCTAAGTAGCCTTTTGGCTTTGTTTTGACATACTAAAAACCTGTTTTTAGTTGTTTAGTGCATACCATAATCGCCTTGCATAAGTTTAGTTCAAAGCCTCTTTGACTAGCTTTGAGCCTTAGACCATTTGCATGCTTTGTTTGGTCTATCTTCGACTTGGTTTGGCACCATGTTTTGCATGTATTTCAGAGCTTTACAATGCATGCTCATTGTCCATGTTTGGTCTCTTTAAGTGTGCTTGAGATTTGCCATATTCATGCTTAAGGTTTGGATCATAACACTTGCATGTGTGTGTGTTTGTTTAGTCCTCATGTCTAGACATTTTGGCCACTGATTTTAGGCCTATTTGAGTTGCCTAAGTCATGTATAAGACCATCCTTTCATTGGTTTGCATGCTTGTCTTGTATGCTTGCTTGTATGCTTGCATAGGTATATGCATAGTCCATGTTGCATGATAGATAACATGACTGACTAGGTTGCATTGCATCAACATGTATTCCTTGTCCCTTGACTTGGTGATAGGGATTGGGACTTTGATTTGTTTGGTTTGCATGCATTTGAAATCAAAGTTGCGCACTTGGTTCTTAGGGCCATCATGCATGGAAATGCGTGATTGGTGGTCCGGGAATCGAGGCACATGCCCTTTGGAGTCAATAACATGATAAGGGGTGTGTATAGTGCATAAATACCTTGAATCACATTGCCATGCATGTTGTTGTCTCTTCTTTGTGGGTTTGCGAGTTCTGCGAGTGTTAAGTACCGGCGGCACCATTTAGTGCCGATAACTTTATCTAGTGGTAGCCTCCTTCTTCGGTGGTGTCCCACCCGGCCGGTGGTGATCTCGATCAAGGAAGTATTCCTAAGACTTTGGTAATTTTCGAGGAGGATAGCGAGAACAGAGGCAAATCATGCATGACGGTCACGAAGGCGATCCGTCGGCGTCTTTGCATTTGGCCCTCATCCCGAGGCGATTTACTGTTTAATTAGATTAATTATTCTATTTAATTAATTTAGTTGATTTGTAATAATTAATTAGCTTGCGTAGTTAATTAGTTATTCAGTTCTGTATTATTCTTTCGGCCCCTCCGAGCGAGGGCATAATTGTAATAAGTGTGTGTGAGTGGGTGTATCTCTTCCAATCCCCATTTCTTTCTCCCTTTTATTTACTCGCTTATGTTGGTAGATTAGGACATTTCTATCTTAGCATACCTTATGCAATGCATGCGTGCATCCATGCATTTGTTTACATGCACCGGGCTCGGTACATCATACAAACTGCATCGTACTTTCAATTCCAAATTGAATACGTGATAGTTGTTGCATCTCATGTGCTATGCTTAGGGTAGCCGAGCCTGTCTAGATTGCATCCTTGCCTGTGTTGCATTAGCCATTTAACATGAACTAGGTCACGCATGTTTGCTAACTAGTTTCTTGTTTTGGCACGGAGTACAATGTAAGTATTTACGCTTTAGCATGCCGCATGCGTGTGAATGTTGACATGACAGTATGCTTGCCATGCGGTTAAATGCTTACATGATAAACTGTTTGAATGCCTGTGGGTGAAAGTTGGATTGCCTGAGTTGGGAAAACTCATTGAAATCCGTGTTTAGCCTACTTGCGAGTAGCAAATTCCGAAGTATTTTCAAAACGAACGGATATGCAATGTTTATTTCCAAATTAGGCAATCTAGTCTATACTTGTTTGCTGTGCGCATAACATAGTAATTCTAGGCTAATAATTGGAACGAGAGCATGTAATGTTTTCAAAAACAGATATCACGGTTAGTAGAGGCCGGTCTTGAATGAAAGGGGTGCTCATAACTGACCTTCCCCGATCGTACCCAAGCTCCCGAGCCAAGACCACTTTGGTGATGACGGACACGTGGCCTTCGGCACCGAGTCAGGGTTTCCTAAATTCCCCATTTTAAAATATTTAGGTGGCGACTCTGTAATCTGGCAAAGTAGTCCATGTTTGGCACTACTTTTCAAAAATCTGTTTTCTCAAACGATTTGTCAGAGTTGGACTCTTTGGTTCAAATTTAGAACCGCGACAAAACAAAGAGGAGAGTCTGAACTGTAACCCGAGAGTTCCCTCGCGGACCCTGTTACAGTACCCAAATGCCCTGTCTAGGCTTATTGCTGGATGAATGTGGAAAAATGTTTTTGGATGTCCACTAGTCCTGCCATATAGTAGTCAGCAAAAGTGAAGGAAAAAAAAAAAAAAGAGGATGATTCTTGGATCCCCACATCCTGCCGTATAATAGTCGGCAAATGTGGAGAAGGTTTTCAAACAAAAGAAGATTGTGTTTTGAACTTGGACTCTTACAAGGGACTCATGGGTCATTTTCTTTTGTTGTGAAGATGAATGATCTGAGATGTAAATGTGATTATTCAATTATTACGGTGTTCATATTAGTGACAATAATTACATGTATAAATAAACTCCTTATTGTGTTTTGCCTCAATGATGTAACATGCTAATTCGAATAATTAAATACGTGGTTAAATGTTTTCCTACTGGGCATATAACTCAACCCTATTTTATTTTTCAGGAATTGACGATACACCACCTCTTTTATGAGTTTGGAAGACTAGCAACGGTTTAATTTGGGAAGATTGGTTCAAGGATATTTTGTTGTTAATATGGAAGGCATTGTATTTAAACTTTAGAATTTGTTTTATTATTCCGTATGCCCTTGAGGCTTATTATTTTTTGTAAGGCCATCTAGTTTATTGTACTAGAGAGTGAACTCAAGATGTTTTGGGAATGTAAATGATTGACTTGTAATTTCTTAAATCTTACTTCAATGAGAAAGATGACCTTTGGGGGATGTATTATGGTATTTGTCTTGGTATGCTCTTGTATGGTTTTGGTAGGGCGTTACACACCACCTAAACCTTCCTTCCACACACCTTTACCCATTTCGGTTGAAAGCCTCTTTCTACACACCTGATTTATCAAAATGACCCATTGACAACTCCATGAAGAAACAATGAAGACCCATTGACAACTTCATTAAAATCTCCATCGAAGACCCTACATTTTGACAACTCCATTGAAGACCTTCTATTGCATTGTTGAAGGTGAGTATCTCCCATCAATTTTGAAATCTTTTGTGTTATCTATTTGCAATCCATTCTCTTTGCACTCCATTGAAGACTAATTTTTTTCTTGGAATATTTTTATTTTGTGTATTCAACACTGGTTTACCGAATAAAAAGTAATAGTTCGGCTATTAACTTTCAAAATATTCATATATTTTCGGAATTTGATTTCCAAATTTCATTGTTTAATTTGAAAGTTGAGTTTCGAATTTTGTACAATTTTTCGATTTTGTAATACTAAAAGGTGAGAAAACAATTTCTTCCAAAGAATTACAAAGCTCTTGTGTTAATTGTGAACAAATCTTAAATTTATCTCCAATGAGAAAGTAGATAAAGTTGCACTAGCTTCTTTTTTTTTCTTTTTTTTCTTTTTTTTTCACTTTTAACTTGATGAGCATATTAATAAAAAGGATGAGTTCACATGACGCTAACAGCCCATGCTTAAAAGATTATTCTGCTTCATCTTGTACCATGGCTTAGGAAGGTGTTATTCTTTATTATGTGAAATACGCATTCCTGAGTCTATTATTGAATTTTTGTTTATGCACTCCGAATTGAGTTATGCTGATGTTTTCTGAAAATTGATCCGAATTCTAAAGTCAATTGCGCTATATTCATGCATCACAATTTGTAATATAACTTTTTACTACATTAAGGTTAAGCATGTTCGATCAGAGATCAATTTGCTAGCAGAGGTTGATAGCGGTGCATTGGGAAACTCTTTTAGGGTTTTTTTTTTTTTTTTTTTTTTTTATACTCCAAAGATGTGTATTGATATTTTTTTTTTATTTATATATATATATTTTTTAAAGATGTGTATAGAGAAAATTTTAATATAATATTAAGGGTGTGTTTTAATGTCTATTATGATTATTTTACTTTAAGATATAATTATAATTATTTTAATATTTTCATTAATTGTGTGTACTGAAATAAGTAAGTGTGTAAAAATAGAATTTTCCAAGAAAGTTAACTAATTTTATTAGTTTTATAAAATCAATAAATCATGTGGCATTATATTTATAATTTTTCATAACTTTGTATATAACTCATAAATTTATAATTTTTTTTTTTTTTAATGAGATCCAAACTAACAAAAAAATAAAGGGACAATTACAAAAAATAATAATAATAATAATTTAGGGTTAAGTCTTCTAACAAAAAAAATCTGAATTTTTTATTTTGTCAATTTAAATTTAAATTTTTTAATTTATTTTTAATCTAAACCATTTTGTCTAAACTCATAAAATGTTTAAAATATCATTTTTAAAAACATATCAAAAATTTAGGATTTATATGGACAATTAAAAACTGAGAGTTCATTTTGTTACAAGCATCAAATTTTGATTTTTTTTTTTTTCAAAAATAAATTTAAGTATTATACATCTTATTTATAAATAATATATTTTATTATCCTGTGCATAATGATCATGTCACTGTTTTCTTTCCTTTTCCTTTATCTTTATTTTCTTAACACCAAATGCAACTTTGCTTCCTTCAATATAAGTTTGGTTATGGTGTGTTTACACCTTAACTTCCTTAATGCTTCTGATTATACCTTATCTTTTATACCTTACACCTTACACTTTTTATGTAAGTGGCACATAGTGTCTCTGGCACACACACCTTACACCTTTTACATTTACATTTACATACACCTTATTTACACCATACATTACACTTACACCTTTTGTGTAAGTGGCACATGGTGTGCAACCCACTTACACCTTTTGTGGGTTGCACACCTAAGAAAACTCCTCAATATAAATACATGCTTTTCAAAACAAAAGCAAAAGATTTTTTTAAAAAAGATTAGTCTTTTAAATATGATGTAAAACTTTTAGTCTTAACACTATTGTGTAACTTTGAGACATGTCTTACACTGGACTTTCTGCTAGTGTTTTTTTTTTTTTTACGAGAAATTACCCTCAAGTGGGATCATGTAAAAACATACTACATATAAATGGAGAACTTTATAATTTTAATCCTTAATATTAATAAACTTTATCATTAATTTATAATTATTTATAAAGTTTTAACCTATTTTGAAATTTTCCCCTTTTTTTAAAATGTAATATAAACCATTTTCCTCAGTAAAATTTCATAACTTCCTAGTAACATTTCTCATGTATTAATGATTGTAGATATATCCTATCGGATAACAAATAACATAAGATCAAAACATTTTATCATCTTAACATTATTATTTATTTTTTTACCACACATCTGCAAATTGTAAAACATGACCTGGTTATTCAGAAATTTAAATTAAACTAGTACTCACATACATGGGTAACCAAAAATTAGGGCTAAGGGTATTCAATCCTGAGTAGCTTGATATTCGATTGAGCCAATATTTTGGAAAATATAAAATGAATGATGCTATAGTAAATGAGTTTCTCGCTACATTTTATTTATTTATTTATTTTTACCACTACACAAAGACAATAAGATCCACATTAATGAATACACGTGAAACTCAAACCTTTGTCTACTAATAAGAAATTTAGTATGAGCTTTAAAATAAAATTTTAAACCCCTGTTTACAATTTCATACTAAGTTGCAAACTCATATCTTGAGCTCTAACTCAAACTAAATTTAGTTATAAACTTGTACCTTCATCTGATTTAAACCCCTGTTTACAATTTCATATTTCAGTTGCGTTTGAACTTTGGGTTTATAAAATAAAATAAAGAAAAATGAAGTAGAAGTTTTTTTTTTCACAAATTCAAAATTCGAGGTCCAAATAGGGCCTTAAAAAATTTCCTAAGCCATAAACCATGCCTTCGGCTGCCATTTAAGGTGGCCATAGTCTTGATGAATCTTCCTAGTCTCTGGACTCATGGTTATATCTTGATGAATCTTCCTATAGTCTGTGGACTCATGGTTATATCTTTTGATAGTGACATCAACACAAACCAGCTCTAAACACCTACTTCTTCACAACAATTAAGATTATGGAACCAGTTCATCAGCTAGAACCTCAAGCATAGTATTCCAAAATACTGCCAAGTTTGGGAAGACTAAATAAGTGCACTTTTTGACTTTTCTTGTATTATGTGTAGAAAAAGTAAAGAGGAGATGTTGATTGATGTGACCCAAAAAAGATAAAAAGATGAAAAAAGTACACTTTTTTAGTTTAGCCAAACTAAAGAGACCAGAATTGGTAACAATTCAACTAACAGACTAACCAAGTTACTGTAAGAGCAGTTTCCCATCCAAAATCCCTTTATCTAGCCGTTGCATTATAAATAGCGGCTACCTTGTATTCAAAATTGTTAGAATTGGCTTCTACAACTGATTGCCATGCTCCATTCATGGCTTCCCCCTACAATAAAATCTTCAACAAATGTGGAAAATTGCGCTCTTCGTGGTGGGCAGAGAGAGAGAGAGAGAGAGAGACTTAGATGATTAAAGGCAACATTTCTTCTTTCACTCGGTAGAGCTTAAACTTCTGAATTTCAATGTATAACATATGTACTAGCTGACCTTCACACACCTTGTCCAGTCTAAATTCTGAGTTCCAAATTCTTAAAATGGAGTTAAATGGCAACCTATAATCAAAATAGGAGCATTTACTCATTTCCTACAGTTCCATCTTCACAAACTATAGTTAGATACATATAAAATTCAAGTAAAAAATACATACACAATCCAAATCAAGCCATGGTTTGTTGACCAATACACTAAACTTAACACATCTCTCATCAATTTCCGATATATATACAAATCCTTTAGTGTCAAGTGCAACTGTGTAACAAATCTTTCAACAGGACACCGCAGTGAGAATTTACCATCCATAGTTTTATCATGGCAGGATCCTAGTAATGCAAGCTATATCTTCTTTTTTTTCTTTTTTCTTTTTTCTGAAATGGTTGCAAAATAAAATAAAATATGTCAACGGGTGATTCCATATTTGAGAGAGTATCATCCAAAGCTACACATCTTAACTGATCAAACCTTCTTCGTACTGTACCCAGGTATTATCTTCTCCTAGTGACTTTTAAACATACTAGTTTGATATCTTCCCCTTCAAATCAGTACATCTCATAAATTGGACTCATTTTAGGCACAAAGAAGTCCAGATCCAGAATTTAGAGCAACTAAAGTCCTAAAATAAACAAATATCACTACAAGAGCAAGTCCCTAGACGCTCCCATTAAAGAAGATGCAAAAAATAGCACTGCTACATCGTATGGACAATTTTTAGAGTTAGAAAAATGAGTGTGAAACACCTAAAGTAACAATATATGATTCCCTTTTTTGATACAAAATATCAAACTCATATTCAAAGTTTTTCTACTCTGAATTATTCCCGAGACAGTAGTTTCTGAAGCAGTGGAAGCCAAATGTGTGAAAAATATTATTGAATGCTATATCATAAGGTGTAACAGGTGAAACAAGGTCAAATAACTTCAAGAAATTGTATTAACTATCAATGAAAACAAGAAATATAACTAGTTCAACAATGTTGGAGTTACCATGCCTTCAAATGTCACCCTTTGCGGCTCCTACGTTTGTTTATCACTATAACTTTAATGAGACGCATAAGGTTGTCTGCATGCTTGAATGGGATGGTTCACCAAGACATCCTTCCTCATCTGCGGCCCAAGAATGCAAGATTGGCAAGAAAATCTTGAAATTCCCATTGTGGCGCCCATATTTTTGTCATTTACTTGGAAAAAATCTTTTCGTATCATATAACAAGTGTCATTCAAAACCCATGGATCCAGGGGAAAGGGTCATGGCTTCTAAAACTGATTGACATTCTCCATTTAAAGCATCCATGCTATTAAATCTACAACTAAAGTAGAAAACCGCACTCATCATGGAATCGATAAGCACCACAAATGAATACATAAGCACCAAAAGGGGTCCTTCCCATACCCTCGAAGACCCATCTCCATAGCTCAGCGTCTTCACTCTATGCTCAAACAAACCCTCCACAAACGACATACCAATTGTTGATCCAAGAAATATCAAAAGACCCACCTGAGTCTGACCCCTAATCAGTACACTAGACCTCAACAATGCCAGAGGGCCTGAAACATCCTCCAATACAGAGATTACAATAGCAATGTTACAAATTATGATAGCATTTGCGAAAATGACTGAGAACACAAGCCCTGCTATCATCGCGAGATAAACAATTAAATCAGAACCAAACCCAATTATTGAAAATAAGCTGCTCACAGCAACCAGAAGAACAAGAAACAGTGTAAGGCAACCAGTAATCACCATGCACACCCACAAATATGTCGAAACGAGACGCCTCCAAATCTTAGTAACAATTACATAGAACTTGGACACATCAAATTTCTTTCTTGAATAAGTACAATCCACCGAGTAAACGATCACATGACTTTCGACAAGAGAGACAATGTGATATACAAAGGGAAGCACATTGTTGATGAAATGACCATCTCTGAAAATTTTTGGCAAGATTGTTTGATAAAAGGCCTAAGAGGAAGTCCACTGGACTTGGCCACTAACAAAAGCCTTATAGTGAGTCTCTTGACAATGGATTGATCAACTAACACATTGGCTAAAAGAACAGTTGATACAGGACATACAAGGAAAGCTGCAATACCCATGAATCCAATCAAATTGTATCGAAGAATTCGAACAGTTTCTCTTAGAATTTCCAATGCACTGGTGGAATGAAACTGATGATCAGATCGAATGTTATGGTCGAGTGATTCTGTGTGAACATTTTGATATGGGTCATCATCAACATCATGCTTGTTGGGATTTCTAGAACTAATTCCACTAGAAGCTTCCATTTTAAATCAATGAACATACATATATACATACATAATGAATTGCGTATAACAAACCAACCCCTTTAATTCATCAATCAGTGGGAATTTTGAAAGGCTCAATCAGATTTGAACCCAATACACTCGTAGGTATACATACCTCTGTAATAGAAGATGGCAATGTTGATCCACATTGAGCTTTGATTCATACCTTTGTTTGTGTGTGTGTAGAGAGAGAGAGAGAGAGAGAGAGAGAGAGAGAGGGTCGATCTGAAAGTGTGAAGGGTGAGCAGAGGATTTGACAAAATGGGTAGAGAGAGAGAGAGAGAGAGAGAGAGAGAGGCAGGTGGGTGTTGGAAGCGGAATCACGTGAGAGGAGGGGCGTTGGAGACAGCTCTCCCGGCGGAGATGATGGGCGGATTGTCAACAATTCGAATGAAGGCCGGTTAGCAACTTGATTATTTTAATTGATTATTTATTTATTTATTTTATTTTAATTAAAATAATTGTGTTTAACAAGTTAATTATTTTTTGATTTTTTTTTAATTAATTTGATGGTTGTAAAAGAAAAAGTAAATGATTATAAATTAGATATGACATTTTAAGAGTGTTTAAAAATTGATTATTTTAACTAAAATTCATAAAAAAAAAATATAAATTAAATTAATTTTAATAAAATAAAATATCACATCAAATTCATAATTATTATTATTTTTTTTTACAAATATTACATTCAATTATAAAAAAATCCAATATTCTTTTCAAATATAAATGTTTTAACCTACTAAAATAGTTATAAACTAAAATAACCTATTAAAATAATTAACTTTTCAAATAAAACATTTATCTTATTGATTATTTTAGAATTGATTTGAGATGTTTAAAATAAATATACTTTTTAAATTTTTATAAAAAAGATATGTAAAAAAATTTTAAAAAAAATATTAATTAATATGACTTAAATAAACACACTTATATAAAAAAAAATACACTTATATAATTTAACCTAAATAAATTTTTAATTTATTTTATCTATTTTAACCCAATCCTCGATCCACGCACCTCCGAAATTGCGAAGAAATGAGAGGGAGAGGGAGAGAGAGAGAGAGAGAGAGAGAGAGAGAGAGGGTGCGAGACTCCGAAGGCTTTGTGATGTGCCTGTTTTTGGTTCGTTGATTCTTCGTCGGTCTTGTTGGGATAAGGGCTGAGAGAACTGGTGGTGGTGCTGGATCTGCTAGAAGTACCATCAACATATATAGTGACAATAGTTTAAAATTATTTTAAAATGAGTAAAAAAAATAAATATACACATATAATGACAATAGTTCAAAAATATTTTAAAATGAATAAAAAAAATTATTAGGCGTAAATTATAAGAGTAAATTATAAATATATCTCCTGAAATTTATTTAAATTATAAATTATATTTCTTATAATTTTAGAAATTACAATATGCTTCTTAAGATTTTTAATTTTATAACAAATAAATCATTTTATTAAGAAATCATCAAGTTAATTACAGTTTTTAATGATGTTAAAATTTTATTTCAATTAATAATTTAAATATTTTTATTATTGTATAAGAGAATAATTAGAAATTTTATTTTTCAATTAATTTTGTTAAATAAAAAATTCTGACAGAAAAGTATTTGTAATTTTTCAAACCACAAGGGGCAATTCGTATTTTAAGCAAATCTCAGGGATGTATTTGTAATTTATCCTAAATTATAAAGAGAAAATTGTTGAAAAGAAAGGTATAAGGCATTAGGTCTAGGCCTCGTTTGGTAATATTACTTTTTAGCTTAAAAATAAAAAGTCACTAAAAAAATTAAAAAGCCAAGAATCTATACCAAAAAGTCAAAAATTCTATTTTCTTAAAAAAATTAAAAATTCATCACAAACATACTATTTTTTTTTTTACATCATCTTTTAGCTAAAAAGTTAAAAAGTTACTAAAAAAAGCTTGTTCCCAAACAAGGCCCTAGTAAATATTTGTTATTAATAAAAGATCCATCATTTATGAAATAATTTGATAAAAACCTTTTTTTATTGGTTTTAGAGGACACTTTGTTTCCAATTTTACCCTTTAATTTATCTGTTGACTTTTCATTGACTATCTATTCAAATTTATATCTATCTGTTCAAATTATTTTCTATCTGTTTAATTTTTTCTATATGTTCAAATTTATATCTATCTATGCAATTTTTTTTCCTACCTGTTCATTTTTTTACTTATCTGTTCATTTTTTTTACTTATCTGTTCAAATATCTATTCAAATTTGTTTAAATTTTATATGTTCAATTTTTGAACCTATCTATTGCAATAATTGACAAAATATTATCCATTATCTAATGAAAATATTCATTCTCAAACGCATACACTCACACAGAAAAATAAATATTTATCTAGTTTTTCTATCTATTGAAATTCTTTGAATGTATATATTTTAACTTTTTTCTGTGCAAATGAGAGTAGGGTGATGAAGATTATTTATTCAACTTAAATACAAATTTATCTGTTCAACCAAACTTTTTTTTTTTTTTTAAATACAAAGCTATATAATTCAAATTTTGAACAAATCTAAATGTTATTACATATCTATTCAGATATGAGCCATTACAATCTGCTTCATCATCAACAACAACAACAAACAATCAACTATCAACAAGGAAGAATAACTACGAAACGTAAAATAAAATAAAAAGTGAAGAGATTGAGATAACGAATATGCTTATTTGTTCAACAACAACAACAACAACAAAAGAGCATTGAACATGATGGCAAATCATCAGAGATCATATCAGATTTGTTCAATGAACTTTAATCAGATCTGCATCTCCACAGATCTTCCATCATCATCTTCAACTTCCTTCTTCATCGACCAAATCTACAACAACATAATCAAAATCAACTTACTCGAGTGGAAGTAGTGATCACAATTTATATACAAATGTATATAATATATATATATATGAACACAGACATTGGTCATTCACAGTCTGTGTTTGAAGATATTTGAAGATCATACCATGGAAGTTGAAGAATAGATTGAAGAAGTCAAAAATGCGGAATGAAGAGCCGAAGCAAGGCTAGAATGACCTCAAGTTCACTAATCCACCAACATAAGGGTTCATCTGTTCCGGATTGTCACGACGACTGTCCGACACAACCTCTTCTGTTACCACTAATGAAGGTGTTGGCTTTTTTGGCCTTCGAAGGTTAAAAATGTAATTTGAGCATGCCAGTAAGGATCAATAAGTCCTTACATAAATAATAAATGCCAACCAATTAATCAAACAATTGTTTCGAAGTTCTTTTAGTCTCAATGAAGAAGACTTTTACTTGTGGCTTGTTTTTAAGAGAAAACTTAGAAGAACTAATCACAATAGTACAAGAATGAGGGAGTGAACAGTGTCAGAAAACTAAATTTCATTAAGTAAATAAGTGTTTGCAATTGTACATTCGCAGTTCAATAGCTTCGAAGGAGATTACAACAATGAACAGACTAACTTAAAACTAGTCCTAAGATTTTGAAAATGCAGTGTGGAAAAGTAAAGGACTAGAAAGTAAATAACTAGAAAAATATAAGGTAAAATAAACTGGTTTCTAGATCTGGTTTTGCGTCCTCTCACTATCAGCTTTCTCCTCTATTTATATTCTTTGGTGACAACCGTCGAAGTGGCTGGTAACTGTCGAAGTGGCTGGTAACTGTCGAAGTAACCTCCATGAACATCAAACATGGCTCCAAGATGTTTGCCTTCACTAAGTCACTTCTTATAGTTGGGCTTCCCTTCTAAATTTGAATTTAAACCTCCAAAAATTATTTAGCCACGTCACCTTGCTCCTTTCGATTGTTCTAGTACTTTGCAAATCCATTACTATTGATATAACTTGCCACGTGTCCTTCGATGATTGGAAATCTTTTCTAATTCTCCAAACTACCCCTGATGGACCTCGTGTCAGGCTATGATTGGCTAATATAAAATATGTAGTCAACAATACCCCCCACACTAATATAACCAAGACTTAGTGATATTAGTGGACCGACACACTACGCTTTTCTTGCGACACACCACCCACATTTAGGAATGTGAATGGTAATTAATTGTTCTAGAAGTATAACCTTCTTCAAGCAAAGTTCATAAACTAGAACATTGAACTCCCCTTTGCTTTTGGATTTTACTTATATTAACTAAGCAAAGGAAGAGACTAATACTTCCTCTATGGCTAACCAACCCTTCTCCTTCACTAATCAAGCATATGAAGAGGTACTGGACAATAATGGCCATCCTCGAAAAAAACTCAGATGCATTTATTAGCCATACTTACCCTCCTCAATTTATACAAATCACAGAGGCTTACGTAGAGTACACACCTTTATAACAAAAGCTTGCTCACATGAACCTCGAAGGCTCTTTATCAGCCCCAAAGGTCTGCTCTTTTGACTGGCTAGAGTGTGTGAATGAGCCTCAATTTCTACCTTCTTTTGGAATAGACCCAATTGCACCTCCCCTTCCTCATAATCCTAACTGGATTAAGGAATTGGAACTCACCCTCTTCGAAAATCAGCATTTTACCCCATACTAAGCCCCAACTCCTCCCACTACCTACCAATAGCATAAAGCCCAGACTCTGCTTGCTGCCTTCTCCCACCTGACCTTCAAAGTGCTTCAAGATGACACTCCTCACAAGAACCTTCTATGGACTTGTGATATAGTCTCTCGAAGCCATATCCTTAATCTAGTGGCTCAGACAGAACTCTACACCATCTTGGACCAACTTCCTCTCTTACTCAACTAGCATAAAAATGCCCTGGCCTCTAACAAATCATTGGAAGAGATCTCTACCACTCGTATTCAAACCTAATATGAAGTAGCAAATCTCCTTGAAGACTATGAAGACTTCAAGAACAATGACTCAACATATGGAGAAGATGCTGAGATGGATGGGATGGACGAGGTGGAGAAGGCACTAAAGCAGACGGAGTTTGAGATAAAAGCCCAACAACTTTTCTACCAAATAAGGGCACACCAACTAGAACGGCCCCAACTGATAGGATTGAGGAAATGTTGGAGAGAGAACATTCATTCATTGAATTTTGCTGGAATAAGTTCCATGACCTTATAACCTTTTACATTCCTTATTTTTATGAAATTGAGAATGTACTCAAGTAGGTCCTTCAATGTAATAACTTATTTATTTAATAAAATATTGGTTTCTTTCTTCCAATTACATGGTTTGTACTTGTTAATATGCATGTCTTTAATCAAACTTGTTAACAAGAATGCTAGCTAGCTTCGAAGCAACCCATTCATTTCGAAGCCAAGTCAAGTATTTCAAAGCACACTTTCTCTCTTCTAGAGGTAGTAAAATGCTCCTTCAAAGGAAATTTACTTGGTAGAAAGTCCAAAAAATGTACTTCCAAGACCTTCGAAATGTTAAATAGGTCCTAACTCCATATGGGTCAAATAAAACCCAGATAGCTTGAATCTACTTGACCCATCTGATTAAATAGGCAACTTACATAAGAAGGTATAAAGCCCTAATCTTCGTACTCTTGCCCACTTATTTGCTCATTTCTTACTCTCACTCTTACTCATACTCACCCATGCTCTTACGCCAACTCTTGCTTATCATTGCCCTCATTTCTCACTTCTTTAATCCCTCCTTCAACTCTCATTGATGGCTGCTTCTTCCTCCGTAAATTTGCCAGTCATCGAATGCCTACGTCCCTCAGTGGCTTTGAAGAGATGTATAGATGAAGAAATAGCCAAGTACAAAGAACCAAAGGGCTAAAATGTGATGGATAGAAGGTACTTCGTTCCTCGTAATAGCGCAAAATGGGAGTATGTCCTTGGCCCTATTTTTACTGAGACTCTTGCCGTACTTCCTACCGTGTATCCTCGCTTGAAAGATCACTACCTTCTCTATGAGGAAAAGTTCAACTGGGGAGGTTGGAGGACCTCTCGACCTCATCGTTGTTGGCCCATATTAAAGACAAAATAAGAGGAATGGTATGGTAGGATTGTTGCTGCCAAAGAACAAGACCTAGAGGACCTCTACATTCTTGATGCTCTCCATCTTTCCAGGTTCATAATCCCTAAAGACCCCTTTCTTATTCTTACTGCTCTTTGTTTTTGGAACTCAGCTTTTAACTTTTTCCAATTTCGGTGTGATATGATGGCCCTCACCATTTTGGATATCTGTCATTTTCTAGAGCTCTCACCTATTGGCGACCCCTTCAGCCTAGATTACCCAGACCTTAAGGTCTCTTACTCTGTTCTTACTTCGAATTCTTCTTATAGTGAATTGATAGGAGTTGAGAATAATAGAGAAGATCCTGTGACAGACCAAGAATTCTTTTCTTTCATTCTTTACTGGCTTTGTAAATTTCTTTTTTGTACCTCTTTTCAAAAAATAATGTCCGAATTTGTCCTTTTTACTAAGGCTCTGGCTTCAAAGAAGACGATAGTCCTAGGCTCCTATGTTTTAGGTCATGCATAAAGAGTTTGTTTCCAATTTTGTTAGAGGCCTCTAGAGCCTAATCAAGGAGGCCCTATTTGAGTTCTCCAACTTTGGACTTTTGCTTACTTCACTGATTTTCACTCTCCCTGCTTGAAATTCTTGGTGCAAGAGCCCACCACTTATGAAGAGAAGTATGCTAGAGTTTCTTTAAACCCTTCCAATTTTGCCTACTACTTTTCTTACTTCCACAATCTCCCAACCTCCATTCGTCCTTCCTTCTTCTGTCATTTCGATGCCAATAGCATAGCTGAGGGCCTTCTTGTCTGACACCACCTGCTCCAAGCCTAACCATAAGGAGATGTAGGCCTCAATTTTAGTTCCAAGGGAGCTCTTTATTGGTACCCTAAACTCAAGGGCCTACAAATGCATTGATGAGGCTTATTGCCATGCCCAATCCGCAAGGCAATTTAGGCTTACTCAAAGGATTCGAGTCCCTCTTTACAGCCTCTCAAACTCTGACCTCGACACCAGAAACTTGAAGGTTTCAAGGATCAGGCTAGATGAGGCAATAATCAAGGTTTTAAAGGATGCCACTAGCTTTGAATTTTTGCCTTTTATTGATCATAGTGGGGTCATGAAAAGGTTTCAAGATTGGTGGACAACCAACATGGAAATGCATCTTACCACTCCCACCTTAGTCTTACTGAAAGAGTTAGATGTGCCTGTTCAATGTGGGAAAGCCAAAACCATAGAGGCTGGCATCACCATTGCTTCCACTCTTGCTGTTTCAGCCCCTACACTCAAAATCACTAGGGCTGCCACTAGGAAATTATAGCTTGACTTTTCCGCACTCCTTTCGGAAGGCGCATAAGCCCTACAGTGTCGGACTCTCATGGTTCTGAATTTTATTTCACAAGTGCAATGTGAAATAATGAAAACGCAAAAGAGTCCAAATCCGGCAATTCTTTTGAAAAATCGATGTTTTGAATCAAATGCCAAAAATGAACTGTTTTACCAGATTTCAGAGTCACCACCTAAATATTTTGTTTTGAGAAATTTAGGAAACCCATGACTCGTTGCAAAGGCCATTAGTCTGTCATCACCAAAGTGTCTTGGTACAGGAACTTAGGTACGAGAGGGGAAGGCCGTGAATTGAACACTCCACTCGCCCAATCAAAGATCGGCCTCTACTAATCATAGTGTGATTCTTATTTACATTATATGCTCTTGTTCCAGCTCTTAAACTAACTTTAATAAGTGATGCATACAAGTATAGACTAATTTTGCAATCATTGGAACATGTGATTCATGTTTGTTTTGAAAAAGTGTTTTGAATATGTACCAATTGAAAAAGTGATCGCATATGAACATTATTCCAATTATTCCAATTCAAGCAAATAGCCTTCATCCACCGGCATTCAAGCAGTTTATCAATTAAGCAGTTAGCCTCATGATAAGCATGCTAGATATAGCAATAATCACACTCATGCATCATGCTAAAGCAAATAAAAGCTTACCTCATACTCCAAGCCAAAAGGGAAACTAGTTAGAAAAATGCATGATTCCTATGCAACAGGACTAATGCAACATATGCGATATGTAATTACTAGGCTCGATTACTAATATGATATATGGATCAATTTGATAACATGCGGTAAAACACTTATTCAAAGAAGTATTTGAAATAACAATGCGATTAGAATAATGAACCGAGCCTCAATGTATGTAATACAAGTGGATGCAAACATGAAGTATGCTAAACGAAACATGATGCCCTAAACTAACCATTATAAGCTAGGAAATAAAAGGGAGAAAGACGTGGGATTGGAAAACATACACATTATTACATATTTATCCTCACGTATGAGGGTCTGAATCAATGTCCGATAGTCCAAATTAAACTAATTATTATAGAACCAAATGAATTAATAACTAACTAAATAATGAGTTACAAATCTGAAGATGTACAATGCTCGCATGCGCAGCATCCAGAAGTTGCCATGTCTGCCCAGATTGTTCTGTTTCACTTTCAGCCACGGCCCTCTGTTTCTACACAACACACTGCCTTACCTTTTATTGATGCCCGGCCAACCCTCATTAACACCCAGTTGGGCCTATAGAAGTCCGGTCGTAGCTCTGTTCTATGTAAGTCCATTTGGTGCTCTGAAGTGAAAACCATGCAGACAGAGTGTTCTGGACTCTCTTTGTCCTTCTCACACTTCTCTATCATGGCAAAGTATCGAAAGAAGGTTAAAATTGATTGCTTGATGATCTTGGATACAATTTTGGACAAAAATTGATGAAATGCAATGAATATGACCATCCCTCCCTCTTATCATAGTGAACTCAAAGAGGGTGGTAGAGACACTTCAAGAATCATCAAAACTTCATAAATTAGCATATGATCATTCTTGACTCAATTAACTTGGCATAACGTCCGGCCAAGCCTAAGTAGTTTATGTAGTGCTCATCAGCCTAGTGTTAAGATGAGATGGTTTCTTTGAAGGCATTCTTATTATTGGCCAACTATTCTTAAGGATTGCCTAGAGTATGCAAAGGGTTGCCAAGCATGTCAGAGGCATAGCATGTTAAGGCATGTTCTAATAAATGATCTACATGCAGTAGTAAAGCCTTGGCCATTTAGAGGGTGGACAACGGACATGATAGGAAAAATTTACCCTCCTTCTTCGAAGCAACATTGTTTCATTCTAGTAGCCACAGACTACTTTACCATGTAGGTTGAAGCTAAGCCTTATAAGACTATGGATCAAACAAAGGTGATTGACTTTATCAAGGAGTTAATCTATACATTTGGTATTCTACATACCATAATTGTGGACAATGGGACTGTGTTTGATGGAAAGATATTAAAAGCTTTTGTAGCGGAATATGGAATTAGCCCTATCAACTACACCCCATATTATGCACAAGTAAATGGTCACGCAGAGTCATCTAACAAATCCTTAAAAAAGGGGATACAGAAAGTTGTGGAAGACAATCCTAGAGATTGGCACAACTTGTTGTTAGATGTTTTGTGGGCTTATAGAACCTCCCAAAGATCAAGTACATGAATTACTCCTTATGCCTTAGTATATGGGCATGATGCAGTACTTCCTATGGAAATCAATATTAAGTCTTTGAGGGTAAAATGCCAAGACCATCTAAGTGCTGATCAATATCATCAAAGCATGCATTTAGAGTTAGAAGGTATGGATGAAGACAAAAATTTGGCATTAAATAATATCGTTTTACAAAAGAAAAAAAACAGCCAAAAGTTATAATAAAAGGGTTCAATACATCAGCTTTGATGAGAGAGACTTGGTTTGGAAAATAATACTTCCTATGGGAATTAAAAGCCAAAGTTTTGGCAAATGGTCACCTTATTGGGAGAGACCATACCAAGTCCATAGAGTCTTGCTTAGAAGAGCCTACCATTTGAGAAATTTAAATGGATATATGCATCCCAAGAAGATTAATGGCAAATATTTGAATCATTATTACCCAACCATATGGAAGGCAAAAGGAGTCTAAATACTATGTGGAAATATTAAGTACAGACAATAAACACTTGTGTTAAATAATAATGTTTCATTTCATAAAAATTTAAGTACATTATGCCACAAATTGGCCCAAAATTCATCACAATGTTTCAACTGTTCCCATACAATAAGCTCCATGTTCTGGAGTGTTAGGAATAGTTATATGACAGTATTCATCTCCTGTCTACGGCTTGATGGCCCCTGATGTGAAGTGTGCAGCCTCTCTACGTTCTACTCTAAAGCTAGATTAACTGCTGCTAGCTCATTCTCCAATTTTGCCTTCCTATGTAAGAGTTGAGTTTGAAGTTGTGAGGCAGAGGAGTGTTGTCCCTTTAGCATTGAAACTTCAGAATGAATGTGGGAAACAAACTCCTTGACTTTTAAAAGCTCCTTCTCTGCAGCCTTAGCCATTTGGCAGATGTTGACATAAAAGTCGATGGTTGCTGCTGCCTGGGTTAAATAGCCTTTGAAGGCAACATTAGATTGTTCGAAGAGCTGGCAACACTTGAGGAATCCATCCTTGATAGTTGGTTTATGTAAAGCCTCAAATGGAATCCTCAAGAAGGTCCTCATCAACTCTAAGCAAGTGTCTAAATCTACATGAGGAAGGGAGATGGACTCAGCAGTAGTGGGGCTTTTAATTATCTCTAATAAAGAGTTAGCTAAGTCTAGTGGCTTAGTATCACTACCAGTTGGAAGGGTTGGTGTAGATGTATCAAATAAGCTCACCAGCTGGGCTTCGAAAATGTCCACTTCTCTTCTAAAAGGGGTATTGCAGAAGGGCCATTTAATAAAGGAAGTGCTGGAAGAATTGGTGCATGAGAAGGGGAGGAAGATGTCTCAGCAGCATCCATAGTCTTGGCCACTAGTAAGTCTAAGGAAGTAGGGTTGGAGCTAGGTAACAAAGGAAGCATTGGTGTGCTACTAGTGCCACCTGTAGAAGTACCAACTGCCACTGAAGTAGGGTGGTAACAAGAGTACTCTCAGAAAGCAAGGGGGTTATCTGGAGGATATGGAGGCATATGGAGGTGAGGCAGTTGTCACCATGGATAAACTAAGGAGCTTAGCAGTGCCATGGATAGGAGATAAGGATGAGAGAATGATTGGCACATCAAGCCTCGAAAGAATTGAGGAGGTAGATGCATGAGGTGTAGAGATAGGGATTGAAAACACTATTTGTAGGGGCTCTACACTTATTGAAGAACTGGTATATTCTTTTCCTCTTCTTTTATAGCCTCTAATTTTGTGGAGCCCAGGTAAGGCCTCTCAATTCCCTCCAGAAAGGAAGAAGCTAGCACTGAAGATGTAAGAAGTAGGCTAGTTGCTTCTGTATTTCAAAAGAAAGAAGTATAAACGCAATGTTGATGTGAGGGATATGAGCGGAAGAATCATTAAGGAGTAAAGAAAGTTACCAGTAGTTGTAGTAGTGGTAACCAGAGAGCTGCGAAGAGTATGATGTTTTGCAACTTGACTTCTTCTTGCAGCCTCCTTTTGTGCTGCCCTAGCAGTAGCAGCCTTCTCCTTTGAAACTTTATGTTGCCTCTTCTTCTTTGACCTTTGGAACACAAGGATCTCCTTGGCCTGTTCCTTCTCCACTGCCTGGGTAGCTGTTTCGTGAGCAAAGTCCATGATAAGTTTGGCAGTGGGAGAGGCTGGCCTTTTCCTCCTTTTCAAGGGAGACTCTTTTTCCTCTTCTTTTTCTTCTTCTGAGGAGACCCCAGGTGCCTCTTCCACAGGCTCAAGTTTTATTTGGGCCTTTCTCTTCTTTAACTCCTACTGTTTGGTCTTCAATGTGACTAGGGCTGATGCTCGCTGAGGTGAGGCCTCCTGCAAAGCCCCTGTGCCAATAAAAAGAAATACTAAGAGTGATAAAGGTACAAAAGGAGGGGAAGGAAGGCAAAACAAGAGGCAGAACATGTAAATTTCTGTAGACACCCCAATTTTAACCACTCGTAAGACTTAGGCGCTTGATTCCGAACACTCAATGATGAAGGTTACATTGTGTAAATAGTTTGAAATCTCGACAAAGAAATCCGATTTCAAGCTTTAAACAATCCTAACTTGTCATATCCACAGTATTTCTACTCTAGAAACTCAGTTTTGAACATTATACCAACCTGCATTGAACCTGAAATAGAGGAACAGTGAAAATGCACTGAGGCCCGGCCGTGCCTCAATGATGGCTGGTCGGGCACCTTGACTTTTCAAAACAGATTGTGTAAGTATCTGCCAGCTGTCTTTTTTAACAGATATTTTGATCTGCAACGCAGTCTCTATAAATACGAGGCTGCTGGACTGAGGTGAAAGGGTTGAACGATTGAAGAGAATGATATATTTCAAGGTTTAGATATATCAAAGTTTAAGAAACTAAATAGTTGAAATCCTTATTTCATCTTCCTATTTTCATAATCTATATATCATCCATCCATGCCATATCAACATAGAGCTTGGACTTGGAACTTGATTGAGATTTTGAAAACCATAACTTAAGCTTGAGGGTGTTGGAATCAAGTTTGTCAACAAAGAGCTTACCTCTCTTTCAAAGGTAGAATTTTGCACCTTCTTCTTTCATCTTCTTGTACTCGTTTCTTTTATTTTTCTTGCCTTTATATATTGATTTTCAGAGTTGAATTGAGGCCCAAAAAACATGATTTGAGGTCTTGATATTTGAGGGGTTAGCCACCCCTCCTTAGGCTTTGTTCCATAGCTTTTTCTCTACTTTTTTAACTTACTTTTTTTCTTGCTTTTAGCTTTTGTTTTTCACCTATTATGGGCCATTTTAGTACTATTTTAATTTATTTAAATAGCTTATGCTTTGACTAGTGTACTTGTTGTCTCATAAGTTTGCTTGTATAGCTTGTTGTATGTTTATTCTAAGCTTTTCTCTTTAAGTAATTTCCTTATTTAATAATCTCATTTTAATAATTGAGTTGTCACTCATTTTATTTCATTTTAGAGTCATTTCAAATGGTTGATGGTTAATCAACACATGAACTGGAGTTTTGCACTTAATGGCTTAATCTCTACGGAGATTCATTGTTAACGGTGTAATCTTTCTTTCATGTTGAGAATTACTTCTCATGTGATGGTTCTCTCCTTTTAGAGGACTTAACATCACCATGGACAAAGAAATTAATGAATGGCAATGACTAAAGAATTGATTTAAAAGCAATCAACACACTTAAAGAAGATGGCTTATACCTTCATGTACCTCAGCCATGGCAATCAATGCCTCTTTTGGTCCAAGGCATTCCAACAGAAGACCATATGCTCCTCTTTTATAAAGAGCATTTATAGTGACTCTAGTTTAAACCAAATTAGTTTCATGTTTTGGATCCGGGTTTCATTGTCTTATATGATTGTTCATGTCCTATTTCTCCTTATTCCTCATTGAGTTTGGTTATTGGAGTGTTTTGGTTACGTTCAGAACAGGTTGGTTACTTGCTTTTCAAAACTGTTGTTGTCTAGATTTTTGTCTCTACGCTCGAGCGGTATTTGAAAACTCTTAGTACTTTTACAAGTCAACAAAACTAATAGGAGGGTGCATTCTTCACTTGAGTGGTGTTGCGCTCGAGCGGTACTTCTTGAACTCAGGCGGTGGTCTTCTATCTGCAAAACTTCTGAGAGTTTGTATTCTACGCTCAAGTGGTCACATCCTATGCTCGAGCGATCATACTTTTTGTGTCTGGACGCTCAAGCTACACTTCTTATGCTCGAGCAGTCTATACGTATATCAGTTCGCAAAAGTCACTTTTTAAATCACTTTTTCATCTCTCTCTCTCTCTCTAAACATTCTAAAAACCCTAGATCTAGAGCTTCTCTCTCTAAAACTCTCATTCTCTCTACAAATACACCTTGATCTAGTAGTTTCTCAACCATGGCCCTTTGGGAAAAAGGATAGAACTTGCCTAGGGCTTCCATTTAATCTAAGCGAATCGCATTTTCGTCACCGATGGATTTTCGAATTTTCTCCTCTTCGCTCCAAAAGGTAAGAATTCTTGAGCTTCTTTTCAATACTTTACTATAGATAGACTTGTGGTAGTTTTTATGGCATTTAAAAATATAGAGTTTTATAGTTGATTTTTTTAAAAGCATATAGGTTGTTTGGGTTTAAATTAGTGGATTTATGCATTATGTTTACGATTTATCATGGGTTGCAAAACATGTATAGGGTGTGGGTTTGGAAGGTTTGGTATTTCATTTGTAAATTTTGGAATGTTAAAGAGGAAGATTAATGTTGAATAAAATTGGGTTATGTTGTGGTGGTTTATAAGTATTGGGGTTTTGGATTAATATTGATGGATGTTGGCTATTGTTGTGCTTGTTGGGATTTAGAGTAGTGAAGTTTTGTTTTCAAAATAAAGTGGAACTATCTTTTTATAAAACATGAGAGATTTGTAATGAACGGGAATATGGAATTACCTAACGATGTATTTCTTGTTTTGATTACGTAATTGGTGTCTAGAGTTTTGTCCTTAGCCATCGGTGGAGAATAGTATTACTTGTCGTTAGATATAGGTCATGAGTACTACTGCGTAGGATGGTATGTTGTTGATTGTGAATGGACATTGTAAATATACAATTTAATTGTTGAGCTATGGATTATGTTGTCAAAGAGGTAATGGACCATGTATGAATGTTGTTATGTTATGAGATGGTCGTTGGATAGTATGATTTTGGTGTTCAGTAATTCGTATTGTGTTTTTGAAACATTTTAATAATGTAAGAAAACTCGTTGTTGAACGATGGTGCATGGAGCACATTTTGAAGGAAGTGGGTTAATGTATTTTACTGTTAATAGTCAAGATTGTAATAATTGGATTAGGTGTAGGTATTACACCCGTGTATTGTTGATGTTGGTTAGCTTGTTATACTTTCAATGTGATGTTGTTTGGGGATCCATTTCCCGCTGTATTGTGATGTTGTTATACATTTCAAAAGGTGACACCTTGACAGAAGTTTCCTTGTCCCTTCGGGTTTGTGCCTAATAAAGTGTGAAAGAGGGTCTGTTTCCGGCTATATCTAAGCCAGCAAAGCGTAGCGCCTTGTGATAGGTTCTTTCTTCCTTCCGGTTTGTGCCTGATAAAGTATGACCTAAGGGGCACCCCCTTTCAGGTGAGACCGGTAAAGTGTTATGTGTTATATGTGTTGCGGAATCTGTCATCCATGCTGTATGCCAGTGCAGATTAAATTGGTCATATGTATTATTCTCGGTTATTTATTTTTTTAGATATGTGCGTTATTGGTTTTTCGTGTTGTGGTTGTCCTTTAGTCCTTGGGCCCTAGGCTAGGGAAGTTCGTTGATGTATTGGTCGGTAGATGAGTATGGTGTAGTGATATGTAGAGTTGGGTTATGACTTATATATGGGGTTGTGTTTTCATAACAAATGTTTAAGTGAAATTCTTTTATGTTAGCATGGAGGGTTTTATGAAAATAAGAATGGGGTTTTGAAATGTGTGTTGGAAGATAACCAGAATTTCTAAGAGAAGCAATGGTTTTATACTGTGTTGAATAAAGAAGAACTTTTGAGAAAAAACATATTTATATGACTATGCTTTTGGATATTAACTGTCATATTACTTATATGGTATAGCGTGGTGCATGCATAATCATTTTTATCTATATGTTGTGATTGGTTAGGATCTTCGGGATCTCTACTGGGCTTAATGCTCATTCCATGTTTTGACAAAAAAAATCCAAGTACAAAGTTAGAAGATTGTTCGAAACTAATGTCTTTTACTTTGCTGGCCATGGGGCCTTTTATTTGTCGGCTGAGAGCCATGTATTGTATAAGGGTAAATCCCTTTTGTTTTTATTTATTGTTATTTATTATAAGCCTAAGGGTATTGTACCATGTCTTATTTATATATCATCATTGTTGTCGTGAGAGAATGTTACTATTTATTTTGTATTTGTTCCTGAATGGATGCAATCTTTTAAATAATGCAATCTTTTAAATAATGTAAGGATTTGGTAATGAATTTGGGTAATAAAAGGCGGGGCATTACAACATTCCCATATACTATGAATTGCATTGACTACAGTTTAAGCTTTCTACTGGCCTTCAAAGAAGAGCCAATTAAATACTAAATGATTGGATGTCTCCAATCTTCTTCTTCCAAGTCACTTTGATTAGCCTCTACCAATATACCCCATCCTGCTAAAGGCGGTATTGGCTTCTAATATGTTGCTTGACTCATATCTATTTGAGTATTATCCATTCTTTTGAAATTTGAAGCCTTCTGAGCCACATCATTGGCATTGTGATTCATGAATCTTGGAATGTAAGTTACATTTGCCACTTGGAATTGGGAGAGCAAATGTACAGCAACAACATAGCATGGTAATAGGCTTACACTTTGACATTTAAAGACTCTTTTTACTTGATTAATTAACAACTAAAAATCTCCAAATATGTCAACTACATAAGCTTGTAAGCCAATAAGTATTTCAAGTCTCATAACCAAAGCTTCGTACTCAACGTAATCATTGGAACGAATGGTTTCATCAATTCTAAAACCATGCCTAGTTTTTGCCCCTTGTGGTGATTTGATTACAATACCAATCCCAACTAGACCATTAGCTTTTGACCCATCAAACCACATCTGCCATGGTTCGAAATCAGCTATGTCAAGAACCATTATTTCTTGACTTTCTGTTTGACATTAATGATTAGCTAAGAAGTTGGCCAACATGTAACCCTTTACTGCCTTTTGGGGGACATATTCTAAGTAGAATTTTGACAAAGCTAAAATCCATTTGCCAATTCTTCCTCTTAATATAGGTCTAGATAACATATATTTAACCAAATCTGTGGTTGCAATTACCAAGACAACAGTAGGCAAAAGATAATATCTTAATTTTATTGCTGCAAAGAACAAGGCTAAACACAGCTTTTCTATAGCTGAGTATTTACATTAACAAGAGTTTAAAAACCTACTAAGGTAATAGCCTGCTTGCTCCTTGCCTTCTTCATTGTCTTAGGGTAAGAAAACTCCCAATGTATCCACCCAAAAAAAAGAAAACTCCCAATGATTCTTTAGCTGCAGCAATGTATAACTTCAAGGGTTTGTCCTTCCTTGATGGGATCAATACTGGAGGTTTGGCCAAATAGGCTTTTATTCCTTTGAAAACAACTTGATACTTTGTTGTCCATGTGAACTCTTTTTCATCTTTTAACTTTAACAAAGAAGAAAAAACTTTAGTTTTCCCAACAGTATTAGAAATAAACCTTCAAAGGAAGTTATTTGGCCAAGAAATTTTTGCAATTCTTTCTTACTTGCTGGAGGCTTAGCCTCAATGATGGTTTTGGCTTTGTTCTCATCAATCTGTATTCCCTTCTTATGTCCACATACCCCAAGAAGTTTTCAGCTAATACACCAAAAGTACACTTGAGTGGATTAAGTTTTAGCTTAAATTTCCTCATTCTTTCAAAGGCTGTTGTCAGATGGACTAAATGCTCTTTCATGGATTAAGATTTTACAACCACATCATTAATATAGCGTTCCAAATATACTCCAATCAGATCATGAAAAATAGTGTTTATTGTCCTCTGATATGTTTCTCCGACATTCTTCAGTCCAACTGGCATCTTAACCTATTCGAAGATTCCAATGTTTCCAAGACACCTGAAAGCTGTCTTGTGGACATCCTCCTCAGGTATGCACATCTGATTATAGCCAGAATGTCCATCCATCATGGACAAAACTTTATGTCCTGCTGAATTGTCCACTAGCAGATCAACTATTGGTATAGAGTACTCATCCTTTGGGGTTACCAAATTCAAATTTCGAAAGTCAATGCATACCCTTAGTTTTCCAATCTTCTTGATCACTAGCACAATATTAGATAACCACCCAACATATCTGGCTGTTCTAATAAAACCTGCTTTAAGGAGCTTGTAGCTTGCTTTCTGTGCTCCTTTCAGATACAACTAGCCCTACAGTTCGGACTCCCGTGGTTCTGAATCTGATTTTACAAGTGCAATGTGAAATAGTAAAAACTCAAAAAAGTCCAAATCTGACAATTCTTTTGGAAAATCGATGTTTGAATCAAATGTCAAAAATGGACTGTTTTGCCAGATTACAGAGTCGCCACGTAAATGTTTTTGAGAAATTTAGGAAAGCCGAGACTCGTGCCAAAGGCCATTAATCCGTCATTACCAAAGTGTGTCGACTCAAAAACTTAGGTATGAGAGGCAAAGGTCATGAATTGAGCACCCCATTCGCCCGATCAAAGATCGGCCTTTACTAATCATGATGTGATTTTTATTTATATTATGTGCTCTTGTTCCGGTTATTAAACTAACATTACTATGTGACACACATAAGTATAGACTAATTTGAAAAAGTTGAAACATTTTGATTTCATGTTTATTTGAAAATTGTTTTTGATACTTGTCACTTGAAAAGGCGAGTTTGTATGCACATTAATCAATTTGTCCCAATTTTTGCAATTAGCCTTCATCCACAGGCATTCAAGGAGATATATCAATTAAGCACTTAGGCTCATGGAAAGCATGCTTGACATGGCAACACTAACACGCAATGCATCATGCTAAAACTCGAAATTGCTCACCAAGTACTCCAAGCCAAAATAAAGAAAAATAATTAGAAAATATGCATGCTCCTAACTAATGCAATATGACTAATGCAACACACACATTATGTAATTTTAATAGGCTTGGCTATGAACATGGCCTATGATTCTATTCAAGACATGTGATGAATCACGTATTCAAGCAATGCATTTAAACATTTGGTAGGTATAATGAGCCAAACCTTGGATGCATGCAAGACAATGGATGCAAATCATAAGAATACTAATTTGAAAAATGATGTTCTATACTAACCATCGTAAGCAGGTAAGTAAAAGGAAGAAAGACGTGGGGTTGAGAGACATACAATTTATTACATGTTGGCCCTTGCACAAGAGAGTGCGAATCAAAGTCCGAGAGTCCGAATTATTACAAAACCGAATGAACAAATAAGCTAAGCTAATTATCTACTTATTACAAATTCTAATGAATACCAAAGAAATGAATTTAGCTATCTAAGTTAACTAGCTATAACAATTACAAAAAAAACAACGGCTACAACAATATATATTAATTAAGTACAACAACAATAATTAATTACAACAATAACAATTAATGATTAATCATCAAAAAAGGATGCATAAGGATCCATAATGCTCGTATGCGTAGAGTCCAGAAACTGCTCTATTTGCCCAGACCATTCTGTTTCACCTTCAGCCACTGCCCTCTATTTTCTGCAAAACATGCTACTGACCAAACATTGATGGCCGGCCGACCCCCAATGAAGCTCGACCAGGCCCAAATAAAGTGGTCGTGCCTTAATTTTATGCAAAACCCTGTGTTCGTGCTCTAAGGTGAAAATAGTGCAGACAGAGTTTTCTAAGCTCTATTTGTCCCTCTCACACTCCTCTATCATGGGAAAGCCTCAAGAGAATGTTGGAATCATTTCCAAAACCATAAATGAGCAATTTGTTTGATTGGTGATTTCGGCCACAATTTGGACAAAATTCAATGAATGCAATGAATAACAACCATCCCTTCCATTTATCATGGAATAAGCTCAAAAGGGGGGAGTAAAGACGCTTCAAGGGTTGTCAAAACAACCTGAATTGGTGTGTGACGACTTTTGACACAATTGACTTGGCATAACGTCTGGCCGAGCCCAAGCAATATAACTCATTTTCTTTATGTGGGTTGGTTCATTTTAAGCCAAATTTATTAGTCTTTACCATTCTTTAATCCATTTGTCCAAGATGATAGTTACGTCCACTAAAGATTACATCCACTAAGTGAGTAACATGTCAAACAGGAAGTGATTCTCAACATGAAAAAGAGACTATGCCATTGACAATGAACCTCCGTAGAGATTAAGCCATTAAGCATAGATCTCTAGTTCAGGTTTTGAATAACCCGTCAAGCGATTAAAACAACTCTCAAATGAAAGAAATGAATGGTAAGTTGATTATTAAAATGAGGCTCTTAAACATGGAAATTAAACAAAGGAAGGCCAAGAACAATATGCAACAAGCTATGTATAAGGACTTGTGATACAATAAATGAACTAATTAAAGATTGCACCAATTAAGCAACCCAGGACAGCCCTAAAAAAGCCCCTAATAGGTGAAAAACAGTGACTCAAAGTGCATGAAAAGAGCCCAAAAAGCTAAACAACAAGCAAAGACAACAAGGCTAGTAAGCAAGAAAAAGGAAGGGTAGCTAACCTCTCCACTTTTGAAACCTCAGAGCATGATTTTCAGCCTCTTTTAAACTTTGAAAATCAATTTAGAAAGTGAAAAAAAGGTGTAAAAAAAAAAACAGGGGTTTGAGCCATAGGTGAAGGTGTAAGAAAGAGTGTTAAGTCTCTCTACCCTTTGATAGCTCTCCAAACCCAAGGTTAGACACTTGAAAGAAGATCAAAACAATACAAAATACAAGAACTAGATAGCAAGAGATAGAAAAGAGAGCAAGAAAAGAGATAGTAAGCTTATACCTCTCAAGAAAGGTAAGCTCTTTGTTATGAATCAAACTAAGTCCAAACACATTCTCCAGCTTGAATTGTGATGCTCAAGGCTCAACCAAGCTTCCAAGGCTAAGGTGTAAAGGTGTATATGGTGTATGGATATAGGTTAAAGGTGGTAAGCTTGCTCAAAGGTTTCTTGCACAAGAAGAAGGAGCTCTCAAGATGATGTATAAGCTTTTTAGAAATTCTTCAACCCTCAAAATAGAGATACAACTTCGTTTTTATAGAATTTGAGCAAAAGAGGTCATAAATATCTTCAAAAATGGACAGCTGGTGGGCTCCCGCCCAGAACAGTGTTTCTCGCTACCAAGGCACGACCGGCTCTCAATGAGGCACAGCCGGGCCTCAATGTGATCCCTTGTCTCCTTGCTTCAGCCTCAGCACAGGGTGACACAATGTGTAAAAATGGATTTTTGAGGTACAAATAGTGGGAATATGGAAGGTTTGGGATTGTTTCGACGCTTAAACATAGCCCCTTTGTTGAGACCTCAAACCACACACAACCCCACTTTCATCATTAAGCATATCGAGTAAAGTGCTCGAGCCTTGCGGACAGTCAAAAATAGGGTGTCTACAATTGCCCCTCTTTAACAGAGCTCGAAGTCATAAAGTGACGTGAGTGAATGTCAAAGCCTAGAGACGACCCATTTTGATGAGGCCGCAAGGCTTGGGCAAGAAATCAAGACATAAATGCAAAAATTGAACTCAAGGGCAAAGCACAAAAGCGAAATGCAACAAATAACTTATGATCATACAATGAAACATCTGAACACAAATAACAAGTGACAAAACAACGCCACAAGCAAAGCAAGAATGCGACAATGAATGAAAACATAAATCAAAGCAAAACAGATCCTACTGTGTCTCACATGAAAAGAAGTGAATAAATGGATACGTCTCACATGGAAAGCACAAAGAAAGCACAAACCAAACTACGTCTCATGTAGAAAGGATGTAAGAAAATGCGGACCTAACTACGTGTAATAACCCGACCCTCGTATGTGTTTCTGGTATACTTTCGGTCCCCTATTCTGTGCATTTAAATGCTTATTGTGAAATTAAGTTTAACGAAGTAAATCTTATGATTATAGATTCATATCTGTTTAATAAGAGGAATATCTGTCACAATTAAAATGTTTGGATCAGAAATTGAGAGCCTTAGAGACTTGATAATCTGAAATTGATTTTACATTTGAGATCAGCATAATTTTTATGTAATAAAAAGCATTTTTGTGAAAATTTGATTTGGGATGATTAAACTGATAGAATTTTGTCCTCTTCAACTTTTTATATATAAATGTGTGTCTCTTTGAACATTGGACTTAGAACCATATACAAATATCCCCTGAGTGAAAATTTTGAAGAGGAAAGTTAGAGAGAAAGAGAGGAGGTTCTTCAAGAAGGAAGATTGGGAAAGTTGAAAGGGGTTATAGAGCTTCAAACTCAAGGTATGTTGAACCACACTAATGATCTCTCTCTTGGATTTGTGTAAGGAATCCCTTTCATTCATGAGGAACTAGGGTTTAGAATTGAGGTTGTGTATGGTAATTTTTTTTACTACTTAACATTAAGATGAGCATTTGGAGGTAGGATTGCATTTTATTCCATCAATCTCCATGCATAAACTCACTTATGTAGTTAGATGGCCATATACACATGCATGAGTGAAACCATGTATAAGTGGAAATATAAAGGAATTAATTTGTGATTGATTGTGTTATTGAGTTCAAAATAAGTTTGTAATTAATCCTTATGTGATTTCAAGCCATATTCTTGTGTTAAATTTACTTATTTTTGAGCCTTACTATATGTTCATCAAGAGGAGTTTTGTTTGAATTTCGGACAGCAAACTGGACAAATCGCCGCACGTGCAGGGGTCATGGCTGCACGTGTGAGAAATGGGAAATTTTTAGGTTTTGGCTACTGCTAAAAAGGCACGTTCAGGGCTTCCCAGCCGCACGTGCGGGACTAACTGCTGCATGTACGGGGCTCATAGCCGCATATGCAGACCATGCTGAAGAATTTTGTCTGCTCCATTTGACCTGTTTAACCCTCTGTGATGGTTAAAATTAGTATTTGAAATCTTTAAAATGCTTCTTAATTTACTGGAAGTTATCGAATGAAATGTGAATTTAAGAAGGACTGGGACTAATTTGTGAGTTATATGTGTGCGTAGGTCACATACCAGAAGGAGTCGTAGCGCCATCAACGCACTATGAGTAGTAGTACATTTTACTTATCGCTAATAGTTCCTATTGGCACTCTGTTCATCACAAATTACCTGTGTTAACTTATATGAACGGTTGGAAAAATGTGTGTAAATGTGTGTACCTCTGTATGACTCTGAAACTCTATGACTCTGGAATTGATCTGCTTTGACGATATCTGGGCCTATGGCCAATCTGTGAAATTTGTTAGGCCTATGGCCAATCTGTGAAATCTACTAGGCCCATGGCCAATCTGTAGAATCTGTTAGGCCTATGGCTAATCTCAGAAATCTGTCGGCGCCGCTTAAAACATTCTTGAATGGGATTAAACATATGCCTACGCATCTTTATGCATTATTAATCGAGTTTATTTAATGTTAAGTTTAAGTATTATTATTCACTGAGCCTGGCTCACTCTGTATTTTGTCTGCTTCTGTAGGTAATCAACCTGGGGGTCAGTCTTAACCCTGATGCTCATCTCCCTTTTGTTAACCTCAGTGTGTCTAGGCACTTAAATGAAGCCCGTGTATTTTATGGGGTTTTGCTAAGCTTTTGGCTTGTGCTCCAATTGTCTGCCTAAGGTTGAGATGTATATAACCCCTTTCTTCACCAATGTTTTTGCTATACGCCCAATCATGGAGTTGGGTCTGTATATGTATATGTACATAACTAATTTCTCATATGCATGTCACTGTATGTTCATCTACCTTATGCAATGTGTGTGATCCTGGCATAGTAGTGGTAGCTCAATGGATATTGTTTTATGTTATTTTATGATATTAAATGCTCATGTTCAGGCCCCATACCAGAATTTGTGTCTGTTTCTGAATAGGTCATGCCCAAACTTCTAGGGGCAAGTTTGGGGCGTGACACTATGCCTCGCGCAAGAAAGGTGAAGGGCGACGTAACCATCGGGTGCACTTGAGGTTTTCAACCGAGATCCTAACGCGTCTCATGCGAGAGGAGGAAGGGTGGTGTGAAGAAACAGGCACGTCCATTTTTTTTAACCAAGGTAAACAATCCTAACACACCACATGCGATAGGAGGAGAGGTGGTGTGAACAAACAGGTGAGCCCGTTGTTTTTAACCGATTGAAACAATCCTAATGCATCTCATGTGAGAGAAGGAAGGGTGGTGTGAACAAACAGGCGCATCCATTGTTTTTAACCAGGGTAAACAATCCTAACACATCACACGTGATAGGAGGAGAGGTGGTGTGAACAGACAAGTGCACCAGTTGTTTTTAACCAATTGAAACAATCCTAACTCATCTCACGCAATAAGAGGAGGATGGTGTGAACAAGCAGGCGCACCTGCTGTTTTTAACCGAGGTAAACAATCCTCACGCGTCACACGCTAGAGGAGGAAAGGTGGTGTGAACAAACAGGCGCACCTGTTATTTTTAACCGATTGAAACAATCCTAACCCGTCTCACGTGATAGGAGGAGGATGGTGTGAACAAGTTGGCGCACCTACTATTTTTAACCGAGGTAAACAATCCTCACGCATCATACACGAGAGGAGGAAAGGTGGTGTGAACAAACAGGCGCACCTGCTATTTTTAACTGATTAAAACAATCCTAACGTGTCTCAAGCGATAAAAAAAGGATAGTGTGAACACCGGGACATGCCTAATGTTTTTAACCAAATGGAAACAATCTTAATGCGTCGCACGCGATAGGAGGAGATGTGGTGTGAACATCGAGAGATGCCCAATGTTTTTAACCAAGGATAAACAATCCTCATGCGTCACATGCGAGAAGAGAAAAATGGTGTGAACACCCGGACATGCCCATTGTTTTTAACCAAGGTGAACAATCCTCACGCGTCACATGCGAGAGAAGGAAATGTGGTGTGAACACCAAGACACACCCATTATTTTTAACCGAGGTGAACAATCCTCACGCATCACACACGAGAGGAGGAAATCAGAATAATGCATAAGCAGCCAAATTCAAAAGTAGGCAAACTCCGAAGCGAAATTAACTCATTCCCGGGAAGGCCTCGAAAATGAAGTCCATGGAGATTTCAAAACAAGACGAAACGCATAAACATGAATTAGAAGTAAACCCGGATTCTACACAAAGACACATAAAATCAAACAATCAAAGCGATGTAGTAAAGTGAAAGCCAAGCCCATGTGTTAAAACATTGGGCTTTAATTTGAACACAACACACCATGTTCCAATTTGGTTGTAAAATGGATGATGATTATACTGTGGCACGAATGATTTTATCTGGAACTCCTTTGAATGAACTACACACAATACTCGTTTGTTTAAGGAATAACAGAACAAATTACGATTCAAGCAAAACAAGTTATAAACTAACAAATAAATCAAATTATGAGTTTAAACTATGAGCTAAACAATTAAGTTTAAACAAAACGAATTAAGAGCCCAATAAATCAAATTACGCATTCACACAATAAAATAGAACAGAACAAAGCAAAATTCCTCTCATTTCCTTTCATTCTCCCTTTTATATTTTTTTGCTCACTTTCTTTTTTCTTTTTTGATCTCTTTGATTTTTGTTTGTTTCTTGTTTTTTTTTCCCCTCGTTGTTTTTTTTTTTTCTATTTTTTTTTCTTCTTCTTCTTCTTCTTTTTTTTTTTCTTCTCAATTCTCTTCTTCACTGTTTTTCTGTTTGCTTTTTATTATTTTTTCAGGTTAAAACTCCACAATAAAAAAAAAATAAAGAAACTGACTGAGTTCACACTAAGAGCCGCCCGAGCCTCGATGAAGCACAGTCGAGCTTCAACAAAGCCGACCGGGCTTCGATAGCGACAGGGGCAGTTCGGGAAAGCTACGTAACACAGCTGTTTAAAACACGTTTCAACCCCCATTTTGCACACACCCAAAGTCGAAACTCTTCCTTATCTCTCTCTAGACTTCTCCTCTCTCTAGATTTTCCCTCCCCTTGAGTTACCTAACAACCCTTGCAATTTTTTCTTTTGAAACCCTGTCCCTCCTCTACACTTTGAACCAAACAAAATTTAATTTGGTGGAGTTTTGGGGTTTCTCTTGTTTTCCCTCACATTTGCCCACACTTTCCTTCTTTCCCCCTTTGATTTTCCACAACCTCTTTACTTTCTCTCCTAGGGTTTGAATTTTGGGATTTTTACCCATTTTCACTCATCCCCTCACTTTTTCTTCCTTCTTTTCACTTTCTCTCTATGGCTAGTGATGAGGTTCCCATCCCGGACCTTGCCATTGGTATTGGGGCCGTCTTCGGTGCATATATGGAGGCTGAGGATGCTCCCGCGTTGCCTTTCCTTGTTGATAGGCCATTTGATACGGCCACCTACCAGCCACGCACACATGTTTCACCCATAGGCGGTATTTTGAGATTTGAGGGCCTCATCCCATGGATAGATAAGGACATTCTGCTACGAGAGCCCACAGAGCACTTGTCTGCCGATACCTCTACGGTAAGCAACTTTCCCTTAATTTTGTACATATGTTGAATCTCATAAACAAACCACTCGTCAGTGCTATTTACATATTGATAATACTCTCAATTTACAAGTGATAGCTAGGAGGACTGTAGGCTACGAATCCATATCCAGCCCCCAGCGTTGGTATGGGAGACTTCCCGTAGAGGTCAGTGCATTGGTTGATGCTGTCAGCTTTGGGCCTTTCTATTTAGGGCTCATATAGATGAGGGCTGAGTTGCTGCTCCACAAGGCCCTGGTAGAGAGATGGTGGGACACTACGGACTCATTCTACTTCTCATCGATCGGGGAGCTAACTCTAACCCCGTATGATTTTGCAATGCTCATTGGCCTGCAGGTTGGGGTTGGCGGCCCGATCCCATGTGATCTTGATATGACACAGTGAGGAGCCACACAACATCAGCTTGTCGAGGCAATCCCGGACACTACCAGCCATGGGATGGTGAGGTATAGTTGGCTCTTTGATCACTTCACCGATTTTCAGCCCGCTACTCCAGACGAGGTCGCCTAGTGCACCCGCAACTTCCTTATGTATCTCCTCGATACTGCCATGTTTGCTAACAGGGAAAACACCCTAGGGTTATATCTTCTGGGAGCACTGGTGCACCTACCATAGGAGACAAAGTATGACTGGGGTGGCGCCGGCTTGGCCATCTTGTACTGCTACATGAGCTCCATATCTCGCCGAAAGGCGGATTCACTCGGCGGCTACTGGAGGGTTTGGGAGGTACACCTCATATTTACTTTTTCTGTTCAGCTTTACATTCTGTTCAATTTGGCATTTCCTACTCATCTTTGCTTTGCATTCCTTGTTTGTATATGCTCTTCTGCTTATATGCTTGGTTCATAACTACTTATCTACTTTATCTATGTCTTTCTGCTTGCAGCTATGGGTTTTCACATATTTCACCTCTCTGGCTCTGATTCAATGAGGCCGATTGAGTTGTCAGTACCCTGCTCCCGGTACTACAACTCTCGATTTGAGCAACGCCACTGCGTAGACCAAGCCATCCCTTACTTCCGTCGTTTCTTCGACACCATCACCGCTCAGGTAACAAAATACTAATCTTTAACTTTTACATACTGCTGTCTCCATATTGCCATTTCCATACTGCACTGCTTCTATACTGCACTATTTCCATACTGCTTAGATTTTTGACATCTTATATCTGCTTCCACAGGTGGACTGGCACCCCTGGGCGGGTATCCCTTAGGCAGCAAGGACAACCTATGTTGCCATATGGCATGCCTCTACTATGAGGATTTTGTTTAAGGGTCCCTTTGGCAGGGCATATTACTTGGGAGAAAGCTTCGTTCGGCAGACGCGAGGCGTCGCTGACCCTAACATTCCACATCCTCCTCTTCCAGGTATGAGGGTAGTTGATAAGCTTCACGACAGTCCTCAGATCGACTTCCGGATGTTAAGAGAGGATGGTGACCGACATCATAAACCCGATGACTTCACCACTTTCTTACAAACTCGGGTGATGGCCCCTCTTACCCCAGGCATGGTCCGTGCTGTTCCAGAGGTTGCTGCTGTCGCCAGAGGAGTTTCCACTGTAGCTCTTGTCCCTCGGCTTCCTGTGATTCCTACTGAGGTTGTATACATGCGATTGGATGGAGTGATCGAGTAGATCCCTCTTGAGCATATCGAGGAAAGGGACTGTAGGCTGGTGCTTTCTCCCGGCATTGAGCAGGTACACACTTCTTTATACTTCTACCCATTGCACTTTCTCATTATTTCCTACTGCATTCTATTATTTTTTTCCACTATGCTCTGTTATGTGGTTCTCAATTCTAATGCTCTCCCTCTTGCAGATACCTGCGGCATATGCTAGCGACCGTCTCCAGACGATTGATCGATTGCTTCTCATGGTACAGAGGAGGCAAATTGTTCTAGCGATTCATGGGATCAAGGTATGCTTTGCCCCTAGTTTACAGTCAATACAATCTTGCTCATAACTCTATTGATCTCTTTTAATATCTGCCCTTCCTCTTTTATTTTTTCCCTTTCAGCTTGAGCCAACACTTATTGCACCTCAAGACCTCTTCCGGCTAAGAGACAGAGACGGGGCCCAGTGAGGGGTAGAAGAGGAGCTGATTGGGGGAGAGGCAAAGTGAGGCAGCGCTCATCTTCCGAAGAGTCCTTTGAGGAGTACACAACTTCTGAGGAGGAGAGGGAGGCGGTTGACATGCAGTCCAACAGCCCTAGTGATGATAGCGATGGACCTCCTCTGCAGCCGAAGAGAAAGAGAGTGATGATGGGTTGCTGATGATGATGATGATTTCTTGTTTTTGTTTTGCTTTGTAGTTTAAAGACTAGCTTCAGATAGACCCTTTTGTTTTTGAAGGATTTTCTTTTGTTTTGTTGCTTTGTAAAATAATGATCAGGGTTGGACTTGCTAGTTTATAAAAGATAAATTTTTGAATGATCTCCTTGCACAATATGTGATGAATGGCGTAACCTTTGTATGGTAACTTTACACAAGACTTAAAACAATGAATATCTGCTCTTGCATTCATTCTAATGAATTGGATAACAACCCACAACCGGACAAAATGTAAAATACAACTCAATAATAGGAAAACAAAATGAAAAAAACTTGAAAATACTAAAAAACATTTGGTACAAACAAAATAAGACTCAAAACACGACCGCAGTACACTAGGAGAAAGGCCAGTTTTTTCTGTAACTACACTGATCTAAGCCATCATTTAGACCTGGCCAAGTCCAAATAGGCACAGTCGAGCTTCACTGGTCAGGCCTAAATATGAGGTCAGTCAGTGCTGTTCAACTATCATGCACTGCTCCTTCTCAACCTCTATAAATGGTGCTCCCATGTTGTTTTTCTGGCAGAATAGCAAGCCTTTGGTATTTTGCTCTCAAGATGGAGATAGTGCCCATCAATAGGCTCCAAGATTGGGCAGCCACTTTGGAAGGCTCGGAAAATGTGAACTTTTGTGGTTTTTGCCTAAATGCCCTTTTTCCTTTGAGCTGTACTTCTCTTTGCTTTCCTTGTCTTCATGTCGCAATTCGATGTTAGAACCCGATCACTCAAGTGTTTTGCTTTAGATCACAAGAGGTGTGTCCGACACTCAAAGAATTTCAAGCTTTGATGGAGTCTTGGCGCAACGAAGAAATCATGCCGCATCCCTGTTTTGGACATGCCCAAGCTTTGGGATGGATGTGTGGGCTAACATTACATGTGGCTCGGTCTTTGGCACATGACGGGGAGCTAGACATCCCTAGTTTAGTTCATCGATTTTTCGTTATTGGAGAGAGGAGTGACCTTTTTTGGCAAGGCCACCGGCAACATGCACTCTGTTTATATCTACTTGCACAATTCCTCCTTGCCCCTAGTTTCGGTGGAGCTAAAATCCTGTTATCGAAGTGGCCTAATGTTTGAAAGAAGGTAAGAGTTGCATAGGCCTGGCCCTAGCTGAAACCTTGATGGGTTTGGATGCCTTTCATCGACAAGAGACTACCCGCTTTGCAGGGAGTTCGTTACCTTTCCTGGTATTATTTTCCACCCTTCTAATTTATGATTCTCACATCACTCAACACTCACTCTCTGTTTTTCCCTCAAAACCTCTTCCTTACTTTTCCCTCATCATACACATCTCTATTCTTTAATCTCTCTTATTTTTCATCCCTCCCCCAAGTATGATAAACTGCAAGTAGTGGGCCCTTGCCCTGAATACTCGGCCAGAGCTTACTTCTTTCGCCAACGGCTAGTGGATTTCCCTTTAGAAGGGTTATGCTGTGATTGGATGTGCAGCAGATCTGCAGCTGACATAATTTGGCGTTGCCCCTGGCTTACTTTGATTGAAATAAGCTATAGCATGTCCTGACAGTCGAGGTGTAAAGTTAATTGGCCTCACACACTGCGTGTTCTATTTGCTTCTCCGGTTCAGACACCAGTTCGGGCATGATCAGACACGTCCAGATGAAGGAGTGGAATACACAACTTCATTTTCGATTCATGCCTCGCACCTGCCCCGGTATTTTGCGTCTTGGAGAACAAGAGAGATTCTGGCCCTGCTATTAGTTTCAGTTACACCCTATCTGAGGAGTGTTTGGCTTGGCTCGAAGAGGAGGCCGAGGTTGGTCCGTCTTTAGCTACAAAAGCTTCCACGAGCACCAGCAGGAGACACAGAACCACCTGACTCAGTTGTGCCCCTAGTTTTATTGCTTAGATTTTTTCTTTTCAAGTTTCATAATATATGATGTAAAAACAACTTTGGTTGGATCAGAGGTTGGAATATGCACTTGTTGAAATCAATGTAATTAAAGTTGCAAGCACTGAAAATTTTCCTTTTGGTCTAAAAATGGTTCGAGTTGTAAAAGGGTAAAATTTTGAGAAAAATAAGCTTTTATTAAAACTTTTCAAAACAATTTTCGGAAACGATCACCACCTGACACGCACAGAATCGATTCTCAGGATGTATAATCCTGAATCAAAAGATCATAACTACCCCTGATTGCATATCACTACTTCTGTGTATTATAACTAGCTTTTCTTCCCAAAATGAAGATCACAACCAAACTAATAGATGACGAGCAAAGATGACTCAATCAGGAAAAAGGACAGTTGAGTTGGAGATAGTTACGGCCAAACTTCGGGGTGAAGTTGCCTACATATCCCAATGATGAGAATCAGGCCTTTCGTAGTTCGGTTAAAGTTCACTTGAGTATTAACTCTCTTCTTTTGCTCTTTAACTTTTGCCAAAGTCGCCCTTTAGGGTTTTTAACCTTGCGAGCTTAGTTTTTATTTGTTTCTAATTTTTCATACTCTAACTTTTGCCTAGGTCGCCCTTTTTGGTTTTCAACCTAGCGAGCCTCTCAGGGGTAGTATTTCTTCAACTTGTCCATATTGATCAGTTGTGAGAACTCCAGGCCATCCAAGTCCATAAGAATAATTGCCCTTCCTGATCAGATGGACTTAATGATATAAGGACCAATCCAATTAGGTCTGAACTTGCCCCTAGGGTCATAGATGGGAGCTCAGTTGTCTTTCAGTACCATGTTTCCTTCCTTGAGATTCCTAGACTTAACTTGCTTGTTAAAAGCACTGGTAATTTGATATTGGTAGCCCTGGACATGATACAATGCCTTTAGTCTTCTCTTATCAAACAACATTAACTCCTCAAACCTACTCCGTTGTCAGTCTGCCTCTACTATCTGACACTCAGCCATAACTCATAGCGACGACACTTCAATTTCGATCGGCAAAACAGCATCCATCCCATAAATGAGAAAATAGGGGGTTGCCCCTGTAGATGTTCGGATTAAGGTTCTGTAGCCCCAGAGTGCAAATGGCAATTTATTTGGCCAGTTCCTATAAGTTTCCACCATCTTCTGTAGAATGCTCTTGATATTTTTGTTCACAACCTCGACTGCTCCATTAGTTTGCGGCCTGTAGGTTGATGGCTTATGGAAAGCCATGTTATATTTCTCAAGCAAGTCTATCACCTCTTTCTTGAAATGCGACCCATTATCGGAGATAATCTCATTCGAGACCCCATATCGATAGATGTTGTTGTTTTTGATGAACTTAGCCACATGCGATGCTTTTAATACAAAGTAAGACTGGGCCTCCACGTATTTCGTGAAGTAGTCGATTGCTACTAGAATGATCTTATGCCCATTTAATCCTTTTGGTGTGACTGCACCGATAACATCTATCCCCCAAACAGAGAATGGCCATAGTGAAGTCATGTTGTAGAGCTTTGACTGCGGAATGTTCATGCGATTGGCATGAATTCGACATTTGTGGCAGTGCCGAACAAAACCAATACAATCATCTTCCATGGTTGACCAGTAGTAGCCTTGTCTAAGGATTTTTCAGGCGAGCATCACACCGTTCATGTGGGCTCCGCACTCTCCTCCGTGAATGGCCTCCATAAGGCGCTTTGATTTCTCTTCCTCAACACACAGTTTATGCATTCCCAAATGGCCTCTTTTGTACAACTTTTCCCCACAGATGATAAATTGGACAGCCAGACACCGTATTTCCCTTTTGTCCTTGGCAGTTGCTCCTGGTGGATACACCTCTTTCTCCAAGAAATTCCAAATATCATAATACCAGGGGTTTTTATCTGAAGCCTCATCTATCACAGTAATGGTATCATAAGCTAGCTCATACTTTTGTTCAATAATGATCAGACGCATCCTGATTTCTAATGAAATGTCTACCATAGAAGATAGAGTTACTAGTGCATCAGCGAATTGGTTGTTCTCCCTTAACAGATGGGTAAAAGTTAGCTTCTCAAACCGCAGCATTAGTATATCTAGGACCTAATGTGAACCTTCATTTTCTCCTCTTTAACTCGCCAATCTTCATTGGCTTAAGACACAACCAAGTTCGAATCCCCGATGACGTCCAACCTTTTTGCCCCTAGTTCCAGGGCAACTTCTAAACTAGCAATGCACGCCTCATACTCTGCTTCGTTGTTGGATACTTTGAACTGCAGTTTGAAGACTAATGGTATATGGGAGTCATCGGGTGCTATCAGCAACACACCAATCCCATAACCGCATTGATTGGT
Organism: Camellia lanceoleosa; assembly: GCA_025200525.1. Lineage (NCBI taxonomy): Eukaryota > Viridiplantae > Streptophyta > Magnoliopsida > Ericales > Theaceae > Camellia > Camellia lanceoleosa. The sequence goes on along the minus strand of JANUSC010000164.1, from coordinate 286,414 downwards.
TGCTCCGTCAAAGTACATCATCCACGTCTTCTTCTCTATTTGTAGAATATCTTTATTTGGGAAAAAATACTCCACCGCTTCATCTCCCTCTACTGAGTGATCTGCTAGGAATTCCGCTACAATTCTCCCTTTAATCGACTTGCTTGTAACATATTTGGGATCAAATTCAGAGAGAAGAAGCAACCAACGAGCTAGCCTACTCGTAAATGTTGGTTTCTCAAAGAGATATTTGATGGGATCTAATCTCGAAACCAGAATTACCGAGTGAGCTAATAGGTAGTACCTCAACTTTCGGGTAGCCCATACTAAGGCTAAGCAACTTCTCTCGAGGGGAGTATAACGGGTCTCGTAGTCTAACATTTTCTTGCTCAAGTAGTAAACAATTTTCTACACCTTGTCCTTCGACTCCTGAGCTAATATACACCCCATGTTTGAGTTCGTCACTGACAAGTACAAAATCAATGGTTTTCCCCAATTCTGGTGGTGATAACACAGACAGATTCTACAGGTACTGCTTGACCTGCTCAAAAGCGAACTAACTGCGATCATCCCATTGGAATTTCTTTCCTTTCTTCAAGAGACCAAATAGTGGTTCACAAGTCAAGGTTAATTTGGAAATAAACTGTCTTATGAATTGCACTTTACCCAGAAAGCCACGCACCTGCTTTTCAGTCCTCAGTGGTGGCATTTCTAAAATGGCCTTGATTTTGGAAGGATCTAACTCAATTTCTCTCTGTGTGATCAAGATCCCCAACATTTGTCCTATCATTACCCCAAAAGTACATTCTGCGGGTTCAACCTCAATCTATATTCCCTCATCCGTTAAAAGAATTTCTCCAAGGCGATGTAATGGCCCTCTCGATCTTTGGACTTGACAATCATATCATCCACATACACCTCAACCTCTTTGTGGGTCATGTCATCCAGAATGGTGGTTGCAGCCCTTTGATAAGTGGCCCCAACATTCTTCAACCCAAACGGTATGACTCGATAGTAATAGGTGCCCCACGGAGTAGTGAAAGCGATTTTCTCCCTATCCTCAGGTGCCATCAGAATCTGGTTATACCCGGAAAATCCATCCATGAATGACAATAGCGCGTAGCCGGCAGTGAAGTCTACCAACTCATCAATATGTGGCAATGGAAAATCATCCTTCAGACTAGCCTTATTCAAATCCCTAAAGTCGACGTAGACCCTGATTCTGCTATCCTTCTTTGGAACTGGAACAATATTGGCCAACCATGTTGGATAATTAGATACAAGCAAGAACCCTGCCTCAATCTATTTGGTAACTTCTTCCTTGATCTTCAAAGCCCAATCCGGGCGAACTCTACACAACTTTTGCTTAACTGGTTAGACCTCGAGGTCAACAGGGATCCAGTGTTGTACAATCTTAGGATCGATTCCAGGCATGTCATTGTAAGACCACATGAAAATATCTTTGAAATTTTTTGATAAAGCAATTAAATGCTCACGTTCCTCTAAAGACAACATGGACCCGATCTGGACCAAGCAAGGGTATTCCTCAGTACCCATGTTAATAGCAATGATTTTATCCGTACAGGGCTTAACACGCCTCTCCTCGTCATGATCAATCAAATTTTTCAAAACCTGAGGAATTTCTTCCTCTTTGTTTATGTCAAAATTTTGAAAATTAAGATCAATATAACAAAACAAAGGCACAGAGAAGTAGGCAAAGTCCACAGCATTCCCATTCAAAAAGTCTGGATCTTCAGTTATAGTAGACTCAAATGAAAAGCTAAAAGACGACCTGGACAGGACTTTGGTATTTGGGTTACCACTCCCAGAAGTACCAAACTCAAAGGAACTCGAATCTGACTCCAACTCCATAAACTCAGTGGAATCAAATCCGGACTCACTATCTGATCTAGAACTGTTGATGACGCTTTGCTCAAACTTCTAGACCAAGCATGGAGCCTTAGATGCATCCACGATAAGATTGGAGAAATCCACTGGTGGGTTATCCCCGATCATTAAGATAGTAAAACTATCTCCCAAGTTGGTGGTCTCAGCTCCAGTAGTAGAACTTACCAGTAGGTCAACCAGTACTTTTTCCAATAGCTCTTCCTCTTCAATGTCCAGGCTTACAGACTCGTCGTGATCTGTGCTAAGGCTCAGGTCTTCTTGTTCATCCTTCTCTTCAAATAAGTACAAATCCTCCAGATCCTCCTCCAAATTAGCCAAATCCTCTTCTAAGTCAACCAAGTCATTTAGGCCTTGTTCAAGCTTATCATTCTGATTATGCCCTAACTAGTTCTTTCCAATAGAATTAATGCTGGAAAAGTCTGGCAAGATGACTACTGGCTTTGGTTGATCGATGACCATAATGTATAAACTGGGATCGTACTCCTCTGCGAATGAGATCCCCTTCTCTATGACACGAGTATCAGACGAACCTATCTTCAATGCATTATCCTCTTTCTCTATTTCTACTGCCACAAGCCTGGATTGGGTTTGTGGTGTTAGATTTATCATGTACATGTATATGCCTTCTGGAATAACCACCTCTGGTTTTGGAAGGTGGGAAGAGGTAATGTATGTGCTAGAGTTGAAGGTGGGTGGTAGTGTATGGATGTGGTTAATGTTTCTAGTGGGGAAATTTGGTTATGTACAGGAAGTGGGTTGGTTGTTACATTTGGTTTAGTGGGTGGCGCAATGACTTTGTTGTTGATGAGATCATGGATCTCATGATAAACGATAGCACAGGTTTATGGGATGGCCATGTTGTTAGTGGAAGATGCAATACTAGGTAGGGTCATGTTTGGGTGGCAATGGGTCAGGAAGTAGATGAGGATCGAGAGGCTTAGGATGCCCTTTTTCCATTAATAGTTTGAGGGCGCAGGCCGAGCTCATATGGAGGGGAGTAAAGATTCTTCGATTTTGGGGTGGGTCGGTGTTTTGTGAAGGTTGTGAGGTTGTAGCAATAGCAAAGGGATCAACCATCTTGGCCATTGAAACAATAGTACTGACATCCATAGGCCATGGAATAGTGTTATTGCTAGCATTGGTATTCCAAGAGAATGGCCTTCTTGTGGGTTCGCTTGTTCTATGGATAATGCCCTTTTTTAATGCACTCTCAATCTAGACCCCCAGCTCGTGTAAGGCGGCAAAGGTGGATAATGGTGCCACTATCATCCTCTACAGCATATCTGGTTCAAGATTCTGGACCACCAGTCGGACTTTTTCTCTTTCAGCAAGTCTATTTGTCATTTGGGCTGCCTTGGCTCTCCACCGAGTGACAAAATCGATGAATGATTTTTTGGGGTTCTGGGTAGTAGCCTCTAGCTCACTGATGGTTACCTCTATCTGGGTGTTATATGAATACTGATTGACAAATGCCTTGGATAACTCCTCCCAATTTTGTTTTGTAGAGTCCTCCAACTTAGCGTACCAGATGGCCACCACATCAGACAAGGTTCTCCCAAATAACGAGAGCTTCTGCGCTCGAGACAAACCCATGGGCCTTAATACATCTAAAACAACCGGACATACACAATCGGATCCCCACTTCCATCGAATCTATTGATGTGGGACATCTTAAATTTCTCCGGTAATCTGACTGAAGCCTCAATGTATCCCGTCTTCGATATTCGGAATGGAGTTGAAGCCTTGGGATTTTTTTAGTGCTTTCTCCAATCTAGCAATCTTAACCATGGCTGGATCAATTTCATTGATATCAAAAAGGAAAGATTCTTGCTTGAACCGGAGGCCTATAAGCCGGTGCTGGGGGAAACATTGCCTGAAGATCTAGGATTTGGGGATTTTCTACTGGTGGGGGTAGATCCGAGTTTGGTTAAGCAGCCAGGATTAGATGCACGGTTGATTCAGATGCACGGTTGATGCGGATGCCCCAGATGTACGTCGTAGATCGGTGATAACTTTATCACTTGTAGCCATCATTTGGTTTACAGTAGCTATGGTTCTCTGGAAAGCTGCCATCATGGCAGCAAATTCCTCGACGTTCTATGCTGTATTTTGTGCTATTACTGCTATGGGTGAACTAGATGCTGATGAACTAATTAAGTGAAAACGGATAGGTGTTTGCAGAGTGCTTTGTACTGGTGCTGCTGATTGTTTGTTCCTTCTTCGTCGAGTGACTGGCGGAAGTGAGACTAACACTGGCTGGCCACCAACAAGGTCTTGAGCTTTGCAAATCCTGCCAAAACGAGTCCACACAACTTAGGGAATATCGGGTCTTTCTGAAGCTATGATGGTAAACTACATAGCAAAAAGAAAAAAAGAAAAACATAATCAAAATTGGACAGCGTATCGGCCCCAATTCACAACAGTGATAACACACAGTTGAACTGTAATCCCCACTGAACTCTGTTCTCAAACTCATATCGATATGAACCATCCTGTATAGTCTCACTGTAAAAGCACATACCAAGCAAAAGAACCAAAACACACCTATGAGGGTGGTAGGGTTACCCTGTCCTAGATTTTCGACATAATCTAGAATGTACTATTTCAAACAATGAGTTTCACAATATCTTGCAAATGGGTGGCATCCTGTCCTAAGTTGGAATAGTCACTATAGCTTCACTATATGTAACTAGGTCGAATGGTCAGAAGGGTACCTCAGCAAGATTACCTAATATACCTCTTACACCTAATACCGAAAAGCAAAACGAGAATCAAGCGGTATAGCGGTAATCCCAAGGGTTGTGTTTCCAACATGGCAAAGCCCATGACCGATTAGCCATTTGGCAAGCCTCTTGGGCAAGCCTCCAGCAAACCATCTAGGAATAGCAGATGGAAAACACAGTGACTTAAAGTAACCATGCAAATGCAATGCAAAGAACATATAAGTGTAGATAAATTTTACATCATGAATTTCAAGTCAAGTTCTCTAAGTCCCCAGCAGAGTCGCCAGAAACTATAGCTTGCTTTCTGTGCTCCTTTTGGATACGACTAGCCCTATAGTTCGGACTCCCATGGTTTTGAATCTGATTTCACAAGTGCAATGTGAAACAGTAAAAACTCAAGAGTCCAAATCCGGCAATTCTTTTGGAAAATCAATGTTTGATTCAAATGCCAAAAATGGACAACTTTGCTAGATTAAAGAGTCGCCACCTAAATGTTTTTGAAAAATTTAGGAAACCCAAGACTCGTGCCAAAGGCCATTAGTCTGTCATCACCAAAGTGTCCTGACTTGGAAACTTAGGTATGAGAGGGGAAGGTCATGAATTGAGCACCCCACTCGCTCGATTAAAGACCAACCTCTACTAATCATGATGTGATTTTTATTTACATTATGTGCTCTTGTTTCGATTATTAGACTAACATTACTATGTGACGCACATAAGTATAGACTAATTTGCAAAAGTTGAAACGCTTTGATTTCATGTTTATTTGAAAATTGTTTTTGATACTCGTCACTTGAAAAGGCGAGTTTGTATGCACATTAATCAATTTGTCCTAATTTTTGCAATTAGCCTTCATCCACAGACATTCAAGCAGATATATCAATTAAGCACTTAGCCTCATGGAAAGCATGCTTGACATGGAAACACTGACACATAATGCATCATGCTAAAACTCGAAATTGCTCACCTAGTACTCCGAGCCAAAACAAAGCAAAATAATTAGAAAATATGCATGCTCCTAACTAATGCAATATGACTAATGCAATGAACACGTTATGTAATTTTAATAGGCTCGGCTATGAACATGGCCTATGATTCCATTCAAGACATGTGATGAATCACATATTCAAGCAATGAATTTAAACATTTGATAGGTATAATGAGCTGAATATTGGATGCATGCAAGACAATGGTTGCAAATCATAAGAATGCTAATTTGAAAAATGATGTTCTATACTAACCATCGTAAGCAAGTAAGTAAAAAGGAGAAAGACATGGGGTTAGAAGACATACAAATTATTACATGTTGGCCCTCGCACAAGAGGGTGCGAATCAAAGTCTGAGAGTCCGAATTATTACAAAACCGAATGAATAAATAAGCTAAGCTAATTATCTACTTATTACAAATTCTAATGAATTCCAAAGAAATGAATTTAGTTATCTAAGTTAACTAGCTGTAACAATTACAAATAAACAATGGCTATAATAATATATTAATTAAGTACAACAACAATAATTAATTACAACAATAATAATTAATAATTAATCATCAAACAAGGATGCATAAGGATGCATAATGCTCGCATGCGCAACGCCCAGAAATTGCTCTGTTTGCCCAGACCATTCTGTTTCACCTTCAGTCACTGCCCTATGTTTTCTACAAAACATGCTGCCGACCAAACATTGATGGCTGACCAGACCCCAATGAAGCCCGGCCAGGCCCAAATAAGGCCGATCGAGCCTTAATTTTATGCAAAACCCTATTTTTGTGCTATGAGGTGAAAACAGTGCAGACAGAGTTTTCTGAGCTCTGTTTGTCCCTCTCACACTCCTCTGTCATGGGAAATCCTCAAGAGAATTTTGGAATCATTTCCAAAACCATTAATGAGAAATTTGTTTGCCTGATGATTTCGGCCACAATTTGGACAAAATTCAATGAATGCAATGAATAACAACCATTTTTCCCTTTTATCATGGAATGAGCTCAAAAGGGGAGAGTAAAGACGCTTCAAGGGTTGTCAAAACATCCTAAATTGGTGTGTGATAACTCTTGACACAATAGACTCGGCATAACGTCCGGCCGAGCCCAAACAATACAATTCATTTTCTTTATGTGGGTTGATTCATTTTAAACCAAATTCATTAGTGTTTGTCATTCTTTAACCCATTTGTCCAAGATGATGGTTAAGTCCACTAAAGATTATGTCCACTAAGTGAGAAACATGTCAAACAGGAAGTGATTCTCAACATGAAAAAGAGACTATGCCATTGACAATGAACCTCTGTAGAGATTAATCCATTAAGCATAGATCTCTAGTTCATGTTTTGAATAACCGTCAACCGATTAAAACAACTCTCAAATGAAAGAAATGAATGGTAAGTTGATTATTAAAATGAGGCTCTTAAACATGGAAATTAAACAAAGGAAGGCCAAAAACAATATCCAACAAGCTATGTATAAGGACTTGTGATACAATAAATGAACTGATTAAAGCTTGCACCAATTAAGCAACCTAGGACAACCCTAAAACAGCCCCTAGTAGGTGAAAAACAGTGGCTCAAAGTGCATGAAAAGTGCCCAAAAGGCTAAACAACAAGCAAAGACAACAAGGCTAGTAAGCAAGAACGAGGGGTAGCTAACCCCTCCACTTTTGAAACCTCAAAGCATGATTTTTAGCCTCTTTTCAACTCTGAAAATCAATTTAGAGAGCAAAGAAAAGGGTGTAAAAAAAACAAGGGTTTGAGCTCTAGGTGAATGTGTAAGAAAGAGTGTTAACTCTCTCTACCCTTTGGTAGCTCTTCAAACCCAAGCTTAGGCACTTGAAAGAAGATCAAAACAATACAAAATACAAGAACTAGATAGCAAGAGATAGCAAAAAGAGCAAGAAAAGCGATAGTAAGCTTATACCTCTCAAGAAAGGTAAGCTCATTGTTGTGAATCAAACTAAGTCCAAACACACTCTCGAACTTGAATTGTGATGCTCAAGGCTCAACCAAGGTTCCAAGGCTATGGTGTGAAGGTGTATATGGTGTATGGATATAGGTTAAAGGTGGTAAGCTTGCTCAGAGGTTGCTTGCACAAGAAAAATGAGCTCTCAAGAAAGTGTATAAGCTTTTTAGAAATTCTTCAACCCTCAAAATAGAGATACAACTTCGTTTGTATAGAATTTGAGCAAAAGAGGTCATAATTATCTTCAAAAATGGACAGTTGGCAGGCTTCCGCCTTAAACATTGTTTCTTGCTACCAAGGCACGGCCGGCCATAAATAGCCACGGCCGGCTCTCAATCAGGCACGGCTGGGACTCAACGTGATCCCCTGTCTCCCTGCTTCAGACTCAACACAGGGTGATCCAATGTGTAAAAATGGATTTCTGAGGTACAAATAGTGGGACTATGGAAGGTTTGGGATTGTTTCGAAGCTTAAACATAGCATTTTCATTGAGACCTCGAACCACGCATAACACTACTTTCATCATCGAGCGTACCGGGCAAAGCACTTGAGCCTTGTTGGCAATCAAAAATGGGGTGTCTACAAAGCTTAGCAATCTCCTCTTTTACCTTCTAAATCACTTTAGGACTTATTCGCCTAGGTCTTTGCTTATATGGCTTAAAGTTTGGCTTGACTGAAAGTCTATGCTACACTAATGACCTATCCAATCCAGGTAGATCATTGTATGACCAAGAAAAACAGTCCTTATACTATTTCAAGATAGTTAATAACTGGTCCTTAGCAATGGGGTCTAACCAAGTACTGATGTAGGTAGGCTGTTATATTGAAGTTTTCCCTAGATTAACTTCTTCCAAGGGGTCTTGCATCTAAGTACTTACCAGTACTTCTCCTTCAGCTTCATTTAACTTCAAAACAATCTTTTCCGCTTCATTTACCATAACCCATCCTGGTTCAACATCTTTATTTTCCTTTTCATAGACAAAGTCTGTCCATAAAGCTTCTTCTTCCTAGATTTCCTAGAATTTAGTCTCAATGTCCAATGCAAAATACTTATCCAAAGCCAATGACCTTGCTCCTTGTTACTCATGCCTAAAACCAAGCATCATGGCTTCCTTTTCTTCTTTTTGGACTATTGCATCAATGTCCAATGTAAAGAGCTTGACTAAAGCCAATGGTCTGGCTTCTTGACCCTCCTACCTACAACCATGCATTATTGGTGTCCTTGATGATGTGCTTATCATCAGCACTTTCTTGAACTAAGTGTTTCAGGTGTGCCACTTCTTCATCAGCAATTGCTTCGGTTGTTACATCAGGCTTCCTCAGCACACTAAGTGGAACCACCCCCTTAGTATACAGCTTTGCTTCTACGAAATTTGCACATGCAACGAAGGGTTATGGGTCTACATTTATCTCTTATGTCGCTCCATTCACTACAACGTATAAGAGTTTTAGAGACCAAATGTTTTGGTCTCTAAAAGTCAAAATTTTGTTGCAAAAGAAATTTATGGACTAATTTCTATCATCATGATGATAGTCGCTAAAAGGTTGCCTTGAAAAATAAAAAACAAGGCTTTTAGCAACAAAATTTTGAAAATGTCACTAATAAATAGACTTTTAGGGACAAAATAATTTCATCTCAAAATGGTTTATTTTTTGAGACAAAAAATTTGGTCCCATCACTAATGTTTAATTTTCGTTGCTAAAAATATGATAATGACACTTTTCGCAACAAAAATATTTTGTCCCTAAAAAATAATGTTGTCCCTAAATTTTGGTCTCTAAAACTTTAATCTTTTGTAGTTATTACTCAGGGCTATCATCACCGTCTGATGCAAAGAGAAAGGCACACATTTGTTGGTGTAGATCCAATCTCTACCAAGTAAGGCCTTGTACTTAGCATTACTGTCTATTACAAAGAAGGCAGTCATTCAGTCTCGTGTCCTTACACTCAGGTTAATGGGCAATATGCCTTGAACCATCTGTTTATCCCAAGCAAAACCAACAATGGTTGTGCTTGTTTAGATTAGCCTAGGGTTCCTCTTACCTAACTTTGTCTAGGATTATCGAGGAAGCAAATTCGCTGCTGCCCCATTATCCACTAGTACCATGTTCATTTCTATTCCATCGAAATATGCCTTGATATACAAAGGCTTAACATGTTAAGTCATAGATACTGTAGGATATTCGAAGGGGTATGACAGGGTAACTATGCCTACCTCTTCATTCTCTTCATCATTTTCCATGGGTTTGGCCACTTCAAACTCATCCTGGATCATGTTGATTTGTGAGTCTTCGCTAGAAACTTCTACAAGATCATTTTATTGCCCCTTCTTATTTCCTTTTTCATCTTCAAACTCCTGTGGCAGCATATAGACCATGTTGACTGGCATTGGAGAAAATGAACCAAACTATACCACAAGCTACATTTGTTCTCCTTTCGAGTTGGTTTGCATCAAGATCAAAGATGCATTTTCCATGGTGCATTCTGGAACCTCTAAGTTAGCAGGCTCTTTTGTAGCAATCTGTTATTAGTTTATCATGAACATAAACTCCGTTTGCTCAGTCATTAAGGTTTCGAACATCTCCTCCTTAGCCAATACCCTCTTCTGGCTAGGTTTAGTTTTTTCATCTATCTCCCTGTCATCATCGTTTTCCAATAAGGCCTTTTCAAGGCCTACCAAACTTGTTTTTTCTTTGGTTTTTAGTTTAGCATGAACCTCAGCCAATCTTTCTCTGCTGGTTTGACTTCTAATGACCTTGGGATTTGGCTTTGAACTTTCTCCTCCCAATTGACCTCCTGGTTGCACCAAAGAGGTGCCCCTTCTAGCTTCTTTTAGATCTTTCTGATATCAAGTGAACCTTCGTTGGATCTTTCTCATCTAGGATCTGGAAATCACAAAAACCATATCTGGTTCTTTTGTCTTTGGATTTTTAAGCAAGACCCAGTTGTTTAGAGCCACCAATGGAGGCTTGACCATTTTATCCCTGCCTGCAAAGGCTCTTCCTTAGGTTGGTATCATTTTAGGTTTGATTTGTATAACAAACCAGTCTGGTACTCCTGGAACCCATGAACCCACCATTCCAGTAGTTGTGCCTGTTGTTCTCATCTTCAAAGGCCAATCATTGGCCTTGGTTTCCTGTCTTGAGCCTAAGTCAGGCTTCCTCATAGGCTTGTTCATCAGTTTGTAGTAGTTTAGTGGCTTTGTCTCATACAAAGGCCTCTTGCCCCTTGCATACGATTGGCTTCTAACTTCTGATGGCTCTGCTAAAGATATCTACTGTCTAGGACCATTCGGGTAAACCTTCTTGCAGGTACTAGCTGCCTTATGCTTCTTCTTCACATCTTTATAGTACTGCTTCCCATTAACTGGAAGCCCTTTTAGCCACTTGTAACTTAGTCTGTACCTTGGACACATCCGCTGCATAACTGTTGCTTCAAGTGAATCATCATCCAAAGTGTTGGTTTCTTTACTAGAGCCACCTTCCTAGCCTACACGAAGCTCTTCCCACTTGCTGGGGATTCCTAAGTAATCTTCCTAATGGCTGCTTAGCTGGCAATATGCATCTGCACATAGACTTCATTCAGCTCCTTCAAGGAAAGGCTCTTCTCTACTTTTTGGGCAAGGAAGTCTGGCATGCCAACATTGGTTGCTGCTTCTCTAATCTCAGGAAATGGATCAGTGTCAATCCCCATTACCTTTTCTCCTTTGGCTAGAAACTTCAGTATTCTTTTCCGAATCTACTCTTGAATCCTATCTCGAAAAATAATACAGTTTTTAGTTGCATGAGACCAAGAGTAATGCCATTTACAGTACATTTTGTCTTTAATTTCTTCTGAAGTTAGGGTCTTAACTCCCTTAGGAAATTTTAGAAACTGTGTTGTTAGCAAATGATCAAATATTTCATCTATTTTTGATATATCGAAAGAATATTTCTTGTGAAAGTCTTTCTTTTTAAATTGATGATCAATGATTGTATCCTTTTGAATTAATGTTTCGCAGGTCACAGGCTCCTTTCCTATGATTTCCGCTGCATCAATTTCAAAACTAAGATCCCTGTAGTAGGTCTTATAAAATGCATTACCACGATCTTATTCTTCTTCAAGGAGAGTCTTATATCTAGTAACTTTATAAGTTAGTTCTACTAGGTCTCAAAACTCCATAGAGTCAAACTTCTTTCAAAGCCTAACTCTAGCCCATTTTGGGCTAACCTCACAAATTCTGGTTCAGGTAATATGACCCTACATTTCTTTCGTGCTCTCTTGAATCTAGCAATGAATTGAGCAGCCTGCTCATCAGGTCTTTGGCTCAACCTTGCCAAGTCTGCCATGGATACTTCAGGCTCTATTTGGAAAAACTAGACATGAAAAATCTTTTCCATTTGTTGTCAGGTCTGAATAGAATACCACACAAAGGCTGCGCCAATTAAGGCATTTGGAAAGAGTCTCAACTTAATGTAGTCATTGTTGGTAAATTCACCACATTACCCTGGAAATCTTGCAATATGCTCAACCATTGATTGGTTTTCATTCCCATAAAAGAGGGTAAAGTCTGGTATCTTATACCCTCTTGGGTATTCATGTAGTTTATCTATCCATTATGGATAAAGCTTTTTGTAAATATGGGTTTGGACCCCCCGAGTCATAGGTCCATAAATTTCTTTAACAATGTCAACAATTTGGTCCTTAGGCAAAATATTTTGAGTTGGTTGAGCCACTATTAGAGGGGCAAACACAGTGTTTGGAGGAACTCCTTGTGCTTGAAGCCCTCTTGGTCCATGTAAAGGAATATTTGGGACTAGCTGTCCCTAGGGAATGGGTTGTCCTTGTTGTGCTAGTTGAATTTGAGGATATGGTTGACCTCTTGGAGTAGGCATTTGTCCCACAAAAGGTGTTGCGAAGGGAACCACTAGAGGAGGAACAGGTGTTGTTTTTCTTCCAACTGTAGGAATTCCTTCCAACCCCCTGGGTGTAAGTTCAAACACAGAATCAGTGAATACACGAGTGCTAGATGTGGGTTCGAATGTAGGATTTGAAAACATTCGAATGCCATTTCCTTATGTTAACCCTGGTCTACCAATTTATATGGTTTCACTAGTAGGTAAAGGTATGCTCTGACTCATTAGTGGTCTAAGAGAGCTTCGTACCATGATTGAGGTACAGGTAATGGTCTCTCATGATTTTGATTATTAGTTTAACCACTAGTTTGCCCATTATTTTGTCCATTACTTTGCATAGGCTGTTTATCTCGAGCCAATCTTTGCTGAAGTAAGTTTATATTCTCTTCAGCCTATCTTTATATTCTCTTCAGTCTGTCTAATGACAGGTGGTTGATAGATATTCATTCAATCCAAAAAGGATGTTGCCCATCTTTCCATTGTATTCATTAATTGTTGTCCCATAACATCAACCAATCCTCCTCACGAATTCGCTAGTTGGGTAGATGAAACCATTGAAGGTTCAGTTTCTTGGTCCTGTCCAACATTTTGGACTTGTGTTGCATATCTTGAAGTGCTAGTCTCTTCAACCAATTGTGTAGGACCACTTGAAGCAAACACATCCACGGGATGTGACTCAACATTATCCTCTGTGTTATTCAATTCTAGATCTCCTTCTACACCTTCTTCGAGGCATTCAGTTTCTTCTTGTTGTCTACGTCTAGCCATTATAATAGAAGTCCCACCGAGCGTACCAAAAATATATGTTGGCTTTTTTGGATTTTCGAAGGTTAAAAATGTAATTGGAGCGTGCCAGCTAGGGCTGCAAACAAGCCGAGCCGAGCCGAGCCGAGCTTTAGTATGTTTGGGCTTGTTTATTAAGATTTTAACGAGCTCGAACTCGAGCTGAATAAAAATTTAACGAACCAAGCTCGAGCTGAGTTGGCTTAGGCTCGACTCGAGCTCGAGCCTGTTCACGAGCCTTAATGAGCCAAAAAATTTATAAATTGATACTTGCATGTGACACTAAAGTTACAATTAAAACTTTAATTATACAATTATATATACAATATATATAAACATACTAAAAAAAAGTCCATATTTTACTAAAATAATAATATCTACTACCACTATTATATAAATGTACTATCTATAATTAACTATTATTTACATTTATATTTTTTAAATATATAAATAGCATATTTCTCTTATTTTTTTCTACATATTTTTATATTATTTAATATATAAATAATAAATATTAAACGAGCTAGCTAATGAGCCGAGTTTACGAGCTGAGCTTTAGAATGTTTGGGCTTGTTTATTAAAAATTTAACGAGCTCAAGCTCAAAAGCAAAAAAAAAAAAAAAATTAATGAACCGAGTTCGAACGAGCTCTTACCGAGCCGAGCTCGAGCCTGTTCACGAACGGCTCTATTCATTTGCAGCCCTAGTGCCAGCAAAGATCAATAAGTCCTTACAAAAATAATAAATACCAACCAATTAATCAGAAAATTCTTTGAAGTTCTTTTAGCCTCAATGAAGAGGACTTTTACTAGTAGCTTGTTTTTAAGAGAAAACTTAGAAGAACTAATCACAATAGTAAAAGAATGAGGGAGAGAAGAGTGTCAAAAAACTAAATTTCATTAAGTAAACAAGTGTTTACAATTATACCTTCGCATTTCCACAGCTTCGAAGGGGATTACAACAATGAACAGACTAACTTAGAACTACTCCTACGAAACTAAAATGCAGTGGGGGAAAGTCAAGGACTGGAAAGTAAAGAACTAGAAAAATGTAATGTCAAATAGACTGGTTTCTGGATATGGTTCTGCGTCCTCTCACTATTAGCTTTCTCCTCTATTTATATGCTCTGGTGGCAAATGTCAAAGTGGCTGTAACTGTCGAAGTGGCTGGTAACTGTCGAAATAACCTCCACGAACATCAAACATGGCTCCAAGCAATTTGCCTCCACTAAGTCACTTCTTGTAGTTAGACTTCCCTCCTAAATTTGAATTTAAACCTCCAAGAACTATTTAGCCACATCAACTTGCTCCTTTCGATTGTTTTAGTACTTCACAAATCCATTGCTATTGATATAACTTGCCACGTGTCCTTCGATGATTGGAAATCCTTACTAATGCTCCAAACTACCCCTAATGGACCAAGTGTCAAGCTATGATTGGCTAATACATAATATATGGCCAACAGAAGGACAACACTTAAACTACCACTGTATGACCTTGATCTCGTCGCCGCTACGCAGATCCTCTTCTTCTGTTGTCTACAGTCGTCCGCTTCCATCGTCGCCATCAATAGTGTCTTCATTCTCAAATTTGAGATCGTGAACACACGAACCATCACCGTGAGCTCGAGCTCTTCGATCGCTCGTGTTATAACTGATAAGATAAAATCCGATGTAAGAGAGAGAGAGAGAGAGAGAGAGAGAGAGAGAGAAAGAGAGAGAGAGATTTAGTTGATGACCTAACACGCATCTCCAGCGGCGATTTCGAAATCACGATCCTGATCTCGATTCCTTAAGCTTATCTATCTCAAATTGGAGACCTTGATATGGTCCGACGATGATTACGAAAGCCTAACAATGGTTCTCAGCTAGTTGGACACTACAAGCTTCTTAACCACCTCACTTTTTTGCTTCTCTAGTTTCGAATCTCCTTTTTTATGGACTATGTAATTAAGTTTGGAGATCGAAAGAGAAAGAAGAGGAGGTTGATCTTAGGGTTTGCTGATTTGCTTGTATAGTAAAGAGATTTGTTCTCTGATTTTGTGTTAGACAATAGAGAGAGAAAAAGTGGTTCTAGTAGAGAAAGAGAGAGTTAAGACCAAAAGAGAAGAAGAGAGAGAGAGAGAGAGAGACATGGGAGGGTTTGGTTTAGGTTTCGACTATGTATACACTATATATGGCTATTTTGGTCATTTTGTTTTAACTTGTCCTTATGGACATAATAAATTAGCGCATGGACCTTTAGATAAAGAAAATTAAAAAAAAAAAAAAATTACCTGAACGCCCAATTATAAATACACCTTCCAAATTTTGCTAAAAGTACAAGTTATTTTTTGTGATTTGAAGAATTATAAATATTTCAATTGTTAAAAATTTTTATTTAATAGAATTAATTAAAAAAATGACATTCGTAAATATTCTTCAATATAATAATAAAATTACTTGAATTATTATTTAAATTAAATTTCTGATATCATTGAAAATAGCTAATTAACTTGCTAATTTATGAATAAAATGGGTCATTTATTATAAAATTGAAAAATTCAAATGACTAGATGTAATTTCCAAAAACAAATCGTATTTTAAGTAAATTTCCAAGAGATATATTTGTAATTTATCCATAATATTACTTTGAAATTAATAAAATATATCATGCGAGTTTTAAATATTTTTGTTGTGCTCCTGATGCACTTTTTTTTTTTTAATGATTTCATTTATTGATTTTTGTAATTATTTATTTATGGAGAAATTATTTAAAAAATGAGAAAATTACAATTCAATCCATATTTCTAAAATAAAATTTAAATCAATGATACGATTTACTAACTTTAATAATTTAAATTCTAAATTTTTTCAAAACTTTGTATTTTTTTTTAATCTTACAACTTATTTGTAATTTTTTCAAAAAAAACTTATGATTTGACCCATATAACAAAATAAATCTCAAGTTTTTTTATTTTGTCAATTTAAATTCTTTTTTTTTTTTTTTCAATTCAAATCACTTGTCTATTTCCATTAAGCAAAATCAACAAAGAAAACTCAATGAAAAATGATATTTTAGACATTTTAGATAGGGCTAAGTACAAAAATCGAAAAACTTGTAAATCCGTCCGAACCAAACCAAATTGCATGGTTTGGTTTAAATAGACAAACTATATTTCACAGTTTAGTCCATGATTATATAGTTACGAAACCAGTTGAAACCAAACCAGGCCGTTTAAATTATATATAATTTGTTGTTGAATGTAAATATTAAAATATTTTTTTAGTATCAAATATATATATAAATTGTAACTCCCTACTATTATATGTATATTAATATTTTTGTATAGTGATAGAATTAGCTTAAAACAATCATTTAAACAATTCTTAGGTGTTAATAATATTTTGTGAATAATGGTAATATTTTTAAAATTCGCAGTTCTAAACCGAACCAAACTGTGGTTGAGTGGTTCGGTTCGGATTGGTTTGGTTTCAAATTTGATGGAACGGTAGGTATAAATTAATCTTGATTTACACCTAAATTGAATTAATTCGAACAATGCTTACCTCTAAGTTTATGTATACTTATATTGAGTTTAATGTCTAAAATACCTTCTTCTTCTTTTTTGTCTATTTCACTTAGCACAAATAGGTGAATAGTTTAGATTAAAAATAGGGTAAACTACCAATAGGTCCTACTTGGGAGACTTATTACCCAATAGGTCCTACTTTGAGACTTATTACCCATTAAGTCCTATTTGATATAATTTATTAAGTGATAAAGACAAATTTTATCAGTCTTTTTTTTTATGAATAATTTTATAGTGATAAATTTATCAGTATCTTTTTTTATGAATAATTTTTTAGTGATAAATTTATCACTCTCTTATTTTTATAGTGTTAAATTTATTAGTTAGGACCTGTAGGTAAATAAGTCTAGTGAATAGGACTAATTGGTAAGTACCCCTTAAAAATAAGTTAAAAGATTATAATTTAAATTAATAAAATTAAATCTCAAGTTTTATTTTGTTATAAGAGTCAAGTTCTTTTTTTCTTTTTCTTTTTTTTTTTAAAAATTTCTCTTTGTTAAGTTAATGGAAAATGCTAACAAGTTCCCTTTAGACATTGTTTAATGTTGAAAAGTAGGTAAAAGTGTATTGAAAATATGTAAAAATATTATAAGTGTATCAATTTCAATAAAAGTGTATTGAATTTAATAAAAGATGTCTTGTGTTCTTCAATTTTTTGGGGATTTATTACACTTTCTACCCTTAAACTATTGTCAAATTATCTAGTTAGTCCCTAAACTATTAATTGAGTCTATTCAGTCCCTAAAATATATAAATAAAAGTCTATTTAATCCCTAAACTATCAATTGAATCTATTAGATCACTAAAGTATTTAATTCAAACTTATTTAGTCCGTAAAATGGTTAGAAAAATAAAATACATACCCATAAGTATTATAAATTAATTATGATTTTATTGCAAATTTATTTTAAATTTTTATCTTGTCTTTAAAAAAGTGTTTCATTTTATTGTGTGTTTAAATTAGTATTAGAATCTGGTTTATTAGCCTTACCAATAAAATTATATGAGTATACTAAAGAAATAGAATTAGATAATTTAAATAATAGAATTAGACAATTTAAATAATAGCACTTCGCTACAATTAATAATAGAACAAAATAATATATTAATTAAGTTATAAAAAGAATTTAGTAAAAATTTTTAAAACAATCAATTAGAAATTATAAACGAAATCTGAT
The DNA here is from genome assembly GCA_025200525.1 of Camellia lanceoleosa. Lineage (NCBI taxonomy): Eukaryota > Viridiplantae > Streptophyta > Magnoliopsida > Ericales > Theaceae > Camellia > Camellia lanceoleosa. Next base: position 268,428 of record JANUSC010000164.1, on the reverse strand, counting down.
ATCTAATACTAAATAAAGTAAAACAGCACATAACTATCATAGAAGATAAATAAGAAAATATATAGATAATTACTCTTACCCTTATAAAGAAAATTCACCAGAAAAATTGGTGCTCACTTTTCAAAAATAGAATAAAAATTTAAGATTTTTTTGAAATAAAATTTTAATTAGATAGAGTATTTTACTAATTTATATTGCTTATGGACTTATATTTTATTTTTGTAATCATTTTAAGGACTAAATAGATTTGAATTAAATATTTTAGAAACTTAATTAATTCAACCGATAGTTAAGGGATTAAATAGACTTTAATTTATATACTTTAGGAAATCAATAGTTCAGACACTAAGTAAAGAATTTGATGATAATTTGAGGATATGAAGTGTAATAAACTCATTTTTTTTTTTTTTTTTACTTATGTTTATTAGTAAAATCCTTAGTTAACATTATTTATTTGAGAGAGAGAAAGAGACAGAAAGAGTGTGAGTAATTGATTTGATAATTTTAATCACATAGATTTATTATATGATTATTCACTACTACTTTTCAAAATTGAAAAATTTTATGGGTGTACCATATATTATGCGCACCTTTGATTATAACTTTTGTGGTCATTAATTATCAATTATTATGATATCAGTTATGATTCATTATAATATTATTTATGACATTATTTGAATTATCATTTAAGAGTTTTTTTTTATTATACCTTATGCTATTATACCTAATAGCAATTCCATAAAAAAATAAAATTAAAGAGTGATATTTTAAGAAGAAACATACACAAAAAATAATACATAAAAATTATTTTTAAAAAAATGAACGATTAAGCATAAAAATTTTGAGGACTTGTGTAAAAGTTTTAACAAGTACACTTATTATTCAATAGGTTTTGTGATAATTCACAATGTTTTTATAAAAAAAAAGTCACTAATTATTAATTTTTAGCGATAGTTTAAAAAATTTATCATAGAAGAACATAGTTAATTGTTAATTTTTAGTGACAGACTTAGAAAACAGTCACAAGAAACATTACTAATTGTCTATTTTTAGTGACGGATTTTAAAAAATCTTAACAAAAAGCATTAATGACCAATTTTTAGTGGCAGAATCAGAAAACATTACTAATCTGTTTTAGCTACGATTCAATCAGAACCAATTTTTAGCACAAATTGATAAGATAATGAATTGTTTAGGGAGTGCTATATAAGCACACTTTTTTTTTTTTTTAATCTTTTTGGGGTTATATCACCTCTCTACTTTTTTTTACACTTCTTTTCATAAAAAATCAAAAAGTATATTTATTTAGATTATTCCAAATAATTTATGAGAATTAAATTCAAGAGAAAATTATGTAAATAGTCCATATAGTTTACACAATGTGTCAATTTGGTCATTGTAGTTTCAATTTGCTCGATTTTGTCTCTTAATTTAACGAATTGTGTCATTTTAGTCTAATAAATAACGGTTGTTAAGTTAATTTAACGGAAAGTCAAACAATGTGTCAATTTGGTCCCTATATTTTTCACAATGTGTCAGTTTAGCCTCTGTCAAAATTGAGAAAATTGAAATTACAGAGACCAAATTGACACACCGTGTAAAGTACATGGACTAAATTGACACATTTTTTGACATCCGTTAAATTAACTTATCAATTGCTATTTATTGGATTAAAATGACACAATCTATTAAATTAAGGGACAAAATCGAGTAAATTGAAACTAAAAGGATCAAATTGATACATCGTGTAAACTACAGAGACTATTTGCATAATTTACCCTAAATTCAATTATTAAGACTCGCTGGTAATTTATCTAAAAAACTTTAGGGCAAGAGCCAGACTCCCACCGGGGTCAACCAAGGAGGTGGCTGTCCCCCATTCACGAAATTCAAAAAAAAAAAAAAAAAAATTTTTTTTTTCAGCCAATCACCCTCTCTTTCGTACGACCCCCAGTGACCCCCACTGGGGGTCTCAGGCATTTTCCAAAACTTTAGCAAGATCCAACAGTTAAAATTATTATGTTATTAGCATGGTCCAATAATTAAGATTAAAAGGTGGGATATTTGTTAGTTTTTTGAGACATACAAGCAGAAAAAATTAATGAAAATTTGTACCAAAAACCTAAATTAAAATTAGAAATATAAGGATAATATTGTTTAAATTCAAACAACCAAACTATAAGTTCAATTTATTCTGAAGGAAAATGTTATGAATCCTAAATAATTTATTAAATTTTCTACCAAACTTCTTACATAAGTATAAAACTCACACAAATCCATGTATAGGTCTCACACTTATATAAGAGATTTGATAAAAAAAATTTAATAAATTATTTGAGATCCACGTCATAACTCTATTCTAAAATTAAACACCTATAAATACTCAACTAATATTCTTTCCCCACTTACATATTAAGAATAGTTCTTTAATTCAAACCACCCCCAAAAAAAATAAAAAAAATAAAAAAATAAAAAAAAATGATTTGAAACTCTAAAAAAAGAGTTTTAGGAGTATTCTAATAAAGCGAGTCTTACTTGTAATGTAATGTTTTGACTTGTATTTTTATTATTTTATTTTATTTTTTATTTAGTAAAACTTTGATTGTAACTCTACGATTGAAACTCTATCACTATTGTGAAAAAATAAAAATAAAATGATAAATTCTTTAGTACATGCGCCGTGAGATTGCGTCGAAGGAGTAGCGTAACGTTTTAACTTTTTATTGGAATATCAAAAACAAAATTAATTACATATAAAAAGACACTCCATTCATAGTTTTTGTTTCATAAACTCTAAAATACTGTCCATAAGAACATATTTAAATAAAATGATTAAAATATTCATATTATATATATTGAATAAAATGACTAAAATAAATATCCATATTTATATAGTTTAAAAGGGTGTTTTTGGTTTGGTTTTAGAAGATAATTTTTCAAAAAAAAATCTTAAGAAAAGAGTTTAGAAATTTTTTTAGTTTGTTTGATTGTATATTTTGGAAATAGTTTTGAAGTGTGAAAATTTGGGATAATTTGATATTTTGTTGTAATTAAATAGATGTGTATGAGAAAAAAAGTGATTGAGAAGAACAGAGGAGAAAAAAAATTGATTGATTAATATGTAAAGGATAAAAAGTAATTTTGAAATTTTTTTTTCCAAAATCACTAAACCAAACAAAATTTTAAAAAACAATTGTGATTGGGAGCTCGAATTTGAGCCCCCCGAATTCCCCGAATTTTTTTTTTTTAGAAAAAGAAAATCAGAGGAAGAATGAGGAGAAGAAGAAGAAGAAGAAGAACTGGAGGGGAGGAGGCCAACAAAATCGGGCTAAAGGCGGAGGTGAGGGCGAGGAGGTAATTGGGCTCTGATTTGATTTTCTCTTTCTCGACAGTGACTAGCTGACAACAGTATTCTTATGATTGCGATTTTCTTCTGTGGCGAAATTTGGCGGTGGCACGATCGTGAACCTCTCTTCTCTTTCTCTCTCTTTCTCTCTTCCCCTCTTCTTCTCTCTTTCTCTCCCTCTTTCTCTCTACGACGAAAATCGAAAATGGAAAAACGACTGGTAAATGCAAGAAAAAAAAAATTTTTTGCCCAAAACGACATCGTTTTGGACATTTGGAGGGAAAAGTTTCGAGCTACAAATCTTTATTCTTTAAAAAATTTACTCCAAAATTTGTTTCTCAAAAACAAATCAAACAAGGCAAACTTTTTGTCTCTCACTCCTCTCTCTCTTCTCTTCTTTTCATCTGCCCAAACCAAACCTTAGTCGTCGCTGTTTCAGTCCACGCCGTCGGCAGTTCTCATCCGCCACCATCGCCGTGGTCTACGGCTCCGCCACCGCCTGCAGCATTGTTGCCGACCATCCAACTCAGCGAATCCAATGCTAGTAAGACAACCAATCTCCTTCGACTACATCACCGAGGCTCGGATAACTTCTGTGGCGGTGCTAGAGTTGAAGCTCGTTGGTTGAGGCGATTCAGAGAATGATCGGACAAAGAGTTCGCAGATCTACAGATCCACCCGCCGCTGCCGAAACCTTCCCTTCTCCTCTCAATTACAGACAGATCCGACATAAAGATCTTAGGTTTCTTCCATCTTTGTGTGTATATGTGTGTTGAATTCTGTTGGATTTGAGCAGATCTGTTGTGTGATAATGATAAACAAATATTTGGTGTGATGATATATATATATTTTTAAGATTAGATAGTGATGAATCTATGGTGTGATGATCTGTTGGATCTATTTTTGTTGTTGTTGATGATGATAAACTGATTGCAAATAAATGAATAAATAATGGCTCAAAAATGGTCCAAATCTATTCAAATGTGTTCAAAATAGCTCAGATCTGGTAAACAAAATTGAACAGATAGAATTTGGTTTGGCTTGGTATTTCAATATATAGAGGCCCTATTTGGTAGGACTTATTTCCAGCTTATTTCAGCTTTTAACTTAATTTAAGCTATTTTGATATGTTTGGTTCAACTTAACAATACAGCTTATAGCTTTTTGTAAGTCAAAAATTAACTTATTCTTTGAGTGGGGAAAGAGAAGGTTAATTTATAAGTCAAAAATCAGCTTATGTTCATAGCTATAAGTTATAAGCTGTTAAGTTATAAGTAATAATCACTTTCCCACAGCTCTACCAAACGGCCCTAAGAATGTTTGGAAAAAGTGTTTGGCTAAAATAGTCTACTATAAGATAAAATAGACTAAAATAATAAGTAAAATAAAATGTCATATCTAACCTATAATCATTTCAGTTTTTTTTACAACCCTCAAATCAATTAAAAAAACTAAAAAAGTCAATTAACTTTTCAAACATAACTTTCTTTAGGTAGATTAAAATAGTCAAAAAGTCAAATAACTAATTTTCTAAACAAGGCAATAGAAAAAATAAAATAAAAAATGAATAGAGATTTTTTCAGCAGGTAAAGAGAGAGAAAAGAGAAGTGGATAGAAGAAGATAGAGAGAGAGAGAGAGAGAGAGAGAGAGAGAGAGAGAGAGAGAGAGAAACATTGAACATGGTGTGAATTTGAACAGATAAAAAAATAGATTATACACATTTAACAGATAGGTTAAAAAAATTGAACAAATATATATATATATATTTGAATAGATAAAAAATAATTTGAATAGGTAGTCAAAATAAAGTCAACAGATAAAAAATTAATAGATAAATTAAGGAGTAAAATTGAAAATAAAATATCCTTCCAAAACAACAAAATGACTTCTCACTAAACTATTTCATAAATAGTAAATCTCTCACTAATAAAAAATATTCATTAGATCTAATACATTATACTCTTCTTAGGTTAGACTTATCACTAATTTTTTTTCAATATGAATTTAAAAATAATGATATAAAAATATAATTTTTATAAAAAATTACTATACAAAATGGGACTTTTCTTAAGTGTGCAACCCTTAAGGTTGAACACCATATGCCACTTACACAAAAAGTGTAAGTGGAATGTGAAAGCAAAACCAGGACTGCAAACAGAAAAGGCGTAAGTGTAAGGCGTAAGTTACACACCATAACAGTACCCTACAAAATGAGGTAACATGTTGGGATTGTCTCATTTCCAATCAAAATATTTAATATTACCTTTATTATTTTATAAATGCTATTACCACATCATTTTAAATGTACTTTTTATATGAATTTTATATTTATAAATTACTTTTCTAAATTTAAATAGTTAATCACAAATTTAAAATCATCAATTGTCTTACAACAAGTTGTGTGTATTACCGTCCGAGGTAGCCGGTTTAAGAGGGTTGAGGGTTACTATTGCGCCTTATGGCATAGCTATCCTACTGTAAGGAAGAGGTATTTATTGAGTATATTTTGATAATTTAAATCATTTAAATTATAAGGTTTATCAAGTATATCATTCATATAAAAAATTAAAATAGTCGAACATTTGTAATCTTATGATTAAGCTTAATTAATTGTTTTTAAAAAATTATTAAAATCATAATAATCGTTTATTTTAAAAAAAAATAAATGTGCTATTATTATAAGGCTTCAAATGTCAAAATCATTTAATTTTATTACAGATGATTTACTCGACAAACTTTACAATATAAACGGTTCAAATTATCAAAAAAAAAGACTTGAGACACGCCTTTAATAGACATCAAAGCAGTCTGTCATGCCTTATGGCATATCAGGAACCCAATTCCATTTAAGAGAGGTTATTAGATAGTTTAGGAACATTACTCTACACCACTGAACACTTACACTTGTCAAGTTATCTCATGCTAATCTAACAAAAAAATAGTAAGGCCTAGTTTGGAAAGACTAAATAAGTACACTTTTTACCTTTTTATGAAATATGAGTTGGGTTTGAGTTGGATTTGAAGTGATGTGTTAGAGAGGTGATGTGACTTAAATAAGATGATGTGATTTAAATAGGATAGTGACTTTCTGACTTTTTATCTTTTTTCAATCATGCCAAACTTGGCCTAAATATCATCATTTTAACTAATCATATTGAGTTGGATATTATGTAATAATACCTCAAGATTAGGGATGAGCAGCGGATATACCGATCTGCCAAAACCGAACCGAACCGAACCGATCCGATCTGTCGCATTTTGGACGGATGCGTGATGACGAGCGGGCGGTTGCGGATTGATTTTCTCCAATCTGCCAATTTGGCGGACGGATGGCGGATTTGAGGTTCCTTTGACCGTAACCGAACCGCCAAACCACGAGCACCCTTAGTAATTTATAAGATTTTGTGTTTTCAATTTGTTTAAATATTTTGTTTGTATTTTCAATTGAAAAAGAGTTCAAATATTCTGTTGAAAAATGTTTTCAACTTGAATATATTTTTTGAATTGAAAAAAATAAACATATTATTCATCGATATTTTTTGGTTTTTAAATCTAACTCTAAAAGTAATAAATAGAAAATATGATATATGCTGGTTGGTTTTTGTTTTTAAAAATATATATAAATGTAACAATACAAAGACATACAATTTCTACTATTGCTCTGCTCATGGTTTTGGTTGTTTGAATTGTTTTTATATTTTAAGAACCACAGATTGTAATACTTTATGTGGATGAGACATGCTGTGATTGTAATATATGGATGAGACATGTAGTGATTGTGATAATCTAAAGTTTTAAACTTTCTTTCTTTAGATGAGGCATACAGTAATTGTAATACTTTTTTAAGTCATAGTCTGTAATATATATATATATATATTATTTTTAAGAAAGTGCACAAGTTGAACTATGTTAAAAATTTATAAAATTTCAAACCGTCAAACTGATTCGCATCCATCCGTCAAATCGTCAATCCGCTCAATCCGTATCCGCTGGATTGGCGGACGGATGCAGATTGATTTTTTCCAATCCACTAATCTGACAGACAGATGACGAATTAAAAATTTCATGACCGCAACCGACCCGCGCCCACTCCTACTCAAGACCATTACATAATTTTTCCGGGTTTAAGCGGGACTTGCCTAACACAGCTGATGCCCACCCTAGCTAGTACTATCGGCCCCTTTAGTACTGCCGTACCGTCGCAGCATGATAGTGTTGATCTCTAAACGTAAAAACTAATAATTGTGGACTAAAGAAAAATTATTTCTTATGCTATCTAATCTATATTGGCCATGTTTAGTCAGAGATTTTTTTTTAGCTTTTTTAATTAAAATTAATAAAAAAAATAAATTAAAATGATTAATAAAATAAAATATCACATTAAATTTGTAATCATTTATTTTTTCTCTTACAAATATCAAATCTAATTATAAAAAAATTTAATCATCTTTCCAAACATAAAAATTTTAACCTATTAAAATAATCAAAAACTAAAATAATCTACTAAAATAGTTAACTTCCCAAACGAGACCATTATATGTTCAAATTACTTTCTAGTGAAATAGAGGGGGAAAAAAAGGTTTTGGTGGATTATCGAAATAATCAATGTGAGTTTTTATAGGTATATAGGATAAGTTTGGTTTGCATTTGGGAGATGAGTTTTAGAAAAAAATTTCTCAAAAATTGTTTGTTTTGAGTTTTTCTCAAAAAATTTTCAAAATCACTTTCTCTCTCTTATACATCAATCAATCACTTTTTCTCTTTTCTCTCTCTTTCTCAATCACTTTTTCTCTCACACACATCTACTCAAATTCTTCCAAAATATTAAATCATCCAAAACTCTCAAAAAAACAACTATTCCAAAATATACAACCAAACAAATCAAAAAAAAATTTAAACTCTCTCTCTAAATTTTTTTTCAAAAACAACTCTCACAAAAACAAACCAAACAAGCACATAGTACTTAACGAGTTTTACACATTAAACAGTTCAGATTATCGAAACAGGACCTGTAGTGGATTTGCACGAATCTAACAATACCTTTCAATCTAATCACGAATCAAAAGGAAGCCAAACCCCAAAAAAAAAAAAAAGAAAACACACAAAAAATACACAAAAATGGAGGGACCCCACTACATAATAACCTGTACCTTCTATTTTGACAATCTTTTTCTTATCCAACTGACAAGCAATTCCCCCATATTATATTATTAGGGTCATGTTGTATCACAGGCAAATTATAATATTTGTTTGGTTGATTGCTATAAACGTCATAATTGAATTATTATCAACTTATAACTATAAAAAAAAAAAAAAAAATAACTAAATACTATATAAGAAATAGGGTGAAATACTAATAAATTTTAAATAGTAATCTTATAAGTTGTTTGGTTATTTATTTTTTTTCTTATGAACCCAAAAGTCACATTCTAGTATAAATTTCACAAGGAACTAAGCATGAACGTGCATGTGTTATGTATTGAGTGACAAATGTGGGTGTTTTCACAATATTAAAATTACTAATTGTATAAAAAAAACTCTTTAGTATATTTTTTTCAACCGTAACAACGTAATATTTCAAAAAAAAACTCCATAGTATTTTTTTCTCAAACGTAACAACATAATATTCTAAAAAAAAATTTTAATATACTTTTCCTAAACATTTGCAACACACAAAAAGTTCTGAGTATACTTTTTTTAAACGTAACACTTCAATGTAATACACTAAAAACTCCTTAGTGTACTTTTCTAAAACGTAACAAAGTAACATTTCAAAAAAAAAAAAAAAACTCTTTTAGTGTATTTCCCCCCCCCCCCAAAATATAACATTCTAATCAATGTAACACACAAGAACTCTTTAGTATACTTTTTTTCAAACATAACATTCTAATATAACAATTCAACGTAACACGAGAAAACCACATAAACAGAAATGTAAATTTTTACGCTTAACAACCAACATTTTAGCTACCAATCTCTCAAAAAAAAAATTCACACCTCACCTTTCTACTCTCATCCAAAAAATGAAAAAGAAAATTGAAAAAATAAATCACAAAAGAGCATCTATCTATATGTGGAGAAGTGGTTTTGGAAATACTCTTCAGATCTTGGGAGACGCTCTTGATACTCAGTTAGTCACCTGCAAAGACAAATACTCCGGTCGGGGGTGCCGGGATTAGCACTCCGACGGGCAAGTCATTTCTTTTACTCAAGAAAGCTTGTTTTATAAATTTAGTGAAGTGTTTTTTTTTTTTTACATACCTACCTCAATCTGAAGCTCTTGCATTTATACTCATTTTCTAAACCTCGGGTCCAGAGCCCACTTTTTACTTATTATCCTGTTGTTTATTCCAATATATATCTTCCCATCTATTCGGCAATTTCTATACATTCGATATCTTAATCGGTTAGTACGGAGCCGAATAGTCTCTGACTTCCAGGATACATTCCTGCTGGCTCCTCTGCTTATTCGACTCCCACAATTGCCCCCCAAGCATTCTCCCAACATTTGTTGGCTGGAGTGCTTCGCTCCGAGTTTTGAATATCTCGCCAAAATTTTGGTATTCGAGCCCTCGAAGCATATGTCTAAGTACGCCCTCCTTTTAGTTGTCGTACCGACTTCCCGCCTCTTCGTATACGTCAATTCATTACGTTTTCAAAGATTGGTATCCCTTCATATTCACATTCCGTGATACCGGTCGCTAGGTTGGCCCTTGGATCGTTTATACAATTTTGTCCCCTTCAAAATCTTCATCTTCCGTAAGTTTTCCAATTTTTTGCTTTGAGATCTATTCTGATTTTATTTTTTGGCGTATCTGTGCCAATTGCAGAGTATGGCGAAGCATTTGAAAGACCTCCTCTCATCAGATCGAATTGCCGGTTTTAGACGCCATTTCTCTATTCCTGATGATGTCCGTCTGTCACTTTTGGCAGACGGCACCCTTGATATGGAGAGGGAGGACGAGACCACAATCGTCTTTCCTCTCTTGTCAATTGCAGGGTGGAGTCCGCTTCTTTACACCCATTTTTGAGGGTCAGTGCTTCGCCATTGGGATTTAATCCTTCTCACCCTAACGTGAATTTCTTTAGAATTATAATGGGGATCGCTATTTGAATCGCCGCTTTGAATTAATCTTGGCATTAGCCATCCCAAGACCGCTATGCCTTGGCTAAGTCCTCCGGCATAAGGGCGTTATTTCCTCAGAGCCAAGGATACCGACCATCAACTAATCACTATGCTTTCCAGCTCTGGGAAACGAATTGATGATGTTATGGTCGTTGTCCTGGGCAACTGGGAATTTGGCGAATGGAAGGATCGCGTTGACCCTATTCCTAAACGGAGGGGCGAGCCAGGTCGCCGTGTATCTCCTTGTTTTTGTCGTGTTCATTTTTATTGTAAAATCTATTCCGTTGAAATCTTACGCTTGCCTCGTGCGCAGAAGGGTTTGAAAAAGGTACTTTCTTCAACCCACGACGCCGTTCTTTTAGACAGTAAGGTCGCTCTTAGGTATTTCGGCCGTCGAAGTCTTCAGAGACAAGGGCGGGCGGCTCATATTCTGCTTTGTTACGAGCCGACGTACACAACCTTCTCGGCGGCAGAAAACATACCGATTCCTAAGGGTGAAGATTCACTCACAGCTCTTATTCTGTCTGACTTCAAAAACCTAAGGCAGATAGCCTTTGAAGGGTCCGATTCGGAGCGAAACGAGGTAGCTGATATCGTCGACTTAGATCGATCTGAGGCCGAATCTGAGGAGGTATTGGACTCCGCCGATCCTCCATTTACATCGGGACCGGGTGATTCCTCTGCCGACGCTTTTCAACACTTAGAGGTTCTTCCCGTCGTTGACTCCGAGGATATGGCCGGGTTGAGTCTGACAAAGCTTGCTAAAAAGGCAAACGCGGAGAGGTTAGCCGCACGGCGAAGAGCGGAGGGCGTTTCATCTGAAATGCCACCCGCTATCGAATCTCGAATCCACTCCCCTGTTGCCGAATCAGCGTCCTTGGGGGTCCTAGAAGAGACGAAGGATCGGAATACCAAATCTTCCTTGGACGGGGAAGACGGCCGAAAATTTGAGGAAAAGACGGGGAAAAGTTCTACGGACCTGAAGGCCGATTTAGATGAACCGAGTGGTAAGCGTCCTCGATTGGAGGGGTCTAATGATGTTCCTTTTGTCATCCGTCCAATGGTGAAGGACATGTCGGTTCCCTCTAACGCTTCGGCGCTTAAAGATCCAGAGGTCACATTCGGTGTAGCCATGTCCGTGTCGTTGCCGGCTGATATGGAGGCTTTTTGGGCGGAACCAGATCTGAATGCGACGGCACTTACCGCGCAATCAGCACTTTTGGTATGTATTTTGACTTTTCCTCACTTTATCCAAATACTGTTGGGGTTATGTTTTTGGGTTTTTCCTTTGCAGACCATCGGAAGGATAGCCGACATGGGACATCGGCATCTTGACGTCGTCAAACAGATGGACCACTTGCGAAGACAGGTGGAGGGCTAGAGGAAGAGGGCCGAAGACGCAGTTTTGAGAGCGAACAAGGAAGCGGCTCGGGCCGAGGCCGAAGTAGAAAGGGCTCGCCTTATGGATCGATGAAGCGGAGGCGAAAAAGAAGGCGGCTGAGTGAAGCAAGGCCGAGATTGTCCCAAAGACGGTTGCCGACAGCCGAATCGCCGACATCAAGGCGGCTGCCTCCAAAGTATTCGGGAAGGATCTTTGGGCTTGCCGAGTATGTGGACCAGTCCCGTTTAAAATAGGGGTTCAAGCATGGCTGGCACAAAGCCCTTGCTGCAGCTGGAGTTTCACTGACTATGCCAGTGTCGTACGAGTAGGTGGATGTTGAGTCACCGGAGACGATTCCGAAATGGAGCAATTTGACTTTTAGGTTTTCACAAATGTATTAGGATGTTACTGATGTATTGTTACAATCGTTTTGTCAGACAATTTTGTGCGGGCTTATAGCTTATTTATTTTGAATATATATAAAATGTCATGAGTATATATAAAATGTCATGAGTTGTGTTTGATTTTGCTAATGAAGAATGGTATTACTTAATGATATTACGCAGTTTTGAGCTCGGACTCGGACGATCGGCCTAAGGAATCTGCCCTTGCCTTAGCCAGGGCGAGGGCCCGAGGGACCGAATGAGCCGACTATCTCGGAATCGGGGGCTGGCTGAGGCATAACTTATTCGGCGTTATCGTGTGAAAATATGGCCGAGTGTATATATGAGTGCCCTTGTCCCAGCAATCGTGGGATAACCGGCGATAGCGCTTGCAATATAGTCGACGAGATTAATTAATCTGCCATTGCCTTAGCCAGGGCAAGAGCTTGAGGGACCGAATGAGCCGATTATCTCAGAATCGCGGGTTGGCTGAGGCATAACTTATTCGGCGTTATCATTTGAAAATATGGCCGAGTAGATATATGAGTGCCCTTGCCCCAGCAATCGTTGGATAACCGGCGATAGCGCTTGCAATATAGCCGACGAGATTAATTAATCTGCCATTGCCTTAGCCAGAGCGCGAGCCTGAGGGACTGAATGAGTCGATTATCTCGGAATCACAGGCTGGCTGAGGCATAACCTGCGACGTTTGGTGCTCAGTTTTCTCGGGGGAGCTGCATATACCTCAGAATAAATGGGCGAGTTCATGTCAACAATTTGACTCTCTTCTATTCAGTCTCGATCCGAACGCGCAGGGGCTGACGTTGGCTGAGGTTATCAGTCAAAATGAATCATGGCAGCGGGCCTACCCACACGAGAGGAAGAGTATCCATGGATCGGGAAAAAGAGGGGCCCCCTAGTCGTCGAAGCAGATCGCCCGAAAGGTCAGACAACGGGGAGTTTCCCCGTGCCCACGACTACAAGTTGAGTATGAGGTAGTGCCATGACCGTTGAGTTTTGCGATTTTGGTGAAGAATAGACCGATGACGGAGGTGGATTCAATAATTAAAGATCCAGATTTGGCAGTCGTGTTCGCTCGACGAATTTTTTCGCCGGAGGTCCAATAGTCGATGGTTGGTCGTGGGGATTTTGGAGTATTTCGGGATGGCATACATGGTGCTATAAAGGGGCTGTATAGCGCTTATGAAATCGGGATGCGTCTACGTGAAGCCCGACGCGAGAGTGAGAGAAACAATGAAAGGAATCGTAGTCTGGAGGCTCGCGCGAAAAAGGCTGAGAGCGAGCTTCAGGAGCTGAAGAGTGTTCGAGCGGCCGAGTCGGTGGTGGACAGTCAGGCGAATAGCATGGGAGAGAAGGCGAACCGAGAGGCCTCGGGCTATGAGAGAGGATATCGGGACGGTTTGAAGGCCGGGGTTAAAAAGACCAAAGTGGACCTAGCTGAGGAAGTCTGCCGATGCAAAAATCGTGGTTTCAAGCACGGTTGGATCAAGGCCCTTCAAACCATGGAAGCTCTTGGGTCCGTGGGTATAAATTCGGCTTCGCCCCTATATCATCGGCATTACCTTCCGTATCCCGAGTTCGATGTCGAGAAAAGTGACGACGAAGATGCCGACTTAGTAGACTACAATGTTAAATAAATAGAATTCCTTTATCAAAATGTTTAGTATCTTTTTAATAAATAGACGTCCTATCGCAATTTATTGTCAGCCTCTGTATTGCGTAATGTAAACGTTCGAACATGCGTCGATCGGCTCCAATTAAGAATCATGTAATTTGTTGAAGTCGTGACCCCCATGACGGGGGCTACGAATCTGGAGACTTATTCAGCCGTTAGTGGATTCCGCAAAGGGCGCTCTGAATCTGGATACTCATTCGGCCCTTAGATGTCATGCATCCAAAGGGGCTCCGGATCCGGAGACTTATTCGGCCCTTAGATGTCATGTACCTAAAGGGGGCTCCGAATCCGGAGACTTATTTGGCCAATCGTGGTATCCACGAAGGGCGCTCCGAATCCGAAGGCTTATTCGGCCCTTAGGTGTCATGCACCCAAAGGGGGCTCCGAATCCGGAGACTTATTTGGCCAATCGTGGTATCCATGAAGGGCGTTCCGAATCCGGAGACTTATTCGGCTCTTAGGTGTCATGCACCCAAAGGGGGCTCCAAATCCGGAGACTTATTTGGCCAATCGTGGTATCCACGAAGGGCGCTCTGAATCCGGAGACTTATTCGGCCCTTAGGTGTCATGCACCCAAAGGGGCTCCGAATCCGAAGACTTATTTGGCCAATCGTGGTATCCACGAAGGGCGCTCCGAATCCGGAGACTTGGTCGGCCCTTAGTTGTCATGCACCCAAAGGGGGCTCTGAATCTGGAGACTTATTTGGCCAATCGTGGTATCCATGAAGGGCGCTTCGAATCCGGAGACTTGTTCGGCCCTTAGGTGTCATGCACCCAAAGGGGGCTCCAAATCCGGAGACTTATTTGGCCAATCCTGGTATCCACGAAGTGCGCTCCGAATCCGGAGACTTGTTCGGCCCTTAGGTGTCATGCACCCAAAGGGGGCTCCGAATCCGGAGACTTATTTGGCCAATCCTGGTATCCACGAAGGGCGCTCCGAATCCGGAGACTTATTCGACCGCTAGTGGATTCCGCAAAGTGCGCTCCGAATCCGGATACTCATTCGGCCCTTAGATGTCATGCATCCAAAGGGGCTCCGAATCCGGAGACTTATTCGGCCCTTAGATGTCATGTACCCAAAGGGGGCTCCGAATCCGGAGACTTATTTGGCCAATTATGGTATCCTCGAAGGGCGCTTTGAATCCGGAGGCTTATTCGGCCCTTAGGTGTCATGCACCCAAAGGGGGCTCCGAATCCGGAGACTTATTTGGCCAATCATGGTATCCATGAAGGGCGCTCCGAATCCGGAGACTTATTTGGCCCTTAGGTGTCATGCACCCAAAGGGGGCTCCGAATCCGGAGACTTATTTGGAATGCGGAGACTTATTTGGCCAATCGTGGTATCCACGAAGGGCGCTCCGAATCCGGAGACTTGTTCGGCCCTTAGTTGTCATGCATCCAAAGGGGGCTCCGAATCCGGAGACTTATTTGGCCAATCGTGGTATCCACGAAGGGCGTTCCGAATCCGTAGATTTGTTCGGCCCTTAGTTGTCATGCACCCAAAGGGGGCTCCAAATCCGGAGACTTATTTGGCCAATCGTGGTATCCACGAAGGGTGCTCCGAATCCGGGGACTTGTTCGGCCCTTAGGTGTCATGCACCCAAAGGCGGCTCTGAATCCGGAGACTTATTTGGCCAATCGTGGTATCCACGAAGGGCGCTCCGAATCCGGAGACTTGTTCGGCCCTTAGGTGTCATGCACCCAAAGGGGGCTCCGAATCCGGAGACTAATTTGGCCAATCGTGGTATCCACGAAGGGCGCTCCGAATCCGGAGACTTATTCGGCCCTTAGGTGTCATGCACCCAAAGGGGACTCCGAATCTGGAGACTTATTTTGCCAATCGTGGTATCCACGAAGGGTGCTCCGAATCTGGAGACTTGTTCGGCCCTTAGGTGTCATGCACCCAAAGGGGGCTTCGAATCCGGAGACTTATTTGGCCAATCGTGGTATCCACGAAGGGCGCTCCGAATCCGGAGACTTATTCGGCCATCAAGAAGCATAAAAACGAGACTTAGGTTGAGCATGAGCTGAAGCATAAAAACAAGCAACTTTTGCATTACGGCCGAGTATGTACAAGTATCAAGCCCACAAATCGGGTCATTGGTAAAATTTTCGTAGATGCGTTGAATTCCAAGGCCGTGGCAGGCTTCTTCCTGACATGTCCGAGAGGCGATATGTCCCTGTTCCTGCAGTGGAGTCTATTTGATAGGGACCGTCCCAATTCGGGCCCAGCTTTCCGTCGGCCGGTCTCTGGTCGGCTGGAAGTACTTTCTTTAGGACCAGCTCTCCTGGAGTGTAACGACGCAACTGAACTCGTTGATTGTACGACTTAGCGAGCTGCTGCTGATACCGTGCCATGGAGGCCAGGGCGCGGTCTCTTCGTTCCTCGATTAGATCCAGGTCCAGGACGAGCATCATGTCATTTCGGCCCGTGTTAAAGGCTTGTGATTTCAAAGTTGGGAGGCCGATTTCCAGGGGTAAGATTGCCTGGGTTCCGAAGCATAGAGCGAACGGCGTTTCTCCGGTGGACCTCCTCGGCGTTGTGCGGTGCGCCCACAATACACTTGGCAATTCTTCGACCCATTTGCCTTTAGCTTTTTCCAGCCTCTTTTTGATGCCGTCTAAGATGGTTTTGTTAGAGGCTTTGGCCTGACCATTACTCTGGGGGTACGCGGGCCTAGAGAAGTAAGCCACGATACCGTATTTGCTGCACAGTTCTTGGTACATGCCATAGTCGAACTGGGTACCATTGTCTGAGATGAGAACTCTTGGAATGCCGAATCGCGTAATGATGTTTCTCTATACAAATCGCTTTATGTCGGCATCTCGTATGTGCGTTAGAGCCTCCGCTTCGACCCATTTTGTAAAGTAATCTGTTGCTACGATTAGGAATCGCTTGTTTCCTGGGGCCCTTGGCAACGGTCCTACAATATTGAGGCCCTATTGGGCAAACGGCCAGGGACTAGTGATAGAGTTCAACTCTTCGGCGGGCAAATGGGTTAGTGGGGAGAACTTTTGGCATTGTTCGTATCTTTTAACATAATTTTCTACGTCGGCTCTCATTGTCGGCCAATAATACACCTGTGTTATAGCTCGATGGGCGAAAGAGCGTCCGCCAGAGTGGGCACCACAACTGCCCTCATATATCTCGATTAGAAGCTCCTCCACTTTATCCGGGTGTACGCACTCCAAATAGGGACCGGAGAGGGACTTTTTATAAAGCCCTCATCGTGGATCCAGATAGTATCGAAGGGCCTTATTGCGTAGCTTGTGTGCTTCTTTTTTGTCCTTTGGGGGCTGTTCAGAAGAAAGGAATCCGGCTATGGGGTCCATCTAGCTTGATGCGGATTCTATGACATTAACGTGGGTTTCCTCCGAAGGGCCAATACTCGGCTCCGGGATGAAACCTACCTCAAGGTCCTTTTGAGCTCAGAATTGACGGCGGAGGCTAGGCATGCCAGGGCATCTGCGTGTGTGTTCTGATCACGTGTTATTTTGTTCAGTTCGTGATGGTCAAACTTCGTTAGCAAAGAGTTGGCCGTTTTCATATAGGCCGCCATACGGTCATTTTTTGCAGCGTACTTTCCTTTTAGCTGGTTGATGACCAATTTGGAGTCACAAAACACTAGCAAACGCCGAGCGCCAAGAATATGTGCATTTCGTAGACCGGCTAAGAGGGCTTCATACTCGGCCTCGTTATTTGATGCTTCAAAGCCAAGCTTGACAACCTGCTCTATTACTGCACCGTCGGGGGACATGATTACCACGCCGGCACCGCAGCCCCGTTGGTTAGACGATCCATCACAATATAGCTGCCAAATATCCCCGACATAAATTCTCCAGTTTGACCTTGATCGAACTTCAGCCTTTGGAAGAACGTCGGCAGGTTTAAGGTCGGAAAGATCACCTATAAATTTGGCCACAAAGTCGGCAAGCACCTGTCCCTTGATTGCGGTTTTGGGTAAAAACTGAATGTCATATTGGCCGAGTTCAAGAGCCCATTTTGAAACACGTCCTGATGCTTCCGCACTTCGTAGTACTGATCGGAGAGGATAATCTGTTATTACCCCAATGCTATGCCCCTGGAAGTAATGCATCAGTTTTCTTGCTGCCATGACCAAGGCTAGGATGAGTTTTTCCAACGGAAGATAACGTGTCTCGGCATCAACCATTGCCTTGCTCACATAATACACTGGCCGCTGCTGCCTTTCCTCTTCTTTTAATAGTACGGCTACTATCGGAGATCGCCAGATCTGAGAATGAGAGGGTCACCGCAATTTGGTGTTGTCAAGAGAGTCTTCGACGGAGGTAAGTCTTGAGCCCAAAGTGAAAGCCGCGATTCGGTGGACCATTCAAAAGCTTTGCCTTGACGTAGCGTCTGGAAGAATTGTCTGCATCGGTCTGTTGACCGACTGATGAATCTATTGAGTGCAGTGGCCATCCCCATCAACTTTTGGACTTCTTTCACTGATCGGGGGGAAGCGAGTTCCAAGATTGCTGTGATTTGCCTCAGGTTGGCTTCGATTCCACAATGGTTGACGATATAACCCAGGAATTTGCTAGAGCCGATCCCAAACGCGCACTTTGAGGCATTCAGTTTCATTCTGTACTTGCGCAAGATGCCGAACGTCTTCTCTAGATCGGCTATATGATCATTCTCCTCTTTGGACTTGACCACCATATCGTCGATGTAAACTTCCATAGTGTGGCCGAGTTGTTCTTTGAACATGGCGGTGACCAGTCTTTGGTAAGTTGCCCCTGCATTCTTCAGTCCAAAAGGCATAACTTTGTAGCAGTAGGTTCCTCTTGGGGTGAGGAATGCAGTTTTTTCCTGGTCATCTGGATGCATGGCGATCTGATGGTAGCCTCTGTAAGCATCGAGGAAACTCATGCGTTGATGGCGCGCCGTGGCATCGACGAGTTAATCTATTCTAGGTAAGGGAAAGCAGTCTTTGGGGCAAGCTTTGTTCAGATCCATTTTTCTTCTTCACCACCACTGTGTTGGAGAGCCACGTGGGGTAGGTGACTTCTCTAATTGCCCCGGTATCAAGCAGTCTGTCGACTTCCTCTATGACGGCAGCAGTGTGCTCTGCGGTAGACCGACGGCCTTTCTGAATGATGGGCTTACACGTGGGGTCGACGTTCAGGTGGTGCTGTGAAACGGATGGATCTATACCCGGCATCTCTTACGGAGTCCACGCAAAGACGTCGAGGTTGGCAAGTAGAAAGGAGATTAGCTGTTGTCTATCGGCTTGGTTTAAAGAGGTGCCGATCATGAAGAACTTTTCCGGGCTTCCATCAATGTCAACTCGGTCTAAACCTTCTGTGGCCTTTTCGCTTGGCTGCCGCTCGACATCATCCAGGATTTCCCGATGGGGTACCTCGATGGAGTTTACCTGTAACTCCTTTGGCGTTTTGGCGGCCAGGAGGTAACATGCTTGTGCCGATTTTTGGGAGCAGCGGATCTGCTCAATGCCGTGTTCTGTTGGGAAACGTGTGCTGGGGACGGCCTACAAAGTATGCAGCCACGATCGCCCCATGATGAGATTGTATGGCGATGGCAGCTGGACGACCAGAAATTCTACATCCACCGTTCTGGAACCTGCTCGAACGGGTAGGTTGATTTTTCCTAGAGGGTATTCTGAATTGGTATTGAAGCCGAATAAGGTATAAGGGGCCGGAGTCAGATCTGATTCGGTGAACCCGAGTTTGACGAAGGTTTTATAGTACATGACCTTCGAAGTGCTGCCCTGGTCTATAAGAACTCGTTCGACAAAGGAACCTGACGCCAGTAGCGCGACAACTAATGGATCGATGTGAGGGAGTGTTACGCCGATCAAACCAGATTCGGCGAAGGTGATGCTTGGCGATTCTCGGGGTCCCTTGGCGTGAGTTGTCGCTAGGGCTGGTAGGGACGGATTGCGGTATGGTCGGGCTTTTCGGTCAGATATCATATGGATGTTATCATGCGGAACACTCTGCTGGAGACGTTCGTCTTGTGTCGACTTCTTAAAGTAATCGGCTGAAGCACAACGAGCGTTGGTGTTTTGTTGTCGGGCCCGAGACCGTAGATTGCCTGCCCTTGGGGGTCGCTTAGAAACCTGGCGCACTTTTTGTCTGGACTTTGCTATTTCCGAGGCCAGATCGCGGCGAAGGCGCTCGTTCTCAACGATGGTGTTGTCTAGGCTATGCTTGGTCTTTCTGGCCCGTTCCAAGATGGATAGCATCGTTTCCTGTGCTAGAATGGTTTGTGAATCAACATTCAAGGCACGTCTTGCAGCGACGATTTCCTTCTCGAGCGTGTTTGCTGGAGTGAGGTCGATTCTTTGTGCGATCGCGTCGGTGGGTATCGGAGAATCTTGAGTCACGCCTTCCATGGATGTATTTGAGTATTCCCACAGACGGCGCCAGTTGCGGGGAAGTGGTTTTGGAAATACTCTTCAGATCTTGGGAGACGCTCTTGATACTCAGCTAGTCACCTACAAAGACAAATACTCCGGTCGGGGGTGCCGGGATTAGCACTCCGACAGGCAAGTCAGTTCTTCTACTCAAGAAAGCTTGTTTTATAAATTTAGTGAAGTGTTTTTTTTTTTTTACATACCTTCCTCAATCTGAAGCTCTTGCATTTATACTCATTTTCTGGACCTCGGGTCCAGAGCCCACTTTTTACTTATTATCCTGTTGTTTATTCCAATATATATCTTCCCATCTATTCGGCAATTTCTATACATTCGATATCTTAATCGGTTAGTACGGAGCCGAATAGTCTCTGACTTCCGGGATACATTCCTGCTGGCTCCTCTGCTTATTCGGCTCCCACACTATATATTATATAAGTAAAAGAGAATTTTTAATGAGAAGAGTTAAAAGAGCTCTAAGTGTTCAATCTAATTTTCTTAATTTTTCAATTTAAAAAAATAATTAATAAATAACACACTAACACTTCCTTTTTTAAACAAATAGTGCATTTTTTATTTCTAAAATCATTCATCCCTTACTATCAAACAAGGAAAGAGTTTTCCAATTAAAAAAAAATTAATAAATCACATACTCAAAAATATTTCGTCGTAAAATATTTTCTATTAAAATATTTTAAATTCTTCACCATAAAGCATAAAATAATTTGTATAATTAAAATTCGTGACATTTTTTTTTCGCCCCTCTCACTATGGTCCTTACTACTCAACGTATATATATACCAAATTTCATTATTTTCATTCACAGTAAACATTAATAGGGCTTTTTTAAGATTCAAACTCTCAACTCAATTTTTTTTTAATAATGAAAATACCAAGTGTTATTATGTGCTACATTTTAATTAGTTCATAATTAAATTCATAGAGTTTTATATTAAACCCTTAAATTATGTCACCATAATTACCATTTCAAATTACTTAATTAATGTTTACTATACTAAATTTATTTTCAAAATTGCTTCCCTAAGATTGTATTAATGCATGATTTTGATACATTCATACATACACATATAGAAAATAATTAATTCTTTAACTTAAAATTTAAACATTATTGATTCTTTAACATGGCCTGAGCTTCTCTCCAGTCCTCCATTGGACTAGAGAGGTGCTGTTGGGCCTTGTGGGCACACTTTTAGACCTCATTTTGATCTAAACCATTCATATTTTAGAATTCGTTAAGTATATCATCCTTGTAAAAAATCAAGTCGATCAAATAACGATCAATCATATAATGGAAACCATGTGTTTGTATCGGTTTTGTATAAAAGGAAAAAAAGAAAAAGAAAAAAGGAATGTGAGAAAAAAAATGATTCATACAAAATTAATCCAAACATGTGATTTCTATTATCTGATCGACATGATTTTTTTGCAAAGATGATGTATTCGACCAACCCTAAAATGTGAACGGTTTGAATTATCAAAGCAGGGCCCAAAAAATTGGCCAATTGAATGTTTAATCCGATATTAGAATCTCCAAACTAGCTCATACCAATTATGAATCGATGAATTAAGATATAATTTATACAAAATGTTTAAATTTATTATTATAAATTATTTTTATTAAGATTAAAGCTAAAATATGACATATAATTTAAGGTGGCTTTATCTTAGATAATTATTTAATATATGAATATATGTAACTATTTATTTCATAGTGTTAACATAAATGTATAACTTCTTACTAAGTTCAAATTTTTTAATAGATATGCATAAAATATGTTCATATTTCTTGTTTAAAAAATAAAAATACTTATAGATATTTATTTACCAATTTAATAAATAAATAGGTCAAATGATTCATAAGTTGGGGATAGACCAAGACAATTTTTAATAATTAGGCGAAGGTCACGTTGATATAAATATACAAGTCATTTATGTGTAACTCTGATAAAAATGAATAAAATTTAATTAATTATAAATCTTTTTTACAACATATTTTAGATAAATTTTATATTATTATTTAATTTTAAAACTAATTTTTGATTATTTATTTATATTTGTGCATACTACTACCAAGGCCACTTTATCGATTCTTAACCCAAAGTAAAAATAAAACTAACTAAGATTCTAAAAAGAAAAGTGATTTTTTTTTTCTTTTAATTTAGTAGCTTCAAAATACCAAAATTGCTAAAATTTATAGGTTATTGGTACAAAACAAAATTAAAATGAAACTAATTAAGATGTTAAATATAAAAGTGATGCTATTTTTTTATTTTTTATTTTATTTAGTAGCTTCAGAATATAAATATTGTTGAAATTTATAGGTTATTGACACAAAACAAAATTAAGAAATAAAAAGGTGGTCTCTTGATTTTTTTTTTTAATAAATTAAGTAGTTTTAGAATACAAAAATTGTTAAAAATTATAGTAGTAGACACAAAATAGAGTTAAAATTTGTATAATAAGATATCATAAATGTTTATTTTTTAACTACATGAAATTTAAATTCTAAAAAATTTTAGTTGCCGTTTAATTCTTATCTAATTTTTAACTTACTGCACATCAGTTCTTATTTTTTAGGTTTTTTTTTTCAAACTAATTTTAAAAAATTATAGATGACATTATAATCTTATCCAATTTTTAAACTACTACCCTCTTCTATTCTTCTATTATTAGAGTTATATTAGTGTGTTTGGCTTTAGTTTTCTGAATTCAATTTTCTGAAAACTGATTATTTTGTTTTTCGTTTTTTTTTTTGTTTTTAGTGAATATTTTTAAAAATTTAGGAATTTTTTTAAAAACTTTTTTAGATGCACCTTACTTAAATGTCTTTAAAAAGTAAAATATTTGTGAAAAAATATCTTAAAAAATTAATAAATACCCAAAAATACGAAAAATATATTGAATTTTTGTATTTTTGGTATTTAATGAATTTTTTTTAAAAAAAATTCATTAAAATTATACTTTTTAAGTGTATTTATGTTAGGTGTGTCTAAAAATTAAAAAACAAAAATTGCTTAAAATATTAAAAACATTCAGTAAAAACAAAAAAATACGAAAAACAAGAAAGCAAAATTTTTTGAAAAGTGTTTTCAAAAAACTAGAAACAAACATAGTGAATTTTTTTTTTTTTTTAAAGTTTATCATGTTTTATTTTTGAATTTTTAAATTTCAACTTGATTTCTTCTTTTGAATCTTTATTTGATGTTTACTATATGTCTCTCTACTTCATTTTTCTAGAATATTATATTTGCGTTTCGTATATTCTTATAGATCATCCTCAAATTTAAATTTGATTCTTTTTTTATTTTTATGTTATATTTACAAAATTTATTTTCGCTCTTGATTTTCAGTTGAGTTTATTTTTTTTTGAAGATTTATCTAATTTTCTCTTTCTATATTCATCTTCAAATTTAAACTTTTTTTTTGTAGTTATCTTTATCTCTTATTTATAGAATTTCACTCTTAATCTTCCTTTTCAATTGAGTTTATTAGTGTATTTCAAAAAAATTAATTAGTCATGCATATCTATACAAACATAGTGAAATTACTCAAATCTATTATTACTTAAATCATAGTATTTAGTTAATTTTTAACATATTTAGTATTGTTTATCACATTTTGTTATTTATCTGTGCATAACACAGGTTTTATGCTAGTACACTTACTCAAATGGTACAAAAATCAAATAAATACAACTTTCCAAAATAAAAAAGACTAATTGGTTCATAAGAAAACTATTAGGACTAAATGGATCAACATTCCCCTATATAAGATTTATAGGTAAATTTTCCTAAGATATAAAAGATTTTTTTATCGTAATCAAAATAATAACATAATCAACATCGATCATAATTAACATTACAATGCGTATAACAAAGTTATAATTAAGTCATAATTAACACTACAATAGCACAATAGATCATAACTAAAGACTACAAATGTGGTAATTAGGGCATATGGTAAACACTCCAATAAAAAACCATTATATTATTATAAATTGTAAAATGTTATTATGCCTTTGAAGTTTATGTTAGGATTAGTCCACATTTGTGATATATGTGAGTCCCATACAATTACGTAACTAAATCCTAATTTCGTATATTTAGATTCCATATATGTAAGATTTGGTTATGTGACGACCCAGAATTCTTCCCTCCGCTCGAGCGGAAGAGTTGACGCTCGAGCGAACTTTTGGAGTTTCCAGCAATTGTGCAGACGGCCTGAGATTCTGGGAGTTGTGATTCTCCGCTCGAGCGGGGGAGTTTACGCTCGAGCGGACGGCTTTGTTGGTCTGCACGCTCGAGCGGAAGAGTTGACGCTCAAGCGGGCCTCTAGGTTGAGTTGTATTTCTGAGGTGTGGGTTTGTTTTGGACATTTTTATTAGTGTATTTGAAACCTTCTTATTTTATTTTGGAGTATTGGTTGTGGTGGTAATATGATGGCAAAGTAAGATTGGGCCAAAAGCTTTAATTAGAATAAATTGTCGGCGACCAGCCGTCACTCTTTTATCCTTTTCTTTGTCCACACTTTGAATTTGGATGTGAGGTTAGAACCATTGGAAAGCTTATTTCCGAGGCTTCAATTTGGACACAAGAACGACGTAAAACGGAGTTCGGATGGGAGAGTTATACCTGTTCAAAGTTTCGGAATCTGAAAGTTGAAAGCAGTCCGCTCGAGCGGGAATTACGGGACAGCAGCTTTAAGAACGGGATTTTTGGATCATTTCATGGATTTTCTTCAACCCTCTTCTTTCCTCTTTGCCTTAGTCCGAATCCCTAACTCTCAAACCTTTGATTTCACCCATTTTTATCAACAATCCACCATGGTTTTGGCATGTAGGATGGAGAACTAAGGAGGATCAATGTTTTTACCCGATTAAAATTTGGATTGGTGAAAGTTTCTTCTCAAGCTCACCCCTTTGCTTGATTGTTGAGGTAAGGGTTGAAGACTCTTTAATATTTACATCCATAGTTAGGTTGGAGGTGTCTTCATTGTATAATGGTGCAAGTTTTCATTTATGTTATGTATATGGAAGAAATTATGAGATTTTGGAAATTTTGGGGTTTGAACATTGGGGGTTTTATGGTTTGAAGATATTGGGAGTTAATTGATGGGTTTAAATAATGGTTTATGAGTCCTAGATGTGTAATTGATGGAAAAATAGTGTTGGGTTAATAAGTTTGATTATTTCTTGAAATCTCATTATTTTCTTGAAACCCTAAGTTTCTTAAGGATGATAACCAAAGATTTAACCCAAATTGAATGTAGAATAATGAAATTGACGTATTGAATTATGTATATACAAGTTTAATTGGAATTTGGTGATACTTGGAAATTATGTTTAAATTTGCGAATGAACTTGTTAGAAGCTTTGTGAATCATGTCTTAGTGAGGAAGGAGATTGGGGGGAAGGGTTTGTTGATGATGTGGAATGATGTTAAATAGTTTGGATTATATTGGATGGTGATAATTATGTGGAGTTATGTTGATTACGTGGGGTTGTGTTAATGTTGTTGAATTGAATTGTGTAGGGTTAGTCATAGGACCTAGCATCTAAACAGTGTGAGTAATAGTACTACAAATGTACCTTGTTTACCGTTAAGAATATTGTTAACAACATTCTAGTTTCTGTGAACTAATATAGTAATGTGTTTGTTGAGTGAGAATTGATGTGAACGTTGAAAGAGTTAGCGCACCTCGGTATGATTCTCAACCTATTCTCAGATTTGAGGTTATGGTATCATCCTAAAATTACCTATACTTCAGATAAGAATTGTGTTATGAATTGTTCGATTTACCTTGGGTTATTGGTAATGTTAAGATTCATTAATTACAAAACAAGTATGTCTGTACAAAGAATCATGAGGAGACATTGTACTATATGTTTTGTTTGCTATTGATAAATAATGTTACCATTCTTATCGCAACGCTCTATTAAGCTTATGTACTTATGTTATTTATTTGATTAATGGGAAGAATGAGTTTATTGGTATTAACTGCTTACGATGTTTCGGTATGGAACAAAGTGTCAGACGAACGGCGTTACACCTTGGTGGAGCCACCTCTCGAACTGCGACGAGCCACCTCTTGAGTCCATACATCTGTACCGCATTTTTCCGTGACTACGCTTATATGCGCGCTCGCACCTTCTGTGACTCACGCTTATACGCCGCTACGCACCTTCTATGACTACGCTTATATGCGCTCGCACCTTCCGCGGACTATGCTATATGCTCGCATCTTCGTGACTACGCTATACGCTTCGTTTCTTTCGTGACTACGCTATACGCTATGACCTTTCCTGTGACTACGCTTATATGCGTTTTGTACCTTCCGTGACTACGCTATATGCGCTCAGTATCTTCCGTGACTACGCTTATATGCATTCTCATCTTTCCGTGACTACGCTATATGCTCAGATCTTCTGTGACTACGCTTATATGCTTCATACCCACGCTTATGCGTTTTGTTATTTCGTTAGTTCTGCTACTTCGCATTATTTGCCGATATCCCCGCTATTTCGGTTATTTACATTATTTTGGTTATTTCGCTAGTTCTGTTATGTCTATTATTTCAATTTTCGATATCTCTGTTACTTTTTGATATCTCTCATTTCGATATCCTGGACCTATGGTCGCTCAAGATCAGAGGTCTATGGTCGCTTTTGGAATTAATCACGGAATGTAGTTAATAATATGTATCCGCAACTATATGTTTTGATTAGTCGTTAAATATCACAATATTTATGTACTATTATTCACCGAGTTCGCTCATTCTCAGATTTTGTCTGCTTCAGAGGTAGCCAATCGGGAGTTCAGTCCCAACCTTTAAAGCTTGTGTTCCTCTTGTCAACCTTGAGGCGTCCAGGCACCACCTGAAGCCGTTTGTTTTGTAAAGTTTTGCCGAGTTTCAATTTATGCATTAGATGTCTATTTTTGGGTTGATTGTAAATAATTCCTTCTTCATTATTATTTTTGTTATCTGCCTATTTGTGGGGTTGAGTCGAGGCATATGGATGTAAACTGTCTGTACAATATTTACTTAGTGTGATGTTGAGATCCTGGCATGTTAGAAGTAGCTCAATGGATGTTATTCGATGTATTTTATATTATTGCATGCTTCCGTTCAGGCCCCATAAGATATGTATAACAGGTTTAGTGTCTGGTTTCGAATGGGTCATGCCCAAACTTTTAGGGGCGGGTTTGGGGTGTGACAGGTTACTTAATTATATGGAATTAGAATTCTTATGGATAAACTATTATAAATAGCAACAATACTAGGATACTAATCATCTTATTAATACACTCACAAATTTTGGTGGTATTTATCATCTCTTGGAATGGGACCCACTGTGGGAGCCTTGTGGGGTCCGAGCACGCCTGACAATTTTGAACCCTGAGTTTAGTTCCATGAGTGCAAAGTGAAACAGAATGAGAGTCCAAATTTGGAAAATCCTTAGAAAATCCAACAATCACAAAAAATGCCAAAGATCGACTACATCACCAGACTTAGAGTCGTTACCTAATCTTTTGGGAATAATTAAAAACCCATACCTTGTGCCAAAAGGCCATGATCCGTCATAACCAAAGTGTTTTGGCTCGGGAACTTAGGTGTAAGTATGAGGGGGAAAGGTCATGAATTGAGCACCGTCACTCACCCGTTCAAAGATCGACCTTTACTAGTTCATAATATGAGATTTATTAACATGACATGATCATATAACCCAATTATTATTGCTATCTTTACTACGTGAGATAGACAAGTATAGACCAAATCACTTACTTTGGAATGTTCTAATCTCTCGTTGTTTTTAGAAAGAAAAAAAAAAGTTTTGAAAGGAGAAAATCCCAAGGAAAATGACGAGATATCCATCGCACAGAGAAATCGGGACCATCCCAACTTAGGCAATGAGATCTCTATGCAATAAGAAATCATAGAGATATAACAAGGCAGCACATAGCCTCATGGTACTAGTCTAAACATAATAGAAAGCAATCACAAGTAGGATGCAAAGATGAAAGAAGCTCACCTAGTATTCCTTCGCACCATGCCAAGAGTGTAAAGGGCTAGAAAATAATGCATGATCCTATATACAAAATCTAATGCGAGGTCCGCACACAATGGGTCCTAAGGGCTTTGGACACTATCAAGATGGCATAAGAAATGATAAAATACAAGCCATCTAATCAAACTAAACGTAATGCTCCAAGCCTGGTTGCATGCTTCTATGCTATTCATGTGATTATGAAGATAACTAGTCAAAGAGCAAAAGAGTAAGAAGAATAAAAAGTGAAGGTAAGGAGAAGAGAAACCCATCTTGACGCACGCAACAATATAATGAAAAAAATTTAAGAAATGACAACATAAGATAAAGAAAATGACAACGAGGATAGAGAGGTTATCTTTATCTAATGCATGAGAAATGAGTGTAAGCTACCCAAATCCATGAGAAGTAGTGGTGAGAGGTGAGATCCAGTCTATCTTTGAGGAGAAAGCTATATTCGGACTTCTAAATGATCAAAACTCGTAGAAATAGTAAAAAAGGCCAAAACTCTAATAAGATGAAGGAGATTCTCATCATTCCAATCATGAAAGTGAGCGTAAACCACTAAAATCTATGTAGCAATTCAATCAACAATCCCAAAAGATCTCCGAAATAGAATAAAAAAATAAGAGAGATAGATTTAGAAAGAAAAAACAAAAGTGGAAGTAGGGATTACCTCTATACTAGCAGAGATAGGGTCCAAGTTGATCACAAGCTCTAACCCAAACTCCCTCTATCAATAGAGGTCTTCTAGCTCCAAATCATCCAAGTAAATGTATGTATAATGTAGTCCAAAATTCTCACCAAACTCTCTCTCTCTCTCTCTCTCTCTCTCTCTCTCTCTCTCTATTTGATTTAGTATTAGAGGGAGTGACTATAGAGAATTAAGGATTTGGAACCCTTTTCCCTTAAGAGGAGGGGTGATTTTATAGGCATTTGGGGCTTGAAATATGCCTCTAGATCCCATGAATCCAGATGGCATATTCCAAGATCCTTGGGACACCTCACAAAGAAAGTTGTTTGGCCAACGTCAAAGCAAGTTGCGCCGGATAAGACTTGTCTAGTCGGTGTATAGTAGTAGGCCAACGTGTTTCCTTAGAAAGTTGTCCGGTAAAGTAGAAAAGGCCCCAAAGACATGTCCACGAATCAAAGTTGTATGATGTGTTGCAAAGAAGTTGTTCAGCTGACCTGATCTTATCCGACACATTTTCTTCAAATGTTTCTCCTATTTTCTCTTTCATTCTAACATTATAAGCTAACTCTTTTGAAAAGAGGATCAAACATTTTTAGAAAATACACTAGCTAGAATGGCCAAAATGAATGAAAATGTGCCAATTGCCTTAAAAAAATTTTGAAAATGAGTTTGAGGGTCCAGAAAATGTTTTGGCCAAAAATGGGTGTAGGACGGGTTTATCACTCTCTATATCTTTGACTTGTTGTTTGGAGCAACCTTTGGTGTCTTCATCGAGAGCTTTGGGTAGAGTGCCCGCGACTTAAGGCTAGTCAAAATGGGGTGTTTACAACCGTATAGACTTGTAAGATTGTTAGTAAAAGTGTTAGTATCCCCAACATTTCTCTAAATAATCATGTGTACTATAAAGTTTTTTTGAGAGGTTGACAGATTGAGAAGAGAACAAAATAATATAAAATGTAAGGGATAATAAATAAAATATAGTGAGGGCATTGGATGAGGAAGAGTTTAGCTGTTCTTCAGCATGAGTTTGGGCAGTGGTGAATGTTCTAAGTGTTTTGATTATCTCATATGTATTCTTTTTTTCTTTTTTTTAATCATGGTGGAATATTTTCTTTCCCTTGAATGTTGGCAATTTCGTATTGAACTACATAAATTTGTGTGATTATTTTTTCTCTTTAGTGTGTGCGCTTCCATTCATGTTGGTAGGATGTGATAGAATGAATCCCAACAAATAGTATCAAAGCTTGGTTACAGATCCTTGGTGCAATTTGCAAAGAGAGTTCATAGAAAAGTGAGGGGGGGGGGGGGGGAAAGGGTAAAATTTAAGTGCAATCCGAGTGGGAGAATATAATACCACATAAAGTACAACCAAATACCCCTTGAGTTATAACCAAAATAATGTCATAATTAATATCACAATGACTCATAACTAACACAATAATAGATCATGACTAGATATTACGAAGGTCATAATTAGGAGTGTGTACCATAAAATTTCCCTAAAGAGTATAACAATAATTGTTTGTAATCTATCTATCTAAATTCAGGAACAGATGTATAGAGAGACCAAGGGGGTCATCATGTGCCCCCCTGGGTTTTGGATTTTTTTTATTTTTTATTTTTTTTGCAAACATAAAGAAAATACTTTAAATAAAAAAATTACAAAAAAATTATTTAGAGTGAAATGTCAATGACATTTTTAAAATTATGAGAACAATAATGGTTGTTTTGATTGAAAATGAAGAGATTGCGATAACTCGTATTATCTATGAAAATTTTATGAAAAAATTTCAATATAATAGTGATGTCTATTATTATTGACATGTAAGCATAATTAATCGCATTATGAAGATATGAAATTTATTGGATTATTTGTTATATTTGATATGTGGGGTTCATCCTTCATGTGTTTCTTTACTATGTTTCTTTACTATTGGTATATGATATCACATGTCAATGATGACGTGGAATTACCATTATATTGAATTTTTACTCAAATTTTGCATTAAAAAGTTACTTTATCATTATATAATTTATTTTAAAACCTATATCCACAACTTTTTTTGTATTATCCATGATACACTAATTACAAATAACATTATTTTTTTGATCTTTATCGAAGTCAATCGTAAAAATTTATGTGAAATATTTTTGTAAAAAAATTCTATATTATAATTAATAAGTGCCCTCTCTGATTTAATTTTCTGGCTCCACCATTGTCTAAATCTATATTTATTTATCTATCTATACTATATATCTAAGCAAATGTAGTGGAGCATGAAAGTTGTCCAAATTCTCAATGCTAACCTCTTAAGCATTTTGATTTCTACATGACATTCTCCCAAATCTACTTCACCTCTTTCCCTAATTTTTAATTATTCTAAATAAAATAACAAAAAAATCACTTAAAATTAATTCTAATATAATATAAGAAACCAATAAAATTAATAAATCCCTAAAATCACTTCTGATAAGATATAACAAACAAATAATTAACAAATTTAAAAAGAAATAATTAATTTCTTTAATCCTTAAAATAATTCATATCTCTCTATCTATACTATCAAAAATATTAAAAATTATTTAAATAAAAAAATATTACGATCCAAATAATTTTTAAAATAAAAAGATAACTAAGATATGAACAACGAAGAGATAGAGAAAATATATACATACAAAATAAAAATATAACTATTTAAATTTCAATCACAAAATGATATAAAAAGTCAAATAAAAGGTAACAAAATATTTAAACAAAAAGATGACGATTGAGGTATACAAATCCCAAAAAGATGATACTTTTTTTTAAACTAATCTATATTAATCTATAACTATCTCTATTCATTAGGTCTGTACACGGGTATGGTTAGACTTTTAGCCATTGCCAAATCGAAATAATTCGGGTGGATGAAAACCCAACCGCTATCTACCGCATTCAACGGTCGAGTTCGGATCGAGTGGACGAGTTGGGCCTCCAGTTTTGGCCCTTTATGAATTCTTATTATTTTTAGCCCATTTAACATTCAAACAACCCATTGTTGTAATTTAGTTTTGTTTTGTTTTGGAAAATGGCCCAAACAGCCCTGGTCACGCCCCATTTTTTTTTACACTATTAACATTACCAGCATCCAATATTATAGTCCATTTTCATTTATACAAAATGGAAACAAGTCCACCAATATCCATAACTACATAAAGGTTTCCTAAACCATATACATATAACGAAATGCAACATGAATTACAATTAAATAAATTGCTCGTAGGCTACATAGTTACATAAAATAAAATTTAAAAAAAGGGTTCAACCCTTAGTACAATACAGGCCTACTACCAACAATTAAAGGCCCCATGGCCAATACGTAAGAAAAATCACCGATCTTGTATCACTTATCAACCTGTACCTAAAAAAGAATTAACAACGTGGAATAAGTATAAAGCCCAATAGGGATCCCAACATGATCCTAAACAATAATAACATATAGATAGATATGATCATGAATGCTTCATATTATACAATATAAATAATGTGACGGTTTATAATCAAAATACACACATATATATATATACATTTTTCAAAAATTATCCAATTTGCTCAACAATACGTAACGTTCTTTCTTCCTCCTCTTACATTATCCATTTCATAAAGAACATATATTAACAATGTGTTTCCGGTAACGTGTTCACAAAACCTAATCACCTTTCATTCCTTACACTCTCAACCCGTCACATACGCCCATTACTAATACATGAATCACATTTCCAAGCCCTAAGCCAAGGGTAATGAAATATTTCGATAACCCGTTCGATACACAAATTTACATACAATACATTTAACATGAAAATAAAATAATGTACATACCAAGACTACTACACAATCATATGAGATAACCCGACCTCATCAACCAAACCACTACCACATATGGTGCACACAGATAAATCGGTTCAACATTGAAACCCCAACCCATGCTCTACCTTCCTTAAGCCTAGTAAGCCAATGATGCCTTTCCATAATGAAACATCAATTTACTAGTCACAAGCTGGAAGGTAATTGTGACAACCCTGTCACATATTATGCCTTTAATCCTTTAATTTTGCATGTGCTTATGTGCTTAGTGTGAATTTCAATGCTAATTATATGTTTATTGTGATTTTTAGATTCATATTTGTTAATTGTAAAAATATCTGTTGTGATTTCTATTATAATTTGAAAATTGAAGGCCTTAGTGGCGTCAGAAAATGAAATTGGTTAGTTTATTAAGATCGACATAATTTGTAGAGTCTATTGGAAAGTTTGATAAAAATTTGACTTAGTTCAGAAAAATTAAGTTTTAATTAACAATTTGAAGTCTTGATTAGCACTTAAACCTTAATTAGCCTCCTAATCTGATTCACACACACATACACACACACACACACACACATATATATATATGTTAAAACTGAAATTAAGCTCATTGTTTTGAGAACAAAATGTGTTGGAGGACAGTTCTAGAGTGAGAGAGAGTTCATATTTTAGGGAGAAAAGGAGCTCAACTTGAAGAATTGCTTGGTAGATTGAAGAATTGTGAATAGTAGATCAAGAGTTTGCTAGATTAAGCCTAATTCAAGACTCTGGGTAAGAATTAAATCCCTAATTCATGTACTTGAGCTATTTAATTAATGAGTTCCTAGAGAAATTGAGATTGAACATAAGTGATATGCTTAATGATGATGAATTGGAGCTAGATCATACATACATGCATAGTTTTGTCGAGTCTCATCCTTTTTTTTTGCATGATTTTATCAGCTATGTTAAATTTAGAAGTTGAAAAATACATGCATTCAAGAATTATGTTAATTTGAAACTAAATTCCATGTTTTGTGAGCCTTGGAAAAGAATATGAAGTTAATTGATACATGCATGGGAGTTTGGGTTCCAATTATGAAGTTTATAAGTTTTAATTTTGCAAAATGATGAAGTGTTTGAACTAAGGATCCAGTAATGGCCATGTACTCATGTTTTGGAAGGGTTTCCATGGTTTTGGGTTACATCTTGCATGAATCCATACTTTGAACATGTGTTTTGAAGTTCAAACATTTTCCAAAAACAATTGGTTACTTATAACACATAATCATCCATAATTAAGTTGCAAGAACTACTCATTGAATTTTCTCATTACCATTTAGATTAAATCCATAACATTTTCGTTTAATAAAGCCATTTGAGGCCATAACACTCGGAAAAATTAATTTTCCAATTCCTTTTTAACATAATAGCCGGTGAACCTTTGCTTTCACCCAACAACAACCATCACTCTTACCGTGATGCCACAACAAACACTTACGCAACATTTTTATAATAACAATTAATAGAAATAACAACTGTGCTAGCAACACTATAGAGCACAAGCAAATTTACAATCCTGCAATTCCATTTTATCATAATCATTATCATAAATTATCACCCCCATTAGGCATAATATACTCGTAAAACAAAGAATCCACATTATATTACCCCAACTCAGGGATTTCCACTAACCCAAAACGAGCTTCACACAAGCCTCCCAACCACATACATGAGACTCCACGCTCGTCGACCCATTCTAAGGCGCCCATAACCTTTAAACCCTTATACATAAGCCCAAGCTATTTCCAAGTGACTACTTGTCAACCAAACCCCGATATCAACCAACCGACTAAGCAACTCAATAAAACCCTACA
This sequence comes from Camellia lanceoleosa, assembly GCA_025200525.1. Classification (NCBI taxonomy): domain Eukaryota; kingdom Viridiplantae; phylum Streptophyta; class Magnoliopsida; order Ericales; family Theaceae; genus Camellia; species Camellia lanceoleosa. The sequence continues at coordinate 233,638 of JANUSC010000164.1, read as the reverse complement.
CTTAGTACGAAACACCAACATGCCACCCAACACCATTTACTCCAAAATGGAGTTCCACAGACAATCCTAATATTCCTTGAATCACCCCGGATTCCCCAAGACTAGACCATACCACCATTGTTCCCAAAGAAGTCTCCACTCATATGCCTATACGGAAAACAACTCCTTACATTATCACCCAATTTTAGACACAAACAATCTTCACCAATGTTACACTCGTTACTCAAGAATACAAACCTTACTTCCTTCCAAGGGATACTTCTAGTATCTAACCACTAAATTCTCCTCACGCTCATAAACTTCACATAATTCCTAATAATACCACTCAAACTACTACAGAAACACTACCTTTATCAGGATCAATAGGATACAAACGAACTCACTGATCAACTAAAACAAAAATACTAAACAATACACACAAGCACAGTTCTCACTACCTCGAGATACCAATGTCAGACTTCCTCGAAACTTTCTTACATAACCTTGCCAATTCCACAAAACTTTAAAGTTTCATATCCCCTTAAAATCAACACATTCAAAACCTTCTAACTCGGCCCTTACAGTACCACCACACCAACCATAATAACCCACAGGTTTTCAACAAACACTTCCAAACAGAACAAGGCTCACAGGCTATCACATAACCATCTCATAAATAAATAACAGATATATCACAACACTAGATTATCAATTCCATTAACAACTTTTCATTACATGTATAAAAGAGAATTCAAAATCCAATACATGCCTCCAATGCATAAGGACAAACAAACATCAACATATATACAATACATAGTCATGATGCCTCAGCATCCAACAACACACTAGTCAACAACAAAAAGTTCAAATATTATATCACCGCTCACTAATGCAAAAACCCCTCTCAAGGTTAATACTGTTGTGCTGGCTGAAAAGTTGACCCTTGTAAAGCTCTCAAAGCCTAGTATGTTCGGGTCTAGTATTGATACCGCCTCCAACTAGACTAATGAGATTGAGTTCGATTGGTTTCCAAAACACCCGAAGAATTCACACGCAAAGGGCATAAACGTCTAACGTGGCCCAACTGAACACAATCAAAACAAATAGTAGAACCCTTATTTTGAGACTAGCTTGAAGCCTGAACCTCACTAGACCTCCCAATGGATAAGTCTGAAACCCCGACGAAGACAATGATTGAGCCTAGGATTGAGCATGCACCTGCCTCCATCTCTTGCTAAGCCTAGAGTGCTTATGAACAATAGGAGTCGCTGAAGTGGCCTCCTTTCCAACCTGACCAACACGCATAACCGTGGCCTCCGTCGCTGCCCCAACTAGAGCATAGTAATTCTTCCACATAGATCTAACAACCTTGTCCTGCATATCATCAACCGCCTCTCAAACTCATAACAATAGCGCTCCTCCGTTGCCACCAACTTTGGAGCAAACCTCAAAAAAGTCGTGAACCGCATCTCAAACTATGCCAAAAGAGTGACCTCCTAGCGCAACTCGACAAACCGTTCCCTCAACCTTTCCTGAGTGGAAGGGATGAAGTACTTGGTGGGAAAGGCCTCTGTGAAGGCAACCCATGTGTTACCTATAGTATTCTTAGCATACTTCCACCAATAACCAGCGTCTCCTTTCAACCAAAAACTCGCCAAAGAAATTCTTAACCCCTCTTCTTCGACTCTGAGCACATATCAAGAGTCTTGGTGATCTATTCTCCAGCGATTTAGCCTCTCCCAAAAACTTCGGTGGATTGGAGCAAAGAAACTCCTTAGTAAGCTTGAGGGTACGCCCCTTGTCACCTCCATTGCGAGCTAGAGTATCTTGCACAGCTCTTACATCTCGCGTGCAACTTTCTCACCGGCAATTGATGCCACAATGGTAGGTGCTAAAGGAACCGTTGTGCCCTCACTGGCACTCCTACTCCCAATCCAACCTCTATTTCCTCGCGTAGACATCCTATAAAACCAAAAACAAAACCAAACTTAGTGTAAAACAATGGACTTCCTCGAGATACACTCTCACTACCACTAGGCTAGAAAACACACTTAGCCTGCAACCAAACAATTCTATTACATATAAACAATTAAACACTTAATCACATAATCGAATCAAGTCCACAAAGATAGCTACTTGTCTTGGAACTCTCAAGGAATTCCTATCAAAAATCACGTTGATCAGGCGTGTTTCTAAAAAGACCTCAAAGTAAGTTCACCGACTACAAGCATTATCTAGGAAACTTAATCCCATACTCACATATATGCAACACATAAATCCTAACACTTATGCTAACTTTATGCAACGTCCTAACGAAGCATATCAAACCCATTATGAAAAAAATAAAAATAAAAACCCACTTCCTACGAGCCTAAAGTATTCAAACCCAACTCGCGCTGATACCAAGTAGTTACACCCCACTTTTTATTGCACGGTTAACATTACCAACATCCATTATTATAGTCCATTTTCATTTATACAATATGGAAACAAGTCCGCCACTATCCTTAAATACATAAACGTTCCCTCAAGCATATATATATAATAAAATGCAACATGAATTACAATTAAATAAATTGCTCGTGGGCTACATGGTTACATAAAAGGGGGAAAAAAAAAAGGGTTCAAACTTTAGTACAATACAGGCCTACTACCAACAATTAAAGGCCCCGTGGCCAATACGTAGGGAAGATCACCGATCTTGTATCACTTATCAACCTGTACCTGAAAAACAATTAACAACGTGGAATGAGCATAAAGCCCAGTAGGGATCCCAACATGATTCTAAACAGTAATAACATACAGATAGCTATGATCATGAATGCTTCATATTATACAATATAAATAATGTGACGATTTATAATCAAAGTATACTTATATATAAACATTTTTTCAAAATTGTGAAATTTACTAAACAATACATAACCTTCTCTCTTCCTATTCTTACATTATCCATTTCATAAAGAACATATATTAACAACGCATTTTCGACAATGTGTTCATAAAATCCAATCACCTTTCATTCCTTACACTCTCAACCCATCACATACACCTATTACTAATACATGAATCACAATTCCAAGCCCTAAGCCAAGGGTAATGAAACATTTTTATGACTTGTTCGATACACAAATTTAAATACAATACCTTTGACACGAAAATAAAATAATGTACATGCGAAGACTACTACACAATCATATGAGACAACCCAACCTCATCAACCAAACCGCTACCACATATGGTATACACAGATAAATCGACTCAACACTGAAACCCCAACCCATACTCTACCTACCTCAAGCACGGTAAGCCAATGATACACCTTTCCACAACAAAATGCCAATTTACTAGACACAAGCTGGAAGGTAATGGTACCTCTGCCAATTTACTAGACGCAAGCTGGAAGGTACTGGTACCTCTACTAAGTTCTCCAGGTGCTAACTGGAAGGTACTAGCATCTCGCATCTCTCATTCAAAGTGCAACCAATTCTCTAGGCGCTAGCTAGAAAGTAATGGTATCTCTCATTCTCAACACAATATACATTACCAACCACCATGACATGTTAAAAGCATAATAACACAAGTGTAATATATACACATAATCTATTCAATACATTAATGTGATCCTCCACTGATGACCAAGGACAAAACATCTAAGCACATGTATTTAATACGCATAACTATAACCGTTCAAATCTCGTGGAACATAAGCCCAGCAACAACAATAACCTCTATCAAATGTTCAAATATCCAACCTCTCGTTTATTCTCAATTTACAAAAGAGTTATAATTTCATTTTCTTTTCAAAATCAATTTCCTTATTTTCCCAATTCATAATACTCCAACCATGTTTCGAAAAAATTCATTTCTTTCTTTAATAATCCTTAATCCATTGTTAACCAAAACCACAACCCAACTCAACTCAACTCAATTCAACATATATTTGTCAAACAATCTCAATATCTCAGTTAACTCCCTTTTTAGCAATTACTACATTAATACAATCCACAAAATACATTACATAACTATTACTTAACTTTCCCCTTTTCATTTCATCAAACCTTTAATAATAATAAAAAATTAGGATTTTTCCGCCATTCATAACACAAACAAGATAGACTATCTTCCAATACACCAAAACCTCCCAAAAACATACAATTTCACTTTCCACAGCTCAAACCCAAAAAACTCCTTTTCATGAATTTGAAATTACATAACTAAATTGTGCTTTTTATGCAATAGAAATATACCACATGTCTATCTATAAAGAAGTATTGAGAAGGAGCAAAGAAATCCCTACCTCTAGCAAGAAGACAAGAAAGCCCAAAAATTCAACTTCAATGAAAACACAATCTGCTCAGATTACTTGAAAGCTCTCTTCGTGCTCTACATTTTAGTATATGGAACTAGGGTGAGATTTTAAGTAGAAAGAGATGAAATCCAAGCTTGAAAGCTTGGGACTTTTGAAAATGAAGGAGGGAGAGAGAGAGAGAGAGAGAGAGAGAGAAATGATCTAGATTTGATCAAAAAGCGACTTTTTAAAGTGCAGATTTTGAACAGACTGCTCGAGCGATGAAACTTGCGCTCGGGCGTCAAAGACACAAGACCACTTGAGCTATGAAACCTTCGCTCTAGCGCTTGAACGCACACTCTCAAAATCTTATACCTGTAGAAGTACTAGATGATCCCCAAGACTGCTTGAGTGAACAACCCGTCGCTCTAGCAATGAAGAAGTAAAATTTCAAATTGTTACAGCCCTTTCTAAGATAAGCCCATTAAAAAGAACATAATAATTTATTTAAAATCAACCCAAACAACCCATTATGAATAAAATAAATAACTTGTAAAACAAGTCCAAACATAAACAGTCCAAACAAAAATGTTTCATTCATCCAAAAATAAAAAATAAATTGCATACTAAATGAATAACCTGTAAAATCAATCAAAAAATAAACAATCCATAATCAAAAGTTTCATTCATCCAAAAACAAACAACCCAAATATGAAGCACTAGGAAATAGAATCTATCCAAAATACCATATCAAATGCAGCACTACTGCAAAAAAAAAAAAATATCCAAGTGCTGCCCCCATCCACATTAAAACTAACAATGCTAAGCTAACTACTTGGTTTGTCACCATCCATGTTTAGCCTATCATAATTATAGTAATCCATCAAAACATTAACAAATATCGGTTATCCCAATACAATCACTATTTATGTGCAAAAATATTTGTTCATAAAGTCAAAAAGAAGAGTTCTAATCTGTGTTAACTATATAAAACCAAAAGTGAAGAAACTCAATTAACTCTCTATGAAACCAAAAAGATTGAAGCTTGCAAATCCACACCAAAATAAAATCAAATAAAATAAAGAAGAAGAAGAAGATGAGAACATGTTGCAAATATATTTCATTAATTAATTAAGAAGTAAAGAATAAAGATACATAATTGAGTAATTTTACCAAGCTATACTAGAGTGATAATATTTGAACTTGGGTTTGAGGTTGATGCCAATTCTGAAAGAGCTATAAGCAGTAAATAACAATTAATTCAAATTTAAAACAATATTATGTTGTATTTAATAAAAAACATAAATATAAAAATAAATCAAACAATTACCTACAGGGTCATATTGTTCAAGTTCCTCCACATCATTCATTGTCTTCCGAAGAGAAATAGGAACTATGCTTTGAAGCCAATTTTGTGTGCATTTCAAAGCCTCCACCATCATTGGAGATAATGAACTATGAAATGGGTATAGAATGTGTCCTCCTATACTAAAGGCTGATTTAGAAGCTACTATAGAGACAGGTATTACCAAGACATTACATGCAACTTGAGACAACACTTTACACTCGGAAAATTTAGCACCATCATATTCAGTTCACATGAAACAATAATCAAATACGTATATGATACCTATCATATTTTAGCACTAAAAAAATATAAGGTCTTCAAAAAAAAAAAAAAAATCATGAACAAAAATAGTATTGATCTATTTGCAAAATCTTTACAAAACTAAAATTATTAAAACAATAATGAACCATCAACAATATATATATATATATATTGTGGAGAAGTGATTTGGAAATACTCTTTGAATCCTGTAGAACGCTCTTGATCCTCAGCTAGTCACCTGAAAATGAATGAACACACTGGTCGGGGGTGCCAGAATTAGCACTCCGATGGATAAGTCAGTGTATACTCTCTTGGTTGCTTGTATCTTAAGTTAATCTTACTTGTTCTCACATACCTTTCTTTGGTTGATTCTCTTCTATTTATATTTTTCTTTTGGGCCTCAGGGTCGGGCCCACCCTCAATCCATTGCACGTTTATTTATTTGGCTTTTGTTCAATTAGTTCTTTGGCCGATTAGTCTATTCGGTCTTGCGATCGTCTAGGATGGAGCTGAATACAAATTTCGTCCTTGACTGTCCTCATATCGCCATTCGGCTTTATTGCACGTATACCAACAATATCCGACTCCCACACATATATATATATATATATATAATTTTCATAAAATTGTACCTGGGGTTTGGTTGATCGTTGAGCTGAGAACCGTGAATTGTAAAATAAAGCTTTCACCGGAGGAAGATCTCAGAGAGTCAGGAAAAACAACAAAGCTTCATTTTTTAGCTTCAAAATTTTGAAGTTACATAGGGTTTTGATCAATAGCCCTTTAATGAAAAAGGGTTTTCATAGTTGATCTTCAATACAGAGTATTTATGGCTTGAAATTAAAGACTAAGTTTAGATTTATGGGTGAGAGACCATTAGAGAATCTATGGATGCATTAAGGTTTCAGAGAGAGAGACAGAAAGATAGATGAAAACTTAGAAGACCATTAGATGAGAGAAGATGAGGCGACTGTGATTTTTCTGAAGAAAGTGAGAAAGATATATATATATATATAGAGAGAGAGAGAGATGAAAGGGATAGGTGGTGTAGCTCGACTTTTTCGCGCCCCTTTTCGGAAACTCAAAAGAAGCCCTATAGTTCGGACTCCCACGGTTCTGAATCTAATCTCACAAGTGCAATGTGAAATTGATAAACACCAAAGAGTCCAAATCCAACAAACCTTTTGGAAAATCAATTTTTGAATAAAAAATGTCAAAATTGGACTGCTTTGCCAGATACAAAGTCGCTACCTAAATATTTTATTTTGGAAAAATTTAGGAAACCCATGACTCGTGCCAAAGGCCATGTGTCCATCATCACCAAAGTTGCCTCGGCTCAGGAACTTGGATACGAGAGGGGAAGGTCATGAATTGAGCACCCCCGCTCGCCCGATCAAAAATCAGCTTCTACTAGTTATGATATGATTTTTATGAACATTATGTACTCTTATTCCGGTTATTAGGCTAGCTTTACTATGTGATGCACACAGACAAGTATTAGACTAGTTTGCTCAATTTGGAATGATTCAAGTTTGTGTTTGTTTTTGTGAAAAGGGTTTGAATTTGACACCTCAAGTGGGCTTAAAGTTTGCGAATTTACCACTCAACGAAGTGGGCTTAAAAACTGTGAACTTGTCACTAGACATAGTGGGCTTAAACATACATTCGTTGAATTATTCCAATTCAAGCAACAAGCCTTCATCCACAGGCATTCAAGTAGTTTAGCAAGTAAGCATTTAGCCTCATGGTAAGCATGCTAGTCATGGCAATCACTCACACTCATACAAGTATGCTAAAGCACTAAAAACTCACTTGGTACTCCAAGCCAAAAAGATATGAGTTAGAAAAAATATGCATAGTTCCTATCTATGCAAAATGACTAATGCAATGCATGCAAAGAATGCAACTAATAGGCTCAGCTACTAATATGTCATATGATTCAATTAAATAACATGCGGTTAAACACGTATTCAAAGAATTATTGAAATGACAATACAGGTTGAATGATGCGCCGAGCCTCGCTGTATGCAAGACAAGATGAATGTAAGCAAGCATAAGGTATGCTAATTGAAACATGACCCTAATCTAACCATCAAAAGTGATTAAATAAAAGGGAGAAAGACATGGGGTTGGAATACATACATGTTATTACATTTTGCTCTCATGAAGGAGAGTCTGAATGAATAAAGCAAAACTAACTAGCAACTAATTAGGGCTAAGCTAAATAAGCTAATTATTATAAACCAAGTGAAATAAATAACTAAACTAATTAACTAATTATTACAACACTTTTAATTTAACCAACTAGTAAGCTTACTAATTAAGTTACAACACAAATGTAAGCAAACTAAGCAATTAAAGTATATAACTACGATGCCACTACTCTGCCTCATGAAATGGAAGATGCACATGCTCAGATACCACCCGAAAAGGCCTCGTTTTGCTCTCAAAAGCCTCTATTTTCAGAGTTGAATACTTCCAGAACCATTTTGCTCCACTTTACCAACATTCTACTGAGATTTGCATCAGTGGCCAGGCCACTGGTAAAGACTGTCGGCCATTAAAGTGGCCTGCCGGCCATCTATGGTGCTCTGCCAGCCACTTGTTGACCATGGATGGTGGCCTGCTGGCCACTGATGCACTGGTTCAACTTGCTGCAAGAGAGAACAAATAGAGCTAAGAGAGGGTATTCCCACAAATTGTTTGCACAACTCACCCCTCATTTTCATGAACAAATCCAAGGAGTTGTGAACTTAAGCCACAAACCACCAACTCAAGCAATTTCATTGCATTATGGCTTGTGATTCAAGAGTTGCAAATTCAATAAATGCAAAATAAGACACAACCCTCCTCCCTTTCATGAAAGATCAAGGGAAGAAGTTGACCTTGGAGACTTGGATTATTTCATCACTAACAAGTATGAAATAGTCAAGTTCCACGTGTTCAATTAATGTCTGATTGAACACATCAAAAACACAACCAAAATTTTATCTTGGCTCACTTTTAGTTCCAAGTTTTAATTACTCATTTTAACTTTACCAACCATTTCTCAATTCAATTAAGTCCAAATGGTGAGTTAAAGTCCTCCAAAAGGAAGGAAGCGTCAAACAATGGGTAGTTTAAGGTGTGAGAGAAATTTCATGCCGTTGATAATGAACCCTCAAAAGAGGATTAAACCATTAAGTAAGGACCTCAATCTCAAGCTTAAAGAATCCCAAGTTTGGAACAGCCATCAAAGCAAATTTAAAAAGTCAAGAAAGGAGAGAGGTTGCAGAGATGATTAGTGTTGAAATGAAGTAAAAAAAGCCCAAAATAAGTGCTATCAACTCAAAAAAGTGATGTCTAAGACCTAAAACATCAAGCTTATGAGGACTATTACACTAAAAGCATGCAAAAGAAGACTCTAACACAATAAACACTTAAAAACAGTCTTAAAATAGGTCTAAAACAGCCCTAAAACATGCTGGAATTAAGCTAACAAAAGCTAGAAAAATAAGCTAAAACATGGAGCATGTTAAGCTAGTAAACAAAACACAAGGAGGGGAGGCTAACCTCTCTAATTTTGGACTTCAAAAAGTGTTTTTAGCTACTGAAATAACTCTGAAATTCAGTGTTTAAAAGCTCAAAAATAGATAGTAAAAGGGTGGGAAATACAAGGGTAAAGGCCTCCAAAACAAGGTACAGAGAAGGGTGAACCACCCCTCAACCTTTAATGGCTTTAAAACCCAAGTTTTAGCCCAAAATGCAGAGTTTTTACAGTCCAAAAACTGCCCAAAAACAATACAAAAAATGTGCTAGAATGAAGACAAAAACATGGAGCAATTCAAGCAAGTAAACAAGCCAAAGGAGGGGTGACCCTCCATTTTTGGGACTTCAAAACCACTTTTTAGCCTCTGAAAACCTCTAAAAATCAATGGTAAAAAACTCAAAAAAAAGTTGATGAAAGAATGGAAAACACAAGTGGAAAGGCTTAGAGAACAAGGTTCAAAGAAGGGTGATTAACCCCTCTACCTTTAATAGCCTTAAACCACAAGCTTTAGCTCATAAAAACAGGTTTTAAAGATCTTAAAAACAGCAAGAAAACATGGAAAACAAGTGTTGTAGAAATGGTGCGAAAGTAAGAGAAGTATATCTCTTGGAGAGGAATGAATCCTTAAGTCACAACCAACCAATTTCACACTCTCAAGTACTTTAAGAGCTCAAATCCAAGATCAAATCACCTCAGCAAGAAGCTCTCTAGGTTTAGTTTGGTGTGTTTGGCCATAGTCTATGCAAGTTGCAAAAGAGAGAGAGGATTGTAGAGAGAGAGGATAATTTCCAAAATATTTCTTCACTCCTAATGTTTTCTAACCTTGAAAGATGAGAGGGAGGTCCTCTATATATAGAAATATATGAGCTTTGGTAGAAAATATCTAAAAATGGATAGCTGGAATAGTGTGGAACAGTTGGAGGAAAAATAGCTGGTTTTTACACTGATGGCCGGCAAGCTTGCAGTCGTGGCCAGTCGGCCATCACTGATGGCCAGCAGGCAAAAAATGGTGGTTTGCTGGCCACAAATGGTGGCTGCCAGCCACCTGCCGGCCATGCTTCCAGGCCCGACTTCAAATGGGCATATCTCCCTCATCCGGACTCGATTTTATGTCATTCCTGAGTCTAAATTGAAGCCCTGGAAGTCTAGTTTCCAAAGGTGGAACCTCACATCTAAATTATAAGTGTGCAAACAGATATGCCTATTTTAGTGAAGTTTGCTCAGTTTTGGCTTCATTGAATTGATGCTTAACTTCAAATAGCCATATCTCCCTCATCCGGACTCAGCTTTAGGAGATTCTTGAGTGTAAAATAATGCCCCAGAAGTCCAATTTCCAATGGTCATGGCCTCATAACTAAAGTCCAAGTGTACAAAAGGATAGGCCTAATTTAGTGAGGTTGCTCGGTTTTCCCTTAACAGTTTCAAGCTCAACCACTTCCCCCACTAGTTTTCTTCCCTCCACTCTTATTTTCTTCAACTCCAAACCTCTAAATAAGATGTTTAAATCTATTTTTCAAAGAGTTCACCTCTCTTCCATTTATTTCCACTTTGTCCTTGCTCGATTTACCGAAAAGTGCAACTTTTAACGAAATGTGAGCCTCGGAACATCGTAGAAACTTTTTGAAAAATATTTTGAAAGAAAGGGTTTTAAGGTCAAAAAAAAGTTTTGGTCAAAATAGTTTTGATCCAAAATGGGGTGTAAGGTTGGGATTTAAAGAAATTGAACATTTGCATAGCACAACTTTCATCATCGAGTGATCAATCAATGGCAACCAAGTCTTAAGGGTGGTAAAAAATGGGGTGTCTACAGGTGGGTGCTCATCATTATCTATCATTTGAGTTTTTTGAGATATAAAGTGATGGTTTGAAATTTGTGACTCTGTGTGTGTATGTGTGTGTATGAGAGAGAGAGAGAGAGAGAGAGAGAGAGAGAGAGATGAAAGGGGTAGGTGGGTGGGTTGGTGAGACTTATCATCATCTGTCTTTTGAGATTTTTAAGATACAGAGAGATGGTTTCAAATCTGTAACTATGCAGAAGAGGAAAAGATAAGGGTCTTGGAAGATGTATGTAACCTACCAAACCAATTAAGTAAATACACGTGGCAATGGAACTAGAATTTTGCATCACAAGTATATTCGGTCGGTTCAGGTTTAATCTTTTTGTGATTAAAACTGAAACCCAAATTTTAAAATGAAAATAGATTCGGCCCCGATCGAATATAAGCTCAAAACTGCTCGTAATGCCTTTTCGCTGATCGGGTTGGTTCAGTTTGGTCGAGTGGTTCGATTGCTTGAACACCCCTACTATTCATATTCATTTTCACTGGCAAACAATCCCTATTTATTAGATGCAATTGTTTCTGTGCTACTTCGATGGCTATGAACATGAAAGTGGTTGCGGACATTTGAAGTGACATGATATTCTCAATGCCATGGGTATGTTCTCACAAGTTTACATAGCCACATTAAATTACTCATCAGAGGAGATTTTGCCCAGAGTACCTTGGGCCATACAGGCTTGAAGATTTATCAAGCCCGACCCACAGCTTGAGGCGTAGCAAAACATAGCCAAACTCAAGTCTCACTTTGAGTGGCTTGAAGTGGCTGATTGAACAATTGGCAATCAATTGTTAACCATAACCTAACTTGGATGACTAGGCAAATTTAAGAGTTAGTTGGGCTAGAAATACCAAAGCTTAGACAAAGACCCTGCTTGGATCCTTACTTGGATGCCTCTGGGCATAATGGAGTGAGAAGTTGACTAAGAAAGCGACAATCGTAGGAGTGATCAAGGTGAACTGATAAGCCTAGTCCAATTTATGCCAACTCATACTGATTATGTTGTTGAAAACCTATATAGTCTGGGGTGTGTAAAGATAATGATTATCTTTAAAGAAGTAGTGTCCTAGTGGATTGTAGGCATCATTGATGATGACAGAGTTATTAGAACTCTATTTAACCATTATAGTGATTATAAAAGAGGTAATGACACACCATTCAAGGTATCGTAATTCTAAAACCTCTTGCTATCTGCATCTTTTTCTTTGATCTTGATCCTAATCTAACTTAGGTATCAGAGGGGTTTTACGCCACACACCAACTAGTAAATTCATATTTTCTGTCTTGTAGAGGAAACAACGTCATTTACAAGGCATAGGATTTAGTCACATATTGTTCACGTGCGGAGAAATTCTATGTTTGTACAATTGGCGTCGTTTGTAAAAACTACATAATGGCTAAAACCTTTGTTATGTTTCAATGGTTGTAGAAGAAACACTAGCTTCTTATATGAATGGAATTACTCCAAAAGCAAGTAAAGCTCAAGGAGATTTACCTCATGCACCAAGGATGGATGATTTGAACGATCCTAGAAGAACTCCTACTTGGAGACCATAAATAATTGATCATCAATCGTGAAGTCTAAAAAGATTGAAACATCATAAAGTTTCGGCTCCAAGGCGAATTGAAGATCGGCTTTGACAATAGGAAGAATTGGTGGCTTACATGAGCGAAGAAATAAGGTGATTAAGGCACCAAAGCAATGGAAAGTGCATTGTGGGAGTAGACAGTTACAAGGAGCATACCATATCATATCATGAATATGAATCACATTGGAAGAGAGCTACTCCTATTCTTTCTAGTAGAGAGGAAAAAGCCATAACAAATTCGTTTACATCAAAAACATGGATAATGCCAATAAATGAGATTAGTAGTTATCATCCTTCGCGTAACGTGTCCTTCTTTCGATTCTCTTACACATTGAGGTCTTCAGATTGCCATAGTATAATAAATCAAAGTGTGGAAGCAAGGTTAGCAAACCCTCATGAAGCTAACTATGTCCAGAATGATAGAGAATTGGCAAGGCTAGTGACCATCCAATTTAATTTGGATATTGAGGAAACGACAATCCCAAAAGGTTTTTCCCAACCTAAATTTACAATGTATGATGGAAGATCTAAGCCTTACATGCATGTAAGCCACTACAGACAAGTCATGGCAGTAGATTAGCGGAACGATGCTTTCATGTGCACTATCTTTATTTTTAGTTTGGGAGAAGTTGGTTTGAGATAGTTTAATAGACTATCTCAAGAGAGCATATTGAGTTGGCAACGACTCACTGAGGCATTCGTGATCAGGTTCAAAACCGACATTAGGACGCCAAACGAGGTTGATTCGCTCATGATTATAAAAAAGTCTAATGGGAAAGCATTAAAGGAGTACAATATCAAATATTGGAAGACTTTCAATGATATAGTTGAATGCCTAAAAAGCTCGGCAATAGCGGCATCGTTTAAACTAAGGTCGTCAATATGTAATTCCTTGCGCAATTCATTAACTAAGAAACCAGCTACCACCATGAAAGAATTGATGGGGCGCATCAACCAACACATTAGGATCGAAGATGATACCACTCAAGCACCCACTAGAGTGACAACGACAACAACAAGTAAGAAAGCTATGAGCATAGGCAACTCAGTGAGAGGGAGAGCAAACATCAAAGAAGCCGAAGAAAGTAGATCTAAGCTGAAGGATTGAATAGCTTTGACCCTAGTCTTCAAGGTACCAATTTTCTAGATTCTAAGTGAGATCAAGGAAGAATTGTTCTTCATATAACTATAACCAATGAAGGAAGCCCAAAATTAGAGAAGTTCTAGATTTCGTTGTACTTACCATCGTGATAAGGGGCATAAAACCTAGGATTACAAACAGTTAAAGGAGCACTTTGAGGAGATGGTAATATAGGCCACCTGGACAAGTACATCGATGGAAGAGCAAGACAGGTTACTTGAGCATAGGCCAGGCCAACTGATTGAGAAAACGATAATCTTCCATAAGGAATTATCAATGTGATCTATGAGATTGTTGAGCCTGAGTAGGTATGTGAGTTAAGGGGAATGAAAAGGATAAGCATATACGAGAAGTTTTGTAAATTAGTCGAATAAGCAAAAAACATAAGTGTAGACACCCCATTTTTTACCATTCACAAGACTCAGATGCTTGGTTCAATGCACTCCATGATGAAAGTTCAATTGTGAATTTGCAGTGATTCGAAATCAATCAAGCTTCCGAAATAACCTCACATCTTTCACATTTACCTTGTTTGAACTCATGGGTTTCATTTTTGGACCATTTCTCACCCTGAGCTAAGTTTGAACCAAAAAACAGGGGAGGCCATCAAGGCCTGGTTGTGCATTCGTGATGGCCGACCGGCCTTCGATGGCGATAAACACTGTTCTGGGTGGAAGGCCGCCAGCTTCGATTTTTGAGGATATTTATCACCTTTTAAGCTCGAATTCTATAAAACTAAAGCTTTGGGATTATTTTGAGGGTTGAAAAAATATCAAGAAGAGATATATATACCTTGAGACCCCTTCACTTCTCTTTCTTCCATTGCAAGTCACCTTGAAGCTAACCTAGCTTGCTTACACCATCACTACACACCATATACAACCTTGTCTTACCACTCCAAAGCCTTGGTTAATCTTGAGCAAGTGTAATTCAAGCTTGATATTGCATTGAAACCAAGTTTGAAACTCCATGAACAAGCTTGCTTCTTGGAAGGTATAAGCTTGCTCTCTCTTTTCTTCCTTTCATTTCTATCCTTTACTTCATCATTCTTGTTGTTTTGGTTGGTTTTGAGTTTGTTTGAAGTGTTGGAGTTGGGTTTGAATGGTTACCATAAGGGTAGAGAGAGTTTGCTCTTTCTACACTTTTATTCATAACTCAAACTCTTCTCATTTTCACTCTTTTTCTTTGGTATTCGTACTGATTTTCAGAGGTTTGAAAAGGCTAAAAACCATGTTTTGAAGCTTCAAAATGGAAGGGTCAGCCACCCCTCCTCACCCTTGTTTACTAGCCTTAATGTTCATCTTTGTTGTCTAGCTTTTTAATCTCTTTTCATGCATGTTTCACCTCTAATTTGCATGTATTTAGGACTGTTTTGAGTTTGTCTAAGTTTTTCCAATTGGTTCATGCCTTGTTAGATACACTTGGGGTCTCATAGTTGGCATACTTGTTGTTTAATATGCTTTCTTGGTTCATTTTACATGCTTTGGGGCCTAAATTTGCTAATCAATCAATCAATCAATCAATCCATATCTTTCATTCATGAGAATGGTTTCAACCAATTGAGGTTGCTTAATGCATGTAAGGGAGACCTACACTTAATGGCTTAATCTCTTCAGAGATTCATCGTCAACGGTGTAGTCTCATTCTCATGTTTTGGGAGGACCTCTTGTTTGACATCACTTATTGTTTAGAGGACTTTAACATCACATTTGGACAAATGGATTAATGAATGGCAAGGCTTAAAACAATTGGTTTAAAATTTGGATCAACACACCTAAAGAAAAATGGTTTAAATAGCTTGAACTTGGCCTGATGTTATATCAAGTTCCTTGTGTCAAGGGTCATCGAGCATCAATTCATGGTGTTTTTGATGTCCTTGAAGCGTCTCAACTTCCTTTTTTGAGTTCATTCCATGACAAATGGAGGCACCATTTGAATTCGAGGTTGACCCCACTGCATTGAAGGTCAACAAGCTAGAAAAACTCTTCAAATGAGCACAGGGCATGAATTCAATCCCTGACATTAAGGATGGATACATAGACTTTGCAGTAACTCTGTCGGATAGATTTAAGATGTCATACATACACCGGTTTGATGGCTCCAGGGATCCCATGGTCCATTTGTGTTTGTTTTTTGACATCCTACAACCAATGGGCCTCACCCGACTTCAGAAACTGTCGCTTTTTCGCTGAACCCTGCCGGGTATAGCGACCATTTGGTACGCAAAGTTGGAGGATTCCGTCAAACGGAACTCAGAGGAGATGGCCGAGGCCTTCATCATGCAGTACTCCTACAATACCCAGTTTGAGGTCACCACTCGTGATCTTGAAGCGACCCGTCAGGAGCCGAATGAGGGTTTCTCAGATTTTATGACTTCGATGGAGGGCTAAGGCCTCTATGATGACTATCTGGCTATCTGAAAATGACCAAATCAGAATGGTGGTCCGTAACTTGCAAGGGAGATTATTATAGAAGATGATAGTCTTGCCTTTGTTTACATTTGCTGAGCTCCATGAAATAGGGGTTCAAATTGAGGATGCGATGAAGCATGGGCTGATAGACCAGGAGAAATAACAGCCCAAGAGGCCCTTTACATGCAGCTCTAATGCAAACATGAGCGGTAGCACTTATGCACGACCTTTGGATGTGAGTATGGTCACCATCATACCCAAAACTACCAACCTGTTCGCCAATACCTCCAACATAACTCCATAAACCTCAACTAGCCAGGCCCGATCTCAAAAGGTCTTTAACCTGCTTTACATGCCTTTATCCAAAGCCCTAGGGATCCTAATCAGAAAAGGGCATCTTAAACCACTAGACCCTCGCCCTCTACCCGATCCTCTCCCTCGGACACACAACCCAGCCAAATATTGTGCTTTTCACCAACAACACGGTCATGACACTGATCAATGCTATAGGTTGCGTCACGAGATTCAAGATCTCGTTGACAATACGGTGATAGCGCCTCCCCAAAAGCCAAATGTCACTACAAATCCTCTCACACCACATAACCAAGTCCCTCCACCCTAGCATATAAACCTCATCCACACACTGGCCATCCCTTATGACCCCAGTATATACATCACCCCCTCCCACTTACCTAAGCCGGCGTTGTTCATCCTTGAGAGCACAGACTTGTGCATGATGAGCACGTCTTCACTCCAACATGAACTAGTGGTGGTGATAGTGGAAGATAAATGGAGGTCAGCCTTAGTGGAGAATATATGTCCATTACCCGAGGGCTCTGAAGACTTATCTGAAGAGGTTTGCAACCTGTGCTGTTATATCATCCCAGTGGACCAAGTTAAGTCGAAAGTGGTGTTGCCGACTGGGATGGAGGTCAATGTAGTTCGAGAGGATGGGCCAAGTCAGGGATTAGATGATCTAGTCGACGCAGAGGAAGACATAGACAATTTGCAGTTCTTTGATGAGCAAGATCAAAGGGACGGGCATATTAATTGGTTCGATCTGAATGGGTCGATAGACAATTCTGGGTGGCTAAGTGATGAACCCGATATAGATGAGAGAACTGGATTGAAGCTAGAAGAATATAAAGCGGGAATCGCTGCAATGGCCAGAACGACCGATGGAAAGGGTAAACTACCGGAAAACATCGGCAAAGAACGATTGGCTCAGGAGCTGGGCATTGTTAGTACTGTACATACAGAACAAGAAGTCGCACTGGAGTAGTTTGGGCAAGAAATAAGTGAAAACAATCTAAAAGCTGGAAAAGCTTAACACCCTGCGGGAAATGTTTGTGATAACAGAATGATCCGAACGGAGCCGGACGAGTGCTTGTCGGCTGCTGACAGTGTCTGGTGGGATGGCGATGACCTACACTTGGCCCATACCGATGAGGATTGGGGTGAAGACCTTTCTGACAACACTTGGTATGTGGGAGAAATCGACCATATGACAAAAAGTGGCCGATATTTTCAACCACCGCATCTGGACCAACCTGAGGCATCCGGGAAGGATAAAGAATTTGAGAAACAAAAGGAAAAGCAGTTAGAGGAAAAGGTCGTGCTAAAACAGTTGAAGAAGATTCAAGTTGACATATCTATCTAGGGTCTGCTTATGGCTTCGTGAGTGCACAGACAGGCTATACTGACGACAATGGATAAAGCTAAGTTGTCTATCGACACCACCCCGGAACAACTAGTGGGATTAGTCTTCCCGGGAGGCGCTATGCCAACTTTGACCTTTTAAGACAAGGAATTGCCGCTAGAAGGCGCCGCACACAACAAGCCTATATACATATCTGAAGAATGCCAAGAAAAGTGGATACTAGTGGTATTAGTTGACACCGGGTCAACAATCAACGTCTGTCCTTGTTGTGCGGCTTATGCAATTGGTCTGAAACCGGCCGATTTTGTGCCTACAACCTGGGTGATTCAAGCTTATGACAATACAAGCAGAGAGGTGATGGGGATAGTGCAGATTAGAGTACAAGTTGGCCCAGCTCAACAAGACATCGAGTTCCATGTCCTGGACATTCTGGCCACCTTCAATCTACTACTTAGGCGACCCTGGCTACACCAAGTGAAAGCCGTCTCTTATACCCTCCACCAAATGCTGAAGTACCCCTACAGAAAAGGGGTAGCCATAGTCTTTGGGAATTCATCTATACATCCTCCGCCAGAGGTCACTACACCTGTGCTGGAGATCATGCATGGCGAAGAGGATGTTTTCCTTTCTGGGTTTACCTTGGCTGAGACCCGAATAGTTCAGAATATCTTTATAGTTGATGAGGGTTTGTATCTTAGCACTCAATCTGTGTACTTCATTAATAAGCTACAACATATGCCCGGAATGAGATTAAGAAGAAGTGGCTGGAAGGGTGTTACTGTATTGGCCGATGTGCCACATAACCTGCATGACTTTGGTCTTGGCTATACACCCACCAAAGAGGATTGGGTGAGGAAAAGGAAAGAAATGGCCGAAAGAGCAAGAGCTAAGCAGACTGGGAAGCACTACAAGCTTGTGCATTGACCAATTCGGGGAACCTTGAATAGTTATTTTGTTCGTGTGGGTGAAGACTTCCCATTTTGTGGTTTCCCTGAACCCTGGTTCAACTCTGAGTAGCAGCGGGTTCCCCGCTTTGAGATTTTCTTTGATTTGCAGCTGCAAAAGAGTGATACAGAAGAATAGGTTGGACTAACTACTGAAGTTGCGAAGGGCACATAAAGTGATTCTGACAGCGACAAGCATGATATAGGAATAGCACTGGCATGTCTCCTTTCGGATCTTTCAATTAACTCAGAGAGCTTGGAGGATAACCTGATAGTTTCCATGATTGGGGACCAACTGGATGCGAACCCTTCTAGCAGCATCCTGAATACATCTGATGCACCATCCCTCATTTGGCAGCTAGAGGAGGGCTACCTGTCTAGCAGTTTTGAGTCGGGTAGTGAACCAGAGTCTGATTCCACAAAGTCCGTGGAGTCGGAATCAGATTCCGGTTCCTCTAAGTCTGGGTCCGGTATTCCTGGGGTTGATAACCTGGATGCCGAGGTTTTCTCCAGGTCATCTTTTTCCTTTTCTTTTGAGTCGGTTGTAATTGAATAATTGGATGAGATGGACCTTTTGAATGAGAATGCCACTGCAGATTCTGAGCATTTCTCTGTGCCTCTTGTTTATTGCATTGATCCTGATTTTCAAAATTTTAATGAAAATGAAGAGGAAGGAATTCCTCTGGTTTTGGAAATTTTGATTAATCGAGAGGAGGAGAGGTTTGAAAAACCCCTCATTGTTGAAATCATTGCTATTAATGTGGGTATTGAAAAGGATCCGCGTTTGGTCCAGATCGGGTCCACGTTGTCTTCGGAGGAGTGCGAGCGCCTAGTCGCTTTATTCAAAGAATTCAAAGATGTTTTTCCATGGTCCTACGAAGACATGCCTGGAATAGATCCTGAGATTGTACAGCATCGGATCCCTCTTAACCCCGAGGCCCGACCCATCAAGCAAAAGTTGCGGAGAATACGCCCGGATTGGGTTTTGAAGATTAAAGAGGAGGTCACCAAGCAGATAGACGTAGGATTTTTGCTAGTATCTGAGTACCCAACTTGGTTGGCCAACATTGTTCCAGTGCCAAAGAAAGACGACAAAATTCAGGTGTTTGTGGACTTTAGAGATCTGAACAAAGCCAGTTCGAAGGACGACTTTCCTCTGCTGCACATCGATGAATTGGTGGACTTCATCGCAGGCCATGCGTTGCTCTCCTTCATGGATGGATTTTCTGGGTATAACCAGATTCTGATGGCGCCCGAAGACAGAGAGAAAACTGCTTTCACTACGCCATGGGGAACCTACTGTTATAGAGTGATGTCGTTTGAGCTAAAGAATGCTGGGGCTACCTATCAACGGGCTGTAACCACAATTCTGCATGATATGATCCATAAAGAGGTCGAGGAGTACGTGGACAACATGATTGTCAAGTCCACGGAAAGAGAGGACCATTACACCGCCTTGAAGAAATTTTTTCAACGGATCAGAGAATACAGACTAAGGTTGAATCCACATAAGTGTACTTTCGGCATAATAGCAGGGAAAATGTTGGGTTTCTTGATCATATAGAGGGGCATCGAGGTAGATCCTTCCAAAATCAAGGCCATCCTAGAAATGCCACCACCAAGGACTGGAAAGGAGGTGCGAGGCTTTCTGGGTAAAGTGCAATTCATAAGATGGTTTATTTCTAAATTAACCTTGACTTGTGAACCACTATTTGGTCTCCCGAAGAAAGGAAAGAAATTCTGATGGGACGACCGATGTCAATTCACTTTCAAGTAGATCAAGCAGTACATTCAGAATCCACTTGTGTTGTCACCGCCAGAGCCAGGGAAGCCCTTGATTTTGTATCTATCAGTAACGGACACAACAATGGGATACATGCTTGCCCAGGAATCTAAAGATAGGGTAGAGAAAGCCATCTATTACTTGAGCAAGAAAATGCTAGATTATGAAACCCGCTACACTCCGCTAGAGAAAGCTTACCTAGCCTTGGTATGGGCTACCAGGAAGTTAAGGCACTACCTGTTAGCTCACTCCATAATTCTAGTTTCGAGATTAGATCCCATCAAATATCTCCTTGAGAAACCAGCGCTTACGACTGGCTCGTTGATTGCTACTCCTTTCTGAATTTGATTTGAAGTATGTTACTTGCAAGTCTGTTAAGGGGAGAGTGGTAGAAGAATTCCTGGCAGATCACCTAGTGGAAAGGGGATGAAGCGGTAGAATAATTGTTCCTAAATGAAGCTATTCTGCAAGTCGAGGAAGAGATTTGGACAATGTACTTTGACGAAGCGTCTAACCAATACGGTTATGGGATAGGGGTGTTGTTGATAGCACCCAACAATTCCTATATACCCTTAGCCTTCAAACTCCAGTTCAAGGTATCTAATAACGAAGCAGAATATGAGGCGTGTATCGCTGGTTTAGGAGCTGCCGTAGAACTAGGGGCAAAACGGTTAGACGTTATCAGGGACTCGAACCTAGTTGTGTCTCAAGCAAAAGGAGACTGAAAGGTTAAAGAAGAAAATATGAAGATTTATCACCAGACCCTAGATATTCTGATTCCTAGGTTTGAGAAGTTGACCTTCACGCATCTACTAAGAGAGAACAACAGGTTCGCGGACGCCTTATCAACTTTATCTTCTATGATAGACATCCCACTTGGAATTTGGATACATCCGATCATCATTGAACAGAGACAGCCTACGAGTCTATCGCCGCAATAGATGAAGTTCAAGATCAAAACCCTTGGTTCTATGATATTTGGAACATCTTGGAAAAGGAGGTTTATCCACCAGGGACAAATGCCAAAGATAAGAGGGTAATACGGTGGGTGGCTGTGCAATTTATCATCTGTGGAGGTTGTAACACGTCCGCGAGGGACCTTAATGCTACAGTTCGGACTTGTCTTGTTACGGTTCTTAATCTTGAACCGAAGAGTCCAAATCCGGCAAATTGTTTTGAGAAAACAGATTTTGAAAGAAGTGCCAAACATGGACTGCTTCGCCAGATACAGAGTCGCCACCTAAATATTTTTTATGGGGGAATTTAGGAAACCCTGACTCGGAGCCAAAGGCCAAGTGTCCATCATCACCAAAGTTGCCTCGGCTCGGGAACTTGGGTACGATTG
This sequence comes from Camellia lanceoleosa, assembly GCA_025200525.1. NCBI lineage: Eukaryota > Viridiplantae > Streptophyta > Magnoliopsida > Ericales > Theaceae > Camellia > Camellia lanceoleosa. Next base: position 211,518 of record JANUSC010000164.1, on the reverse strand, counting down.
GGGAAGGTCAGCTATGAGCACCCCCTCTCGTTCGATCTGAAGATCAACCTCTACTAACCATGATATTCAATTTTGAAAACATTATGTGTTCTTGTTCTGGTTATTAGCCTAGAATTACTATGTTGTGCGCACAGCAAACAAGTATAGACTAGATCGCCTAATTTGGAACAAAACATTGCGTATCCGTTTATTTGGAAAACGTTTTGGAATTTGCTACTCGCAAGTAGGCTAAAACACGGATTTCAGTGAGTTGTTCCAACTCAAACAATCCAACCTTCACCCATAGGCATTCAGGCAGTTATATCACGTAAGCATCTAGCCACATGGTAAGCATGCTGTCATGTTAATATTCACACTCATGCGAGATGCTAAAGCATAAAGTACTTACAGTGTACTCCGTGCCAAAACAGTAAACTACTTAGCAAACATGCGTGACCCTAGTTCATGTTAAAATGGCTAATGCAATGCATACAGAATGTCGCTAGAATAGGCTTGGCTAATCTAAGAATGACATGCGAAAATGCATAGATAGCATGTATTCAAGTTAGATTTGAAATACTTATACAGTTAGCATGATGCGTCGAGCCCAGTGCATGCAAGACAAATGTATGGATGCACGCATGCATAGCATAAGGTATGCTAAAGTAAATATGCCCTAATGCTAACCACCAAAGCAGGTAAGTAAAAGGGAGAAAGAAGTGGGGGTTGGAAGACATGCACACACGCACCCACACTTATTACAAATTTGCCCTCACTCGGAGGGACCGAAAGAATAATACAATTAAGTAACCTACAAGCTAATTAAAATATTACAGACCAATTAATTAATTAACAAATTAACTAATCTAATGAAAACAGTAAACAGCCCCGGGAAGAGGGTCCAATGCATGTGCGCTTGGTTCTGCTCAGAAGTCATTGCCATGCACAAAATGCCTCTGCTTTGGCTGTTCTCCTCCTCTGAAGACTGCACAAGTCCCTGGGTTGCTTCTCTGAGTGCTCTAGAATACCACCGGCTAAAGGGATTGATCACCGGCCATGTGTAATGGTCACCGGCCACAAAATACTCCATCGGCCAACAGTGGATGGCCGGTCGGCACTGAAGATGGTTGGCCAGCCAAATCTCCTTGCAGAAACTGATTTGGCAGCAGCAGAGGACAATACTTGGCATGGCAATGCATTTCAAGTAATGTATGCACCAACCACACTCCTTATCATGTGTATGACTCAAAGGAGGATGGGCCTTGATTTTCGGACCACCAATCACGCATTTCCATGCATGATGGCCCAAAGAATCAAGTGTGCATTTTGATATGGAATGCAATGCACATAATCAAACAATGGGGCTTAACCTCTATCACAAGCAATTCAAGAGGCCAAGCATGCATGCTAATGCAATGCAACTTAGGCATAGAAGCTAAGTATGCAACATAGAAGCGCAAAGAAGCATACAAAGCATACAATGGTCATGCAAGATATGCAAGGCATGAGACAATGCAACCAACAAGTACGCAAGGCACAATGTGGGTATTCAAGCATGCAAGCAAACATGTGACTTCATTCAATCATGCAATTTCAATCATGTAACAACACACAAATATGCAACAACATACAAGGTGAGCATGCAACAACATGCAAAGGGGTGGACTTAAACTAACATGGATAGCTCGCAAACATACCAAAATCAGTGGCCAATGCCAAGGAAATGAAGGCTAATGTGCACACAAACATGCATGCAAATGGGCTAACACTTAAGCACGAAACAAGCGACTTTTAAGCACACTTAAAAGAGACTAAACATGGACGATTAGCATGCAATGTAAGCTTTGAAAATCATGTTAAAGATGATGCCAAATCAAGCAAACAAGACAAGCATAGCATGTAATTGGTTCAAGTACTTAAAGCATGATCATATGACACATGAAGCAAATGATCAAAATGGATCAAAATAGTCCCAAATCATGTTAAGGCAAGCCCCAAAACCACTTAGATGTCATCTAAATGATCTACACATGGAGGCATGCACAAATGCTTAAACATGGAACATACAACACAACCTCTTAAAGCATCAAAGGAGTAATGAAATGCAATCATGTAAACATATTACAAGGACTGAAATGACATGGTAAGTGATTCCAAACCACTGAAACAACGCAAGTGATGCATGTTAGAGGTCTATACATTTAAGGCTTACAAGCCAAAATGCAAAGGGGCTATGCAATGCATGCCATGGTCGACCAAAACAACCAAGGGCAGACCTTAATCATGGAAAAACAAGTACAAAAGCTTCACAAAGCTGGGCCTAAAACATGCTTGCACAAGGGTCAAAGCCTAGATGCATGGTAAGGCTAAATGATGGCATTACAAGACATGTATGCAGGGCATGCAAGGTGTGTCCAAACCAACTCAACACAATGCTATTTCATTGCAAAATAAGTATAAATATTAGTCAAGGCATGGTCAATACACACTTAAGCTAGATGCTCCCTCAAGAGGCAAAAATAGCCCTTTTCAAGGACAACAAGGAGAAGGGGTGGCCCTCTCCTTCTTAGGACCTCAAGGCACCATCCTCACCTCTGAAATCCCTCAAGATTTCAGTGGTGAGGAGGCCCAAACACAATGGTCCCGGAGCTCAACCAAAATGGCATAAAATGGAGCCTAGCAAGGCTTAGGAGGGGTCAAACAACCCGAAAACTTAAAACACCCTTAACAAACTATTTAGAGCACTAAAAAAAAAAAAACTTTTATATGTTATACACAAAGCTAAAAAACAGTTGTAAGATAGGCAAAAATACAATGCAAAAATTGGGTATTTAAAGGAGTAAGTGCTCACCCTTGTAGACCCTCTTCAAGGATGGGAGACCAGCAGCCTCCTTAGCTCAAACCAACTCCAAAACTTCAAAAACAACCCTCAAGGGCCTCAACTCCAAGAGGATAGTGTAATAGTAGGTGTTTGTGTGCAAAAATGGGACTAAACACACACAAGGCAAAAGAGAGAGCAATATAGAGATAGGATAGAGACACTATGACCTAACCCTAAAAACCAGAGCTCTCTTCTGAAATTTTTTGTAACCCTAAAAGAGGGAGAGAAGGCCTTCTCTTATAGAGCTCAATCTTGTAAGCTTACAAGACAAGCTTGCTAAAAGGGAGATCCCTCCATACACGTGTATGGAGGGGAGCCAAGTGCATGCCAGCTGCACAAAAATATCTGCAAAAGCAGATGCACAGTAGTCGGCCGGCCAATGGGCCAAAAAAAGATAGCCGGCCGGCCATCTATAGTGCCGGCCGGCCAAACATTTGGCCAGTGGCAACAAAACACAGCCGGTGGCCTCAAGCCATGGCCGGTGGAGTGTGGGGATGGCCCACAAGCCATTCCCTGCCCCTCCAAGGCAAAACACAAGTGTTTGGTGCAAAACCAGACGCGAAACAGTCGAGTCGAGAGATCTTGAGGCAAGGCGCGTAGCCGAGACCTCCGGGAACTCAAGACGAACACAAACATGGATGATCACCGAGTGTTCAAGTGGTGACATCCAAGTCTTGAGGGCGGTCTAAAATGGGATGTCTACAGTGGTAAACTGTGCAAGAGGGGTCATCTGGGAATGCACAAGTTGTGTGTCGACGCAGAGGAATCAAAGCGCCTAATGGAGGCCATCCTTAGGGGAGAGTGTAGAGCGCATATGAATGAGGTAATGTTAGCCCGGAAGATTCTCTGGCAAGGTTACTGGTCTACTACGGAGGAGAATTGTATCGGTTTTCTTCGGCGATGACTTAAATGCCAAACTCATGCAAATCGCATGAATATCCCGCCGTCAAAGCTATACAACATGACTTCACCATGGCCTTTCTCAGTCTGGGGAATCGATGTCATTAGCGTAGTCACACCGAAAAGGTCAAATTGGTATGAATACATTATGGTGGCAATTGATTACTTCACAAAGTGGGTGGAAGCTTAATCTTATGCAGTGTTGAAGGCAGCGCATGTGGCTAAGTTCATCCGCAACAACATCATTTGCCGTTATAGAGTCCCGAACGAGATCATTTCAGATAACAGCTCCCATTTCAAGAAAGAAGTGATTGACTTGTTGAAGAAATACAACATGGCTTTTCATATGTCATCCACATACCGGCCACAAACCAACGGAGCTGTTGAGGCCGCCAACAAGAACATTAAGCATATTTTACAGAAAATGATTGAGACCTACAGGGACTGGCTAGACAAATTGGCATTTGCACTCTGGGGTTATAAGACTTCAATTCAGACGTCTACTGGGGCGACTCCTTACTCTCTTGTTTATGGGATGGAAGCTGTTCTGCCGATTAAAATAGAAGTTCTGTCACTGCGAGTTATGGCTGAGTGTCAGATAACAAAGGCGGATTGTCAACAAAGCAGGTTCGAAGAACTGATGCTGTTCGATGAGAGAAGGCTGAAAGCATTGTACTATGTTCAGGGTTATCAACACAGGATTGCTAGGGCTTTTAACAAGAAAGTTAAGTCCCAGAATCTCAAAGAAGGGGATTTGGCGCCGAAAGACAACGGAGCTCCCATCCATGACCCTACGGGCAAGTTCAGACCCAATTGGACTGGTCCTTACATCATCAAAACTATCTGGTCGGATAGAGCTGTTATTCTCATGGACTTGGATGGCCTAGAATTTTCCCAACCGATCAACATAGACAAGTTGAAGAAATATTATCCCTGAGAGGCTCGCTAGGCTAAAAACCTGGAAGAGTGACCTAGGCAAAAGTTAGAGCACAAAAAATTGGAAATAAAGAAAAAAGGTTAAAAACCCTAAAGGGCGACCTCGGCAAAAGTTAGGGCGCAAAAGGAGAGTGTTAATACTTGAGTGAACCCGAACCGAACTACGTAAGGCTTGATTCCCATCTTTGGGATACGTAGACAGCTTCATTCTAAAGTTCGGCCATAAACACCTCTAACTCAACTATCATGTTCATGTGTTGATCTGGTCATCTTTGTCTGTTCTTTATCTGAATGTTTGGTTATGATCCTCTCTGAGAACTGGTTATAGTGCCAAGTAGTGCTATTCAGACAAGGGGCAATTTGTGATCTTCGGATTCAGGGTTGTACATCTCAAGGATGGATTTTGTGCGTGTCACGTAATGATCCTTTTCGAAAATGGTTTTGAAAAGTTTTGATAAAAGTTGATTTTTGCTCAAAATTTACCTTTTACAACTTAGACCAGGAAAATTTTCAATGCTCACAACTTCAATTTCATTGATTTAAATACAAAGTTCTCCAACTCTCGATACAAATCAAAGTTGCTTTTATTACATGCATAAAACTTGAAAAGTAAGATCGAAGTAAATAAACTAGGGACAGAGATGAGTCAAGTGTTCCTGCGTCTCCTACTTGTGCTTGTGGAAACTTCTGATGCTAAAGTGGGTCCGGATTGTGCCTCATCTTCAAGCCAAGTCAGGCACTTGTCAAAAAGGGCATAGTTGAAACTAGGGGCATGAGACAGAAGCTCTCTCGTCCTCTACGCAGTGAGGTACCTAGCTAAATGTGAACTTCAGACGGGGAAGGAAACCGGGTATTCTACCCCCTCCTCTGGGAAAGTCTGATCATGTCCAAATTGACCCTGAATCGGAACCGAAAGTAGAAAACATAGTGTGTCAGACCGATCAGCTCAATGCCAGGTTGACGACCCATGCTGTAGCTCATTTCAGTCAGATTAAGCCAGGGGCAACGCCAAGCAATGTCGGTAGCAAACCTGTTGCACATCCAGTGGCACCACCATCCCTCATTCGGAAAATCAACTAGCTGTTGACGAAAAAAATATGCTCGGGCTGAGTATGCAGGACAAGAGTCCATTACCTTCAACTTGTCCATTAGCCATATTTGGGAAGGGATGAAAAAAAGAGAGATTAAAGAATAGAGAGATATATGTTAAGAGAAAAGTGAGAAAAGGACTTTGAGAGAAAAACAGAGCATGAGTGCCGAGTGGTGTGCAAAACATATATAAGAAAGGATGGGAAACATTACCTGAAGAAGTAGTGGACTCCCTGCAAATTTGGTAGTCTCTCGCCGATGGAAAGCATTTTAGCCCATTAATCTCTTGGCCAACGCCAAACCAATATAACTCTTGCCCTCTGTCAAACCTTCAGCTACTTCGATGAGTCAAATTCTAGATCTGCTAAAACTAGGGGCAAAAAGGAAATGTACCAGCATACACAAACAAAGAGCGTGTTGTCGAAAACCCCGCCAAAGAAGATTGCCTCGGTCGCCGGTTTCAAAAAATTGATGAATCAGGTTGGAAACATCGAATTCTCCATTATGAACCAAGAATCGAGCCCCATGTAAAGTGAGCCCACACATCTGTCCCAAAGCTTGGATGTGGCCAAAACAGGGCTGAGGTATGAGTTCCTCATCACGCCGGGATTCCAAAAGCGCTTGAAAGTCTTGGATTGTTAGGCATATCTCTGGTCCCCCGAAATTAAAGGCATGTGTGATCGGATTCCAACATCTAGCCGCATCATGAAGGAACCAAAAGCGAAGAGGAGTGTGGCTCAAAGGGAAAAGGGCATTCAAGCTGAAGCCACGAAAATTACTTTTTCCGAACCATCCAAAGCAGCTATCCAATCTTGAAGTCTGTTGACGAATAATATCTCCATTTTGAGGGAAAAATATCAAGAACTTGTGATTTGTGCCAGAAAAGCAGTATGGGAGCATTATTTATAGAGTTTGGGAAGAAGCTGAGCACGACACCTGGACAACACCAGCCAACATCACACTGATGGCCGGCCGTGCATCAGTGAGGCCCGGCTGGGTATTGGTGCTGGCCTAGTGCAAGTCTGTTGTTGTGAAGCCTAGCCTTGCCGTGAATGAATTGCAATTGTACTTTTGAGTTTTATTTTGTTTGTACCAAGTGTTTATCAGCCTTTTCGAGTTGTTTTCATTTTATTTTTCGTTATCGAGTTGTATTTTGTGTTTTGATCAGTTGTAAGTTATTATCCAGTTCATGAATCAATCCGAGAGCAAGGCATTTATTGTTCCGAAGATTGCAAAAGCAAAGGTAATGCAAAAATCATATTACACATAAGTCATTCAACAAAACTTGCTTTTCATAACTGATGGGCCCAACCCTGATCATTGTTTTATACAACCAAATAAAAGAAAGCTTTTGAAAAATAAAAGGACAATCCGAAGCCAGTTTTATAACTACATAACAAAATGAAAACAAAAGCAAAGTAAAACGATGTCAGCATCGCTATCAATAGCCCATCCTGGCTCTCCTCCTCTTCGGCTATGGAGGAGGTGCATTGGTGTCATCACTGGCGCTGCTCGACTGTAAGTCCTTCTCCTCTCCCTCATCCTCAAGGGTCGTGGACCCATCAAAAGACTCCTCAGAAGGCGAGCGCTGCCTCACTCGACCTCTTTCTCTATCAGCACCTCCTTGGCCTCTCACTAGGCCCCGTCTCCACCTACTGGCTGTGGAAGAACCTGCAGGCACTGCTGGCTCTGGCTCAAGCAAAAAAAGATATCAGATATCAGATAAAGTGATCAGATATCAGATAGTAAGCTACACACAAAATGTACCTCAATCCTGTGGGTGACTAAGGCAGTCTGCCTCTTTCATAGCATGATGAGTAGGCGGTCTGTAATAACCCTCACCACTGATTACTGATTAAGCACTGATTACTGCTAAACTGAGACTGACCATGATTGATAATTGAATTGATCGAAATACCGAACTGACTGACTAAACTCTGAAACTGATTGATTGACTGTATCTGTTGAAATGCATGTCTATCTGTTTGACTGTTGAACTGTCTGTTCATGTTTTATGCATTAAATTGCAAATTGAAGGCCTTGTCGGCGGCCGAATCTGAAATCGATTAGTATTTTATGCCAATTGGAATTAATATGATTTAATGGTATATTAATTAAAATGTTATTTGGTATGGTTAAATTAGATCAAACAATGTAATTACAAGATTTTGGCCTTAATTACAACTTTGCCATGTTAGTGGCCTACTTTACACATCACTTGAGCCTCTAGAGATAACATTTCATCAGCCCATTCTTGAGCTTTTAGCTGATTAGAGAGAGAGAGAGAGAGAATTAGGAGAAATATTGATATCAACATTTCATCTTGAATTGCTTGGAGATTTGAAGAATCATAGAAGAATTGCAAATTTGAGCCTTTATACCTCAAATTGAAAGCATAAGGTAGAGGAACCATCTTCTTGAACTTACATTTAAGTTAGTTCTTACATGATTCATGTTATATTGAGGTTTAAAGTCAAGCTTTGGTTCAAAAATGTTGAATTGTAGCTTCTAGCACGCATGCATGTATACATTGTTGAGTTTGGAGGTTTGATTTCATAGAAATCTTGCATGCATGTACATGTTTATGTTTAAGTCCATGGTTTCATCATGTTTTAAGAAGAATTGGCTCATTTGAGCAAGTGTTTGAAGCTTTGAAGTTGATTGAATTCATAAATATTGCATGTTCATCATGTTATTGAATTTTGGTTTGAAATCATGTTTAATTGAACTACCCTTGGGCTTTGATTTCTCAAATTAATCTTTGAATCATGTGATTCTATGTGTTTACAAATGTTTTCCAGAAAATGGGCCCAAGAGGATCGAGATTAGTGCATTTAAACTTGGTTTTTGACTTGGAGGTGCAATTTGGGTTTTCCAGATTTTGCACTCCCGCTCGAGCGGGGTATTTGGAGCTCAAGCAGGACCTTGTATCTTGCGCTCGAGCGGCTATCGAGCACCCAATCGAGCGTGATTTTTGAGCATCCAGCACTTTTAACTGTTTTGCATGTCCGCTCGAGCGTGGGAAGTGGCGCTTGAGCGGGAACCGTTGTCTGCATGTCCGCTTGAGCGGGGAAACCTGTGCTCGAGCAGGACTCTGTTTTTCAGAAAATCCTGAAAATGTTTTCTAAGTGCATCTTTGCATCCTCATCCCATTCTAGGCATTCTTAGGCCTAGTTTAAGACATCTTAATGAGGATATAGACGTAGAACACACCGAGGCAAATTAGGGATTAAGTTATTGATTTTCCCAACTGTGTAGCTTAGTGTGTGTTCAATCTGTAATTGTGTAGGGTTGGCATCTGGAGACGCTCTAGCTCATCTATAGCTCAGAACTCTGTGAGTGACAATGTCGTAAAGATGTGTTCAATTATGATTATTTTATGAACGACCAACTGAACTGTTTTTAAAGGAAATACTGTCTACTGAATGAACTGAATGTCTTAATTATGGACTGTATTCGTGGCATCCATAGCAACTTACTGTTACTATACTATATGGCTACTGTCATAGATATCTCTTTCAGTTCTTATCTTGGAACTTCTGTTTACTGTTATGATGGCCATCATTCACTGTTTGATCTGTTAGGCCAAAGGCCATTCTATATTTCTGATATGGAACAAAGTGTTGTACGGAACTAAGTGCTACAGTGTGAGCCACCTCTAGAATCTGTGCGAGACACCTCTTGAGTCCATACATATGTAAAATCTGGGCTTAAAGCCAATCTGTGAAACCTGGAACAAAGTGCTGTTATTGCTACTATACTGTCACTGTACTGGCACTACTACTGCTGCACTGTTCTGCTAACGGATGTGCCACGTACGAGTACTATGATTTCTAAATGACTGATATGGCATGAAAGGTAAGCCGCCGATCGTATAACTGATTTACCAAGGCAAACGACTGGTTAAAATACTGAAAAGACATTCTTTGCTAACCTCTTTACGCATTATGTTATTCACTGGGCTTTAGCTCACTGCTCATATATATATGTAGGTGTTCAGGCACCGGACCGCTGCTAGAAGCGTCAGGCAAGCTTTTTTTTTTGTCAGTCAACCATTGTGCCTCACCGTGAGGTTCCAAGCCCGTTCAAGCTTTAGCTTAGGGGTGTTTTTAATATTCCCCGTCTGTCTCTGTAACTGTTTTGTTTACTGTATAGACTGTCTTGTTATGATGCGCATACTGTTTGGTCACCGACTGTATATATGTATGAAAAGTCTTTTTGTATACAGACTGTCACAGCTCATTGGACATTGTTTATTTACTGTATTGGCTTCCGCCATGCCCCTGTACTCTGTTTTACTGTTCTACTGTTAAGCAGGCCTTCGGTAATCACGGATTACTGGCCGATTACGGTGCTAAACCCATAGGGGCGGGTTTGGGTCGTGACAGAGTGGTATCAGAGCGATACTTTACCACGAGTTATACCGCACACACGTGTCCAAATGAGCTATAGGATGTCCTAGAAAAGTAATTAGGGCATTGCATGAACATGAGGAGTGTGTGTGGCCATGATTTGAATAAATGTGCTAATGTGTTAATGTGTTTAAGTATGCAACTGTCTGTGCTTATGATTACCGTACTGTCTATGGTGAAATGAACGCAACCTATATGTATACTTAAGGAAGTTAGGTGGTATAACATGTAATGTGAGTGTTAATACCGAATATGGAATCTATGTGATTATGGACGTGTGGTAGTAAAGGGTCATGTGACCGTACCTAAGTTGAATTGAAAGCATACACACGTCTGATATGAAATAAAACGTGAAATCAGTAAGAACCTCTCCTGGATTGATAATCACCCTGTTGTGTGTAAACAAGGGAAAGGGTGAGGATTGTGAACGAAACTGAATCTTCTGATCTGAGGACTAATAGGCTAGAATAAATGATTGAAGCCTTAATCGAAAATCTGAGATAATAAAGGCAGACATACGTGGCTGAACCAACTGAATATGAACTGATGACACTGATACAGAAACCCAACAAACTAAAGCCACCAGAATTTCTAGGAGGTATCGAACCACTGAAAGCTGAGGCTTGGGGTTAGAAACCGAGAAAATACATGAAGTTTTCTTCGAAAAATGTGTTTCCCTAATGCATCCAAGACAGAGAAATATCTGAGTTTGAATAATGTGAGTAAGGTGATAAGACCGTGGTCGAATATGGGGGAAAATTTACCCACCTGATGGATACTGACTGCAAAGAATGGAAAATTTCGAAGAGGAAATGACTAGTAATTCAATGAGCCTAAGTCTCCACCCTAGTTCCAGAAAATGCTCGGAACACTAAAATGACTGACGCATGTATTACCTTAATTATGTGGAATTGCTTAAAACTCAATCCCTAACGGATATCATATGAAATACAAGTATACTTGAGAATTCAAAGTTTATTATAATTTCTGAGTAGCTATATGTCTTTTAACTGCCTTTTCTATTTCAGACTATTTCATGAGAAATAGACTTCACGTCTATGTTATTACATGGAGGGTCAATGCTACTATTTTTACTGGTTGCTAAATAATGTAGGTGGGCAGAGATCCACGACCTGTCATGCGGGAAGCTTACAACATGTTTAGAGATGGTGGTGATCCAGAAAAGGTTTGCTTGATCTAATAGAAAGCAATGCAACTTGTGCACTTCTCTTATTAAGAAGGTTTAAATTCACTTTAATAGCTAAATTTTTAGTTATGTCAATAGCATTTATTTTCAAACTTTTCATTTGAATTTTTTTGTGTAGCAAGTTACTGCATTTTCAAGAGGCTGAGAGAGTGAATACTTCTATGCTTCTTTATACGTTGGGCTTTATTATGAATCTCAGGTTTGTTAATTTCTAGACATTCGATCGTTGTTATTCTAGGCCCACAATTATGTCGTTATAATTTGTTATTGAAAACCATCAATTCTGGTGCAACAAAATTTCTTGACAAAAATATAAAATTCTGTCCACCTCGTTGTGTTTCTTTCTATCATGTTGCATTGGGTTTTGAGCTATGTGGCTTTTGGGTTTGCTGTGTAGGTGTTTGGTGGCCAATGGTTTGCCATGGGTTGAGAAAAGGGAGGGAGACAATGAAGTTTACTTGCTTGGTTGGTGGTGCGATGGAGAATGAGGGGTTGTTGGGGCTTTATAGCTGTGAGGTGCAACAATGAATGGTGGTCTCGGGTGGAGAGAGAGAGACAGAGACAGAAAGAGAGAGGGGGGTTATTGGTTGCCTCTGGTGCTGCTGAAATGGTCTGCCAATGGAGGGGTGGCTGGGTCAGTGGTTAGCAATGTGGGACTTTGAAATTTATGCATTGCAGGAGAGAAGTATTTTTGGAATAAAGGTTTTAATGGGACTTAACGAGCTAAAAGAACTTGGTTGGGATCTTATATGGGATCGGTGTGAGGGTTTCGTGGGTCGGATCGTAGGATTAGATTAGGGATCATGAGATTCCACTTTTCATTATAAAAAAAAATTAAAAAAAAAGAAGAAGAAAAGAAAGTAAAATTACCAATATTAAGATGATGCATATTAAAAATAAGATGAAAAATCACCAGCTTCTGCGATCCTACTATGATCCTGCACAATCCTATATGAACCTACTTGCAATCTTGTTGTAATATCAATTTAACAATGATTTGGATCATTTTGGCAAGGGCCGTGAGGAATCCCCCGAATTGGGGGGCCCCGAATCCCCCGAAATGACATATCAGGTAAAAAAAAAAAAGAAAACAGTTTCCAAATTTGGAAATTAGGGGGATTATTTTTAGAGGGATTTTTCATTTTCCTTTTGGCAATTTAGAACTGTAGTAATCCTACAATCCGAATCATGATTTTCATAACCATATGTTCCTAGTCTCAGTATTCTTGCTCAACTCAACATGAATTTTAGAGTGAAAAGAAATACAATTGAAACTATTCATTAAGTCCTGCAGACTCTGCTTTTGATGGGCAGCTGCATATATTGGAAGCCATTTGCAGCCAATATTGTAGATTGCTTCTATGACCTTGAGGAGACCTATGATGAATTTTTTTACCAAAATGGAGGTGTTGAATTTCTCTTTGATATTTGTTCCAACTGCTTTCTCTTTCTTCTCTCTTTTCCCGAATTTTTGAACCCATAAATTGTGACAATTTTAAGCAGTAAACAGTTGCCTAATCACACACAATATGTAATGGATAAATTTTTATATGCAGTATGCCTCTTTCACTTTGCTCGCAATAATCTCCTCCCTCTCTCATTGAAAGGGGAAGTTACATGACGTGATTTGTTTAATGTTAATATTCTTATAGAGGTTAATATTCAACAAATATCTTGGGAATCTGGCACATTCGTTTGTTTGTTTCTTTTCTCTTTATTTTTTGCTTGCCCTATATATAGATTTGACAGCAAGTCAGATGCAGCGTTCAAATTTGATGCCAGGGTTCAAAAAAAGGTTCAAATCTGGCACATTTGTAATTTTCTCTTTATTTTTTGCTTGCCCTACAAACCATTTTTCCTTTACAAATGTATGATCTGAAAATTCTTGTCCTACACTGATTTGAGCATGTGTCTGTAATATCGTTTGAATTCCTCTTATCTAAGTCGATCTAGGGCTCAAGGCTAGAGTTTTCTGATATGGATTTGCTACATTCACACAAGATCTGTAAACTTTCATGGCTTAAACTTTCATGAGCAGAAAATAAAGGTAGCGTTTGGTAGAGTTTTGTAAATGTGATTTGAGAGTATGAGTTGTATTTTGAGTTTGTGTGTTGTGGAATTATGATTTGAGTGTAGAAAATTTGTTTAGTAAAGAGTTTTGAAAATAGTTTTGAAAAGAGTTTTGATTTGAGTGGGGAATTGTTGATGTCACATTTGATATTTGATACAAAAATTTATAACTCATAACTAAACATACAACTCAAAATTATTTTAAAGCACATAAGAAATTTTAAAAATTTCAAAAAATGTTTTTTTTTCGATTTTATAAAAATTAACAAATCAATTGTAAAAAAAATAAAAATAAAAAAATCACTATTCCGGTCAACCGGCCGGATGTCCCGTTCGCAAAAATTTTGAAAAAAAAAAAATCTGAAAAGCGCGGCTGCTGCAGATAACTCTGCAGAGTTTTGGAAACGTGTTTTCAAAACACATTCCAAACACCATATTGAAAACACAGTGTAGAACTAACTTTTGAAAGTTTTTCCTAACAACCTCTTTATTAATTTTTTTTCCCTGGTTGTTCTTTCAATTATCAAAGACATGCAGGAGCTCAAAGATTTTGCTAAAAGTCAAGGCGCTGTAGAATCTGAAGAATTGACCCACTGGGACATTAATTTCTGGAGTGAGAGACATCGAGAGTCAAGTTATAACTTAAATGAGGTAGGCCCTCTCTCAATATGTCTTACAGTAGTAACACAAATATCAAGTGAATTGCAAAAGGGGAATAAACTTCACAGGCATGAAATTTGGACGAGGTTAGCGAAATCAACACAGGCTATATTGGGCATCAAAATGCTGACGGCATAAGAGAGTAATATGTGTCAAGCATTGACAATTATTATTTTTTTTAATTTTTATTCTCTCTCTTTTTTCTTCTTTTTCTTTTTTTTTTAAATTTTTAAAATTTTTCCCTCTATGGATTTACTTTTGTGGAGAGAAGTCTAATTTCCTTTCCTGCTACATCTCATTTCTACAAGAAGAATTACGTCCTTATTTCTCACTATCGGTAGTTATAGATGGTCTTTTCAACCTCTCAAAGATGCTCTTTGATAATGAGATTGACCCGGCTGATGGCATAGCTTCAGTAATATCTATCTAACTTTTTCATTTTCTCGCTTCTTTCTGCCAGTGATGATAACAAAAAAACATCATCCTATCAATATACAGTTCATTCCTTCTAGGTTTGGAACAAAGATGTCAGATTTTACTGTGTCAAAAATTGCTTAGGCATTCCAATAGCTTACTTATATTTTGATCCATATTCTCATCCGCTGGAAAAACGTGGGGGGGGGGGGGGGCATAGATGGGCATCGTTGCTAGTCGGAGCCATATTTTGTGTGATGGTACATCTTCCAGGTTGCCTATTTGCCATGTTGTGTACAATCAAACTCCACCAGTGGGAGACAAGCCAAGCCTTATGACCATTCGTGAGGCATATTTTAGCACTGGCCTCTTTCATCTTCTTGTGGAGTACGCACCTGTTTCCCTTGTTACTATTTTTGAGCCTTTCCATGTTTAAATTATGTTTGCTTCTTTTATTTTGTAGGTACAAGTTCAAATTCCAAATACCTTCATATTTTTCTCTTATTATTCGAAGGTACCATTCTCTTGTTCTGGTGCATGCACATACCTATCTATGTATTGGATTAATGTTTGTGATAGTCGGATAATTCTCTTGGCCTATTCTTGATTGGACTTGTTGAATAACTTCAGGTTTCCTTTTTTTTCTTGCCATAATTCTTAATATAATATGCTCAAGAAAAGTTTTATGGAACATTCCAGCCTTGCTGTTTTGGAAGGCTACCAACTCTGACTGAAATTGTTTCTATGGCATATATTTCTGTTTCTAGGGGTTTAGAATGATTCGCTTTCTTAAACTTAGCTTGTCAAAGTCTATGAATTTTGATTTCTCAACTATTGCTTCTTCTTTTCTTTTTTTTCCTTTTAATATTAAATAGACTAGATAGGAATGATGCTTATGAACATTCATTTAAGAAGATGATGCCTCCCAGGAGAGCCCCCATTTTACTATTCAAAAAAAAAAAAATCATTTAAGATGGCTATTTTGGTAAGCATCTGAACCAAATTATTCTACATGAATTTTATGCAAGATGAATATTTTGACTGATCATGATAATATATTGGTTTACATGCTTAAATTTTGACTGATCATGATAATAGCTTAAACACATTTATATGTGTGCTTTTTTTGTGTGTTGCTTTTTGAATTTGGATTTATTATCATGGCATGTAGGATAGCTCATCGATTATCCATGAAGTGTAAGATCTCTCTTGTATACTCGTCTGACTTGAAGAGACCCCTTGATATAGCAGAGGCAATAGCAAGTAGCTGTGGCGATTTGGAGGTATGAATATGGAACAACATTGAAAATGTGGCACTCCTGTGATAGGAGCAAGTGGATTTGCTACAACTACAACTGCTATAGGAACTGTTGTAGATAGTTTTAGATAATCTCTTAATAGTTGTCGATATGTTTAGAAAGTTAGATATGCATAGTTTTGGATGGTTTAAACTTTTTGTACAGTTTAGAACTTAAGGATATAGTTTTTGAATATTTGGAATGTATAGACAATTGTTGAATGTTTATAATTTATAGATATAGTTTCTTTTTGATGTTTCAAACAATATTTTGGTGGTTGATTGATGTTTTATGATGCTTGTTTGTAATATTTATTAGATTGTACAAAATTGGTCAAATATAACCTGCTGAATTTATTAAAATAAAAAAAACTGCATATTCTACGACAAGCATAATAAGTCGTTGTATTACATATTTTACGGTGCACAATTAGTGTCGTTATTTGTCTCACCAATTAATGGCATGCAAAAGTAGTCATAGAAAAAGTAACGACGACGCACAAAATCTGTCGTTAAATAGTTTTTAACGACGTACTCTAGCATGTCGTAGAAAAAGTAACAACGACGCACAAAATATGTCATTAAATAGTTTTTAACGGCGTACAAAGTATGTCGTTAAAAGTGAATGACTTTCCATGACTGGTCATAATATGACGTGCGCTGCATGTCATAGAAGGGTTTTTACGGCATGCATTGCGTGCCGTAAAAACCTTTTTTTGTTGTAGTGACTTACGGGTAGGCTAGTCCGTTGGTTGCTTCTTCTCTCCGAATTTGATTTGAAGCACATGACGTGCAAGTCTGTGAAAGGGAGAGCGGTAGTGGAGTTCCTAGCCGATCACACAGTGGAGAGAGAGGAAGCAGTAGAGTATCTGTTCCCAGATGAGGCCATTCTATATGTTGAAGAAGAAACTTGGACTATATACTTTGACGGAGCGTCAAACCAATACGGGTATAGAATAGGGGTGTTGCTAATTGCACCTGACGATTCCCGCATACCCTTAGCTTTCAAGCTCCGGTTCAAGGTATCGAATAACGAAGCAGAATATGAAGCATGTATCGTTGGCTTGGAAGCTGCCCTGGAACTAGGGGCAAAGCGTTTGGACGTCATCAGAGATTCGAACTTGGTTAGATCTCAAGCTAAAGGAGATTGGAAGGTTAAAGAAGAAACGATGAAAATCTATCACCAAACCCTGGATGTTCTAATTTCTCGGTTTGAAAAGCTGAACTTCACCCATCTATTAAGAGAGAACAACCGGTTCGTTAATTCTTTAGCAACTCTATCTTCCATGATAGACATCCCTTTTGGAGTTCAGATGCGTCCGATAATTATCGAACAGAAATTTGTGCCGGTCTACGAACTAATTGCCACCATAGATAAAGTACAAGATTAAAACCCCTGGTATTACAACATCTGGAACTTCTTAGAAAAGGAGGCTTATCCACTTGGGGCAAATGCCAAAGATAAGAGGGCAATTCGAAGAATAGCTATGTAGTTCATCATTTGCGGTGGTAAATTGTACAAATGGGGTCATCTTGAGATGCATAAACTGTGTGTTGATGCTGAAGAGTCGAAGCTCCTGATGGAGGCCATCCATGGAGGAGAGTGCGTAATGCACATGAGCGGGGTAATGCTGGCTTGAACGATTCTCAGACAGGGTTACTACTCGTCAACCATGAAGGAGGATTGTATTAGCTTTGTTCGGCGATGCCACAAATGCCGGATCCATGCAAATCGCATGAACATTCCACCGTCAAAGCTGTACAACATGACTTCGCCATGTCCATTTTCAGTCTGGGGGATTGATGTGATTGGGGTAGTCACTCCAAAGGGGTCGAATGGGCATGAGTACATTCTGGTGGCAATAGACTACTTTAAAAAGTGGGTTGAGGCCCAATCCTATGTAGTGCTAAAGGCGTCACATGTAGCTAAGTTCATCGGAACAACATCATCTGTCGCTATGGGCTCCCGAATGAGATTATTTCGGATAATAGTTCCCATTTCAAGAAGGAAGTGATTGACTTGTTGGAGAAGTATAACGTGGCTTTTCATAAGTCATCCACATATAGGTTGCAAACCAATGGAGCAATTGAGGCCGCCAACAAGAATATCAAACACATTCTACAGAAGATGGTGGAAACCTACAGGAACTGGCCAAATAAGCTGCCATTTGCTCTCTGGGGCTATAGAACGTCGATTCAGACTTCTACTGGGGCAACTTCGTATTCCTTGGTTTATGGGATGGAGGTTGTTCTGCCGATCGAAATTGAGGTTCCGTCATTACGGGTCATGGCTGAGTGCCAGATAGCTGAAGTAGATTGGTAGCAGAGCAGGTTCGAAGAACTCATGCTATTCGACGAGGGAAAGTTGAAAGCATTGTATCATGTCCATGGTTATCAACGCAGGATTGCTAGGGCTTTCAACAAGAAGATTAAGTCCATGAACCTGAAAGAAGGGAATTTGGTGCTCAAAGACAACCGAGCTCCCATCCACGACCCTAGGGGCAAGTTCAAACCTAATTAGACTAGTCCTTACATCATCAAGTCTATCTGGTCGGGTGGAGCTATCATTCTGATGGATTTAGATGGCCTTGAGTTCTTCCAGCCTATCAACATGGACAAGTTGAAGAAATTTTATCCCCGAGCGGCTCGCTAGGCCGAAAACCCGAAAGAACGACCTAGGCAAAAGTTAGAGCATAAAAAATTTGAAATAAGAAAAACTGAGTTTGCAAGGTTGAAAACTCGAAAGGGCGGCCTTGGCAAAAGTTAGAGCGCAAAAGGAGAGTCTTAATACACGAGTGAACCTAAACCGAACTACGTAAGGCTTGATTCCCATCTTCGGGATACGTAGGCAACTTCATTTTGAAGTCCAGCCACAAACACTTCCAAATCAACTGTGTCCATGTGAATGTTTTGGCCATCTTTGTCTTTTCTATGTCCAAGAGTTCAGTTGTGATCTCCAGTGTAGTGCTGTTCAGACAAGGGGCAACTTTCCAGTTGCTGGATCTAGGGTTGTGCATCCCACTGATAGATCTCGAACGTGTCCAGTTGTGATCCATATCGAAAATGGTTTTGAGAAGTTTTAATAAAAGTTGATTTTGTTCAAATTAATCTTTTACAACTTAGGCCATTTTTGGACCAAAACGGAAAATTTTCAGTACCTACAACCTTCAATTTCATTGATTTCATTATAGAGCTCTCTGACTCTTGATACAAATTGAAGTTACTTTTTTTATTACATTCAAAAGAAAACTTGAAAGTATAGATTAAAGTGATAAATTTGGGGCATAGTCAAGTCAGGTGTTCCTGCGCCCTCTCTCGGAGCTTGTGGAAGCTTCGAATGCCAAAGTAGGCCCAGTTTGCGCCTTATCTTCAAGCCAGGCTATGCATTCGCCAGAAAGGACACAATTGAAAGTGGAAGCGGGGGCCAGAAGCTCTCTCATCCTCCATGCTGTGGCATACCGAGCTAGGTGTGAGCCTTTGATCAGAAATGAAGCTGGGTATTCTATACCCTCTTCCGGGAAAGTCTGGTCATGGCCGAATTAACGCCTGAACCGAAATGGAAAGTAAAAGACGCAGTGCGTTAGGCCAATCAACTGAATGCCAGGCCACCGAGACATGCTGTAGCCCATCTCCGACAGATCAAGCCAGGGACAACGCCAAGTGATGTCAACAGTAGATCGAGTGCATATCCATTCGCACCACCATCCCTTATCCGTGACATCAACTAGCCGTTGGCGAAAGAAATAGCCACAGGCTGAATATGCTGGGCAAGAGTCCACTACTTTCAATTTATCCATGAGCCATATCTGGGAAGGGATGAAAAATAAGAGAGATTAAATAATAGAGAAGTGTACGTAGAGAGAAAAAGTGAGAAAAGGGTTTTGAGAGAAAAATAGAGCCTAAGGGCCGAGTGGTGTGAGAAACACATACGAGAAGGATAGGAAACATTACCTGTAAGAGTAGTGGACTTCCTGCGAACCTAGTTGTGTCCCGGCGATGGAAAGCATCGAAGCCCATCAAGGTTTCGGCTAATGTCATGCCAATGCAGCTCTTATCCATTTTCAAGCCTTGGGCAACCTCAATCAAATGAATGCTAGACCCTCTAAAGCCAGGGGCAAGTAGAAAATGAGATAACATGCACAAACAGAGGGCATGTCGCCGAAAACTTTGCCAAAGATAATTGCCGTGGTTACCGGCGTCAGAAATGCGATGAATCGGGCTGGGAATGTCTAACTCCCCGTTTCGAATCAAAGACTGAGTGTCGTGCACAGTAAGCCCACACGTTCGTCCTAAAGCTTGGATGTGGCCGAAACGGAACTAGGGCAAGATTTCCTCGTCGCGTCGGGACTCCATCAAAGCTTGGAATTCTTCAAAAGTGGGGCACATCTCTTGAGCCCCAAAGCTAAAAACATGAGTTACTGAATTCCAACACTTAGCCACGGCATGGAGGAATGGAAAACACAGCGGGGTGCGACTCAGCGTGAATAGTGCATTCACCCGAAACCTCGAAAATTCAAATTTTCCGAGCCATCCAAAGTCACAATCCAATTGGAGAGTTTTTCGGCAAAGAATGGTTCCATTTGGGACAAAAATGAAGCTGAAATGAAGAAACCACGTAGTTGGAACTTTTATAGAAGATAAGACAGTGAGTGGAGGACAGATGTCAATGTTTCAGAGGTTCTGCCATCGGTGGCTGGTAGTGGCTCATCAATGGCCGGTAGGGGTGCATTGGTGGCCGGCAAGCCATCCCCCATGGCCGGTAGTCTTTCTTTAGGCTCACTGACCTCCTCTGTGATGATCCAGTTTGTTTTCTGTAGTGGAGTTCTATTTTTTGTGCCTTGTGAGGTCTTGTTTTGGTCCTGTCGGACTCGACTGTGTTTTGTTCAAGACGCACTAGTCTTCGTTTAGTTTATTGAGGTGTAATCGTCTTTGTTTGATTTTCGAGTTTTAATCATCTTCGTTTTTTTTATCGAGTTGTTATAATTTGCTTGTTGAGTTGTAAGCCTGTCAAGGCTTCCTGTCGTTTATTGAGTTGTTTTGTTCTTTTCAGTTGTTAGTTAGTTCACTACCTGATTAAGACAATGCAATTTGATTGTGCAATTTTCAAAAGATCAATCTCATTTTCATGTTGTGCGATGTTATGCGATGCTTAGAATACAAAATGCAACACTTTTTAAACCAAAGCTGAGTTTTCATTTCTATCATGGTTTCTTTTTGCAAAAGAGTACAAGTTTTAAGAAATAAAACTGCCTAAGGCTATATAATGGGCTAATACTACTAGCAAAAACAAAAAACAAAGCAAAAGCATCTGAATCGGTGCTGGCAATCTCAAGCTCGGGAGGCCCTCTTCGCTCTCTTCCTCGGCAGAACGGACTCTGGAGCACTGTCGCCATCGGCACTGCTGTCTGAAGTTGTATTCGAGCCTGAACTGGAACCCTCCTCAGCCTCTCCAACCTCTCTATTGGCAGAATTTGAGCTAGCGTCGTCATCTCCACCCTCTGATGACTTGAACTGTGGACTCGCTGCCTCAGCCTCCTCGATCGTTTTGTCATCGTCATCGTCATCGCCCAGAATGGGCTCTGAAAGGCCACTCCGGCTGCAGATACCTCTAGCTCTACCTCGACTGCGTGCCTGAGCCTGTCTCCCTCTCCTCTCTGCTGCTGGGGGAGGAGCTGAAGGTCCTGCTGCTGCTGCTCCTGCTGGGGCGTCCGATGGGGCTGGCATCTCGAAGGGAATCTGAAAAGGGTAGTTTATGAAGATGTATTAGTTGTGATGTATATCAGATGGTGTATATCAAATGATGTATCGATGCAGTGTATGTGTGCAGCATATGTGTGTAGAGTATGGAAACAATGTATCTATGCAGTGTCTTAGAGCAATGTATCAGATCAGTGCAGTGTGGAACAGTTGAAGCGCTAATGCGTCAGCAGAGAGTTTCACGACATGAAATACAGGTTGAAAACTTACCAGAATCCTATAGAGGCTGAACAGATCCAAGCTCGTCTGTACCATCTCCGTCAAGGAAGCCACTAGCTCAAGGGCCTGCCCTGTGTACTCTATTGGTGCCTACAAGTGCGTTGAAGGGATTAGTATTCTATAAAGCATAATTGAAATGAGGTAAATATACAAAATGTAAAGTTTGGTGCATACCGGGGTCGGGCCTCAAGCTCCGACAAGTGCGTGACCAACTGGTGCAGGCTCGATGGGGATCTGGCAAGTCTCCCCAGAACATCTCCAATAAGTCAGTGAAGTAGGCAGCTCTGGCCATCCCGACTCCTGTCTCACCCCAGGATCCCTCCTCCCACGAGATCTGGTCGCTCTGGCCCATTTGCCTCCTCCTCTCGCAGTTAGAGCTCTCGTTCCCTTACCTCCGCGAACGCCGGTCAGAGGCGACATCAGATGAGTCTGGATGAAGGTCGCGTAGTCGCCCTCTGCACGGAAGTAATCCGTCTCTAGCCCTACCATGAGCTGGATCACCTGGTCGACAGAGAGTCTGTGCGTCTCCCTCATCGATACTGGAGGTGCCACCGGTACAAACGGGGCAGGCAATCCTAGGGTCTAGCGTGTGAAATGCTCGCTCAAGAACCAAGCATGGCAAATCGGACCCTCGAAGAGAATATGATAGCGAGTGATGACCCTAGCTATCTCGTACAGGAATCTGAGCCTCGAGGGTATCACATCCCACAGCTGCCACGTGATCTGAAATGGGAGTGAACAGATTGATCAATCATTGTCAATTAATGAATGTGTTTATCATGTTGATTGAAAAGTGGGATGACTTTGTTTTAAAATACCTCACGCGCCGTGACCGTGTCGAAGTACAGACAGAAAAACATGAAGTTTTCCTGGGTCCTACGATGGAGCTGGCCATCATACACTCGAGAAAACAGGACTGTAATCGGGGTCTCCCCTACGGGCTCTGGAGCAAGAGCTGGGAAGTATGCGTACACCCACAACTGCAAGGTAAATGTGATTAGTACAGTGTACGAGCATATATAGAAAATGTTGAAAGCATACAGTATATAGGCAGGTGTAGAAAATGCAGAACAGAAAGTACATGTGTTGAACAAATGTAAAGCAAGAAATGCTAAGCAGAAAATGTAAAGGGAAAAGAGGGAGCTGAGATGTGTACGTCCCAAGCCCACCAGTAGCCACCTATCAAGGTCTCGCTCATGCGAGAGGTCGAGCTCATATATCCATAAAGAGTGGTAAGGCCGGCTCCGCCCCAGTCGAAGAACCAAACTCAATGGAGTACAACCAATGCGCTCAAAAAGTACAAGCCTACGATATTCCACCTGTTCGAGAACAAGGTGGTACCGAAAAGGACTGCCTCCTCGAATGTCTCAGGCTCCTCTCCTCTAAACCGCTCCTCGAACCAACTGTATCTAACCATGCCTGCCCGGAGTGTCGGCGGGTGTGCCCCAAGCAGTGCGGTCCACACAGCTTCTCACTCCCCCATGTCAGGCTCAAGAGGGATTGGATCACCTTCCACACCTAAGCCTGTGATCATGGCAAAGTCGTAGGGAGTCATCATCATCTCCCCTGTGGTGGAGAAATGGAAGGAGTTGGTGGTGTCCCACCTCCTTTCCACAGGAGCCCCTAAGAGAGGACGACTCGCTATAATCCGTGTCAAGCTGGAGCAAAACAGACCGAAGCCAGTCTCATCGATGATGTCACGGACCCTAGCTGGGAGCTCGTCGTACCAATCTCGAGTTGTCGTGGTGCCATAGCCTCTGAAGGAACGGGATCTGTCCTGTGGCAATGCATGTGATGTAATCAGTTGCAAGTATAGTTAAGTGCAGTGGAGAGTGCAGTTGCAAGTACAGTTGCAGTGGAGAGTATAGTTGAATATAGTTACAAGTACAGATGAAAGTACAGTTGAATGTGAAGCAGTGATGTATGAGACACAGTTAGATCAATGCCATTTGTGCAGTCAGATCAAAATAGTGCAGGAAATGCAAACAACTAAAGGCAGTGCTGAAGAAGAGTGAAGTTCGTACCTTCATGGCAACGGCCGATAAGTGAGACGCAGGCTCTCTCAGTAAGAGGTCGTCTGGTGCGTCCTTCGCAAAGTCAGTGAGGGCCTTGATGTCTTCCACAGTAAGTACTATGTGAGTCTCTGGATAATACCTCGCTGGGTCAAAGGGACGTACCCTCGGTGGTAAAGGCTCTGGCTCGACCTCGGGCTCAGCCGCAAAGTCAGTTGCAAACTCTATCGGAGGAAGTGCGGGGAGGGCCTCGTCATGTGGAACATCATCAGCCATCTGAAATAGATGCAAGAGAAGCAAAAATGAGAAAAAATGAACAATATGGTGAAACTTTGCAAAAGTCAAACCCTAGGAGAGAGAAAAGTCAAGGAAGGTCAAGATCTGGAGAAAGTGTACTAACCTTGGGAGAATCTCGAGGGGAATCAACCTAGAACAGTGGAAACGACGAAAGAAGCGTCGAAATCAAATTCTGATCAGTTCAAAGTGAAGAGAACTAGAGGGTTTTTGCAAATAAAGTTTGTTTAGGGTGTTGGAAAACGCGTGGAATGCGCATATCTAGAGAGAAGGAACACCTAGGGAGCAAGGGAAATGATTTTTGTGCAAGGGGTTGTGAGGGAATGAAGTGATTTTGCCTCTACTTAAAGACCCACGACTGAAAAGACCAAAATATCCAAAGCTGCCATTGGTGACCGGCACTACCTCATTGGTGGCCAGCAGGGGGCCGGCAACATCCCCCCATGGCCGGCAGGCCTCCATCAGCTTTCTATGCCTCTTTTCCTTTGATTGGTGTCTTTGGATTCTGGTAAATGAAGGGTATTCTCAAAATTTGATTCAAAATGCCTCTACGAAAGCTCAGAATCGCATTTCCAATGTGCAGCAGTCATTGCTCATCAAACACGAACAAGGTGTATCCTTTTTAACATGTTGCAACTCTTTCTGGGAGGTAAATCAGAAGTTGGCTTCGAGTTGTCTTTATCAAGCATGCTCTCGTCATCACATAGAATTTGCACGTTGCATTAAACATGCATTCTGAATTGTTGCATAGAGCATGCGTTATCATCTTGCATTGAATATGCATCGTTATCATCTTGCATTGAATATGCATCGTTACCATGCTTGCATTGAATATGCATCATCAATTATTTTGCATTGAATATGCCTCTCTTTCGTTTCTTGCATGATGTGCATAGGAGCATGCCTCTCGCATTTGTGTTGTGATTATTCATCTTGCGTGAACGCACATTGTATTGCATTGCACCTGTCAAGTTTCTTTCTCATACATACGCGATATTGTATGTACTATTCATTCAGAGGAATTCCAGTTAAAACCATTCCGCTCCCTCATTCCGTTAGTTAGAAACACTCGAGTACGCCCGGTGTTTACACTGACACCCTGTTCAAAGTGTTTGGGTCGTGTGCCTGATGCTTCCCTTTCCCTTTCCCTTTCCCGCGTGTGATACGCTGAGAGGTGTTTCCTTTCCCTCTCTCGCGTGTGATATGCGGAGAGGTGTTCCCTTTCCCTCTCCCGTGTGTGATACACTGAGAGGTGTTTCATTTCCCTCTCTCGCGTGTGATACGCTGAGAGGTGTTCCCTTTCCCTCTCCCGCGTGTGATACGCGGAGAGGTGTTTCCTTTCCCTCTCTCGTGTGTGATACGCTGAGAGTTGCACTTTCTTTCCTTTTCCCACGTATGATACACTGAGAGGTGTTTCCTTTCCGTCTCTCGTGTGTGATATGCTAAGAGGTGTTCCATTTCCCTCTCTCGCGTGTGATACGCTAAGAGGTGCTTCCTTTTTCCCTCTAGCGTGTGTTACGCTGAAAGGTGTTTCGTTTGAGACTTCGGGTATTCCCGATAGTCACTTTTAGCCTTTCCTGCATGAGCCACAGTAAAGATTGCACAATTTTCTTACATCCTTTCTATTGAAATGTGTGAGACTGCAATAACTTGTCAGTTTGCTTAAAATGTTATATTTATTTTGCATAAAAGCTCCATTACCGCCCTCTTTGCATAATCATAAGTTATGATCTTGCATCATGTATGTCATTTGCATGCCTGCGGGGGCATCTATATCGTTATGGTGAATGTTTGTCTAAGTCTTCGGCCTTGTCAAAAATAGGTCGTCTCTGGGGCTTTGGCATTCACTCCCGTCATTTCATGACTTTCGAGTTCTGTCAAAGAGGGGCAACAATAGACATCCCATTTTTGACCGTCCTCAAGGCTTGGATGTTCTTGCAGGTACATCCAGTGACAAGTTTGATTGCTCGTTGAGCACTCGAATTCCGCAGCAGAACGTGAGGTTTGCTCTTTCCAAACCCTATTTCCATTATGTCTCATATTTGGACCATGTGTTGGTCTTTGCAGGAAGATGTCCTTGATAGCCTGCCGACCATGGTAGGGCTCTGTCGGCCATGCATTTGGGTATGCCAGCCATCAATAGGCCCTATCGGCCACCAATGAGGCACTGCCGGCCACCACTGATGGCCGGCCGGCCACTATTGCTTTAGTAGATATTTTTGCAGATATTTTGACAGCTGTTTGCACAAGTAAGCTCATCTACACCCACGTGGATGGGTGGATCTCTTCAAGGCTTCTTTGTATCTCCTATATACAGAACTCATCTATATGCATGCAAGGGGTTACAAAATTTCAGAGCTGAAATTTCCCTCTCTCTCTAGAATTCTCTCTCTATATATATATATTGTGCTATATTATGCTTGAAAGTGTATTTTCTTTACATTTTGCACTAAGACACCTAGTCAAACACCACTACCTTGGAGCTGAGGTTCTTGAAGGCTTGTTTGGAGCTCAAAAAGCTAGTTTTTTGCTCAGAAGTTGCTTGTTTGGCTGTTGTGCTTCAAGGATAAGCATTTACCCTTTTTAAGCTTGTTTTTGTATGCTAGTTTGGTCCACCTTTGCATGCTTTTTTGTCTTAGTTATCAACTGCAAAAACCTCTATTTTTAAGTGTTAAAAATGGTTGTTTGAGACTTTTTTGGAGTTAGGGGTGATCCACTCTCCTTGTAGCTTTATTTACCAAGCTTTGTGCCATCCTTTAAAGCTTTTAAAACAATTCTTTTTTGGCCTTTCTACCACTAAAACTCAGAGGTTTTTCAGTGGTAGAAAGCTGGTTTTGAGGACCAAAATAGGGGGGGAGGGGTGGTCCCCCCTCTTCACATCTTGTTTGCATGTATTATTAGCCTAGTAGTTGAGCATGTTTTTCTACCATCTCATGGCTTGTTCTCAGCATGTTTTTGTAACTTTTTTGACATGCTATAACTCTATTTTGGGCTGGATTGGTCAACTCTTGCTTGCTTCCTACACTTGTAGTACAATCTTGTTCACTAGCCTAGTGTGCTTGATGTTTTAGCCTATCATTCTAGCATGTGTTGGCTCCATTCCAGCATGTATTTGGCCTTGCTTTGACATGCTTAAGCTTTGTTTTGAGTGGTCTTGGTCCCTTGAGACTTGCTTCGTATAGCTATAGTGTAGTTAACCTTGACTAGCTTTGTGTTTCATGGTCCTTAGCATGATTTGTTTGGGTTGTTTACATGATATGGCATCATTTTACATGTGATTTCAGATCATACATCATTGTCATACCCTCACATATTCCATTCTTTCATTGTGTTTGAGAGTTGTGCTTTATGCCTTGTTTGTGAGCCAATGAGTGAACATGATTTTCTTGCTTTTCATGCCACCATCTCAACACATTGTGGCCACTGTTTTGGCATGATTGAGGTCTGTCCATAGTTGTTTTGGCCATTTGGGTTTGATACTGCATGCCTCTAGTGTAATGCTCCTCACTAGTCTTGATGATTATGACTTTTGAACATGTCTTGCATGCTTTGCTTGCATGGTTTGGTGTCTTTAGCATGTCATTTCAGCACTAAAAATCTACCACCTTCCTTATTTCTCCACTTTTGATTTGTTTTGAGGGTTGGTTAGTCTTAAGTTGTGCTTAAGCTATGGGATTGAGGCTTATGCTTAAATGGCTTTAACCCTCTTTTGAGGGTTCCTCCTAGTCAAAGGCATGGTCTCTCCCATGTCTTAAGTCATCTTTTGATTGACCTTCCTCTCATTAGAGGACTTTCACAATTGGGAAAATTGGTTAATGAATGGCTTGGTAACTTAAAATGTTTAAACAAGAATTGAGCCAAGTAAAACATGGCAAAATAAACATGTTTTGTGTATTGTATTGTGTTTAATCGGACGTTATATTGAACACAAGGTGGATTGGCCAATTTTATACTCAAAGTGATGAAAATGAGCCAATTCCCTTTGTCTCCATTGCCTTTTATCATCCATGATAAGGTAGTGGTCCTAGAGTCTTGTTTGTTGTGCATTTATTGAATTTGTGCAAATTGGATCCTTGGCCATCATGCATTTAAAGGCTTGATTGATGGTTTTGGATCCAGTGGTGTCTCTCCCTTGATGTTTTGAGATGATAAGGAGTGGCATAGTACAAACATGTCCTTCGGAGAACCTCAATTTTCCTCTATTTTGTGCTCTGTTGCAGTTTGATGTCACATCACACCAGTGGCCGGCATCCTTTCATTGTTGGCCAGCACACTTACATCCTTGGCCGGCAAAGGCACACTCTTGGCCAGTAGATGGCCGGCAGCCACCATTCATGGCCGGCAGGCCACTGGTGCACTCCACAACATTGTTTTGGTAAGGTTCAGCAGAGAGTTCTTGGAGACACCCTGTCAACAGAGCCTCTAAAGAGCAAACCGGAGAGTTTTTCGGGACGGAAGCCGAGGCATGCATCTTCTAATTTCCAACAGGGCTGAGCAGTAGAAGTTTAGAGCTTTACTTGGTAGTTAGCTTGATATGTAATTTGATTAATTTGTTAATTAGTTAAAATTGTTGTAATAATTAGTAAGTAGTTTGCTAGTTATTCAATTGCTTTGTAATAATTAGTCTAATTAGTTTAATTAGATTAGTTAGTTAGCTTAGTTTAGTGTCGCTTAGCTTAATTATTCGGACCCTCCTTCGCGAGGGCGTAATGTTGTAATAAGGGTGCGTGTGTGTGTGCATGTCTTCCAGCCCCACTTCTTTCTCCCTTTTACTTAACCGCTTTCAATGGTTAGTTTAGGGCATATTTTTGTTGGCATACCTTATGCTTTACATGTTTGCATCATTCATTTGTCTTGCATGCACCGGGTTCAGCGCATCATCCAAACTGCATCGTATTTCAATACCTATTTGAATACATGTATCAATTGTTGCATTCATATGCCATCTTAGATAGCCGAGCCTATTTAGTTGCATTATTGCATGTGTTGCATTAGGCATCTTGACATAGTTAGGATCATGCATTGTTTTCTAACTAGCTTTTGTTTTGGCTCGGAGTACACTGTAAGTGTTTACGCTTTAGCATACATGCATGAGTGTAAGTGTTGCCATGATAGCATGCTTGCCATGAGGCTATTTGCTTAAGTGATTAACTGAATGAATGCCTATGGGTGAAGGCTTGATTGCCTGAATTGGAACAACTCAATGATTGTGAGTTTTAAGCCCATTTTGCGAAGTGGCAAAATCATGTTTTAAGCCCACTTGAGGGTGGCAAATCCGCGCTTTAGCCTACTTGCGAGTAGCACTTTCAAACCATTTTCAAAAGCAAACGTGAGTTGTTTTGTTCCAATTCTTGTGATTGAGTCTATACTTGTATGTTGTGCGCATCACGTAGTAAAGTTAGATAATAACCGGAATAGGAACACATGTGCTTTTAAAACAACATATCATGCTTAGTAGAGGCCGATCCTTTGATCGGGCGAGCGGGGGCGCTCATTTCAAGACCTTCCCCTTTCATGCCCAAGTTCCCGAGCCGAGGCAACTTTGGTGATGACGGACACGTGGCGACTCTGTAATCTTTGGCACAAGTCAGGATTTCCTAAATTTCCCAAAATAAAATATTTAGGTGGTGACTCTTTAATCTGGCAAAGCAGTCCATGTTTGGCGTTTTTTCATTCAAAATTGATTTTCCAAAACCAATTGCCAGATATGGACTCTTTGGTGTTTATCAGTCTCATATTGCACTTTGGCCCTGTTTGGTAGAGCTATGGGAAAGTGATTATAGCTTATAGCTTATAACTGTGAACATAAGCTGATTTTTTACTTATAAATTAAGCTTCTCCTTCCCCACTCAAAGAATAAGTTGATTTTTTACTTACAAAAAGCTATAAGCTATATTGTTAAGCTGAACCAAACACATCAAAATAGCTTAAATTAAGCTAAAAGCTGAAATAAGTTGGAAATAAGCCCTACCAAACAGGGCCTTTGTGAGATTAGATTCAAAACCGTGACTGGAGTCCGAACTGTAGAAAGACCAATTCGCGCCCTCTCCGAAATGGGGGCGCGTGAAGAAAGTCGGGTCTACAGTTTCTGTAACTGTAAGTCAAAGAAGATCTCAAAACTCGGCAAGCGCCGCCTCTCTGAATTCAGCCATGGCTCTGGAAATCCGCAAAATGGGAAATCTTCCCCCTCCCGGACAAAGCGTTCGTTTAGGGTCCTTCGGATAGGTCTATGCACTAACTCATAGTGCTTCCCAACTTGTTTAGCCCTGGCTCTTCTAGCCATTTCCTTTCCTTTTCTCACCCAGTCCTCTTTGGTAGGTGTATAACCTAGACCAAAGGTATGGGGATTGTGTGGCACTTCGGCCAATGTAGCGACGCCTTTCCGACCACTCCTTCCTAATCCCATCCCAGGCACATGTCAAAGCTTGTTCATGAGGTAAAGAGATTGTGCACTGACATATAGCCCCTCATCAATAGCTAGAAGATCTTGCACCACCCGAGCCTTAGCTAAGGTGAACCCAGACAGGAAGACATCCTCCTTACCATGTGCAATTTCCAAGAGTGGCGTTATGACCTCTGGCGGTGGATGTATTGAAGAGTTTCCAAAAAAAATTGCTATCCCTTTTCCGTGGGGGTATTTCAACATCTGGTGTAGGGTAGAAGAGACAACATTTACTCGGTGTAACCACGGCCGCCCAAGGAGCAAGTTGAAGGTGGCTGGAACATCTAGAACATGAAATTCAATGTCTTGTTGGCCCGGGCCAACCTGAGTTTTGATTCGTACTGTCCCTATCACATCCGGCTGGTGTTATCATAAGGCCATATCACCTGGGCTATTGGTGTGAAATCTGCGGGCTTCCACCCGATAGCATATGCTATTCGCGACGGACATACATTTATAGCAGATCCCATATCAACTAGGACAACCAGTATTCACTTATCTCTACACTCCACAGAGATGTATAACGGTTTGTTGTGATTGGAGACCTCAGGCGGTAATTCTTTGACTGTAAAGGTCAGAGTCGGTGAAGCACCACCAGGGAACACCAATCCCACAAACTGTTCGGGCGTTGTATCAATCGAAAGCTTAGCTTTGTCCATGGCTGAAAGGACAGCTTGTCTATGCACCCTCGAGGCCATGAGCAGTCCCCAGATGGAGATGTCTGCTTGAATTTTCTTTAGCCGCTTCAGTACAACTTCCTCCTCTAACAGCTTGTCCTTCTGCTTCTTAGCTTCCCTATCTTTCCCCGATACGTCCAGCTGGTCCAAATGTGGGGGCTTGAAGTATCGCCCACTCCGGGTCATATGGTCGACCTCCTCAATATACCAGGTGTCATCTTGGAGATTCTGTCCCCAGTCTTCATCAGTATGGGCCACACGCAAATCGTCACCTTCCCACCACATGCCCTCAGTAATCGATAGAGAACTATCCGGTTCTGCTTTAGTTGTTTCCATGCTCAAAGCACATTCTATCCCCGCAGGGGCCTTGGCTTTTCTAGCCTTGTCATCATTCTCGATCCTCTCTTGTTCAAAACGCCTCAGCGTGTCAACATTTCAACATGTGTGTAAAGTAAAATGCAAAGTAAAATGGGTAAAGAATGGTGTACCGTTGAAGCATCGACAGAGATATGCTCCATAGACTCTCTCAGTAGAGTATCCTCATCCAACCTGGGAATAAAGCCATCGAATCTCAAGATGCCGCCAGGAGGTGGCACGTGTGTACGCGGCTGGTATGTGGCCGCATTAAAAGGCCTTTTGGCCAGAGGGAGTAACGGAGCAACTTCCTCCGCCTCCATATCTGTGCCAAGGGTAGTACCAACACCTATGGCAAGCTTTGGAATGGGAACCTCGTCACTAGCCATGAAAAAAGCGAAGAAAAGTGAAGGGGATGAATGGAAGTAGGTGAAATCCTAGAGTTTCAAACCCTAAGAGAGAGAAAATGAAGAAGGGGATGAAAAATCAAAAGAGAATAAGACAAGGTTGGGCAAAAATGTGAGAAAATGAGGAAAAACAAAGAGGGAATCCAAACTTCAACCAAAACAATTTTCAATCGGTTCAAAATGAAGAGGGAAACAAGTTGTTTTAGGAAAAATTTGTGAGGGCTTTTGTGCAAACTTAAAAAGGAGAGGAAATCTAGAGAGAAAGGAGGTTTAG
Source organism: Camellia lanceoleosa (assembly GCA_025200525.1). NCBI lineage: Eukaryota > Viridiplantae > Streptophyta > Magnoliopsida > Ericales > Theaceae > Camellia > Camellia lanceoleosa. Next base: position 179,237 of record JANUSC010000164.1, on the reverse strand, counting down.
AGAGAGAGAGAGAGAGGACGGTTTTCCAACCTAAAACGAGACCAAAATGAGAGTTTTGTGTGTTTTAATGAGCCACGGGTGTGGCGTTTTACCGATTTGTCCTTCACCGCTGTTGAATGCCGGCCGACTCTTTTGACACCTGGCCGTGCATCACTGAGGCCTGACTAGCCTTCGGTGATTCAAATTTTTTTTTTTTGGTTTATTTTTATTTTATTTTATTTTGTTTGGTTTTATTTTGTTTTGTTTTCTTTTGTGCAATGCTAATTTGTTTGAACGTATACTTGGATTTCTAATTTATGATCGGTGCATGGCTAATTTGTTTTTATTTCATCATTATTTTAATTTATGAGTTTTAGTCTCGGGTTTGAAATTTTGATTTTATATTTCTACTTTGATTCTCGATTTTACCTAATCGTTAGTTTTGGTTTGACTCGAATCAAGGGTTGTATGTCAACAAAAAAGGAAAAAAAGAAAAATATAATAACAGAAACACAAAGAAAAAGTGCAAATAAACATAAAAAGAGTTAAAAACAAAAAACGAAAGAGAAAAAAAGAGTTGTTCTTATTGTGTGAGCTCATTTGTTTCGTTTGAAGTTTGTTTATTCCACTGTATGTGTTCAATGTGTTTGTACTGAATCATGGTTCACTTCATTTCATCATTTCTTATCAGACGATATTGTATGTACGGTTCATTCAGAGGAATTTCAGGTGAAGTCACTCGTGCCCTTCGAATCGTATCGTATTTCTCCTCTCGAGTGAGATGCGTTTGGACGTATTCACTTTCTCCTCTCGCGTGAGACGTGTTTGGACGTATTCACTTTCTCTTCACGCGTCTTTCTCCTCTCATGTGAGACACGTTTGGACGTATTCACTTTCTCCTCTCGTGTGAGATGCGTTTGGACGTATTCACTTTCTCCTCTCGCGTGAGACACGTTTGGATGTATCCACTTTCTTCTCTTGCATGAGATGTGTTTGGATTTGTTCATCTTTCTCCTATCGGGTGAGACACGTTAGGATTGTTTGCTTTGGTTAAAAAAACAACAAACAACAAACAAAACATTCGGGTGTGCCCGATTTTTACATCGTTTTCCATCCTCTTGCGTGCAACGTTTTATGATCTTGGTTGAAACCTTGTGTTGCTTTTCGCCTTTCCTGCACGTCGCATAGTTGAGCTTTAATTTTCTTACGTCCTTTTTGCATGAGATGGTTCAGCTTGGGAGTCTCAAATGTGGCACGTGGTCTTCTTTTCATGTTTGGAATTGCTGCACTTTATTCCAGGTTATTTAACTGTAACATTTTCTTTGTATTACAATTGCATTTAAAATGTTTCATTGCACGGCCTCATTGCATGATCATAAGTTATGTTCTTGCATCATGCATATCATTTGTATATTGTCCCAGAACTACGCTGGTTTGATTCCTTGCAAAGGAATACGTAAACAGCCTGCGAGCACAACCATTTAATCTATGTCTTGTTTTCTTGTCCAAGTCTTGCGGCTTTGTCAGAATGGGTCGTCTCTGGGCTTTGACATTCACTCACATCATTTTATGACTTTGAGCTCTTTCAAAGAGGGGCAACTGTAGACACCCCATTTTTGATCATCCGCAAGACTCAGACGCTTGGTTCAATGCACCCCATGATGAAAGTTGAATTGGGAATTCGTAGCGATTCAGAATTAGTCAAGCTTTCGAAATAACCTCACATCTTTCACATTTACCTTGTTTGAACTCATGAGTTTCATTTTTGGACCATTTCTCACCTTGAGCTGAGTTTGAACCAAAAAATAGGAGAGGCCATCAAGGCCCGGCCATGCATTGGTGATGGCCGGCTGTGGCTATGAATGGCCGGTCGACCTTCGATGGCGATAAACACTGTTCTGGGCGGGAGGCCGCCAGCTGTCCATTTTTGAAGATATTTATCACCTTTTCAGCTCGAATTCTATAAAATTGAAGCTCTGGGATTACTTTGAGGGTTGAAAAAATATCAAGAAGAGATATATACACCTTGAGACCCCTTCACTCCTCCTTCCATTGCAAGTCACCTTGAAGCTAACCTAGCTTGCTTACACCATCACTACACACCATATACAACCTTGTCTTACCACCTTAAAGCCTTGGTTAATCTTGAGCAAGTGTAATTCAAGCTTGAGATTGCATTGAAACCAAGTTTGAAACTCCAAGAACAAGCTTGCTTCTTGGAAGGTATAAGCTTGCTCTCTTTTTTCTTACTTTCATTTCTATCCTTTACTTCACCATTCTTGCTGTTTCGGTTGGTTTTGAGTTTGTTTGAAGTGTTGGAGTTGGGTTTGAATGGCTATCAAAAGGGTAGAGAGAGTTTGCTCTTTTTACACCTTTATTCATAATTCAAACTCTTCTCCTTTTCACTTTTTTTCTTTGGTATTCATACTGATTTTCAAACGTTTGAAAAGGCTGAAAACCATGTTTTGAAGCTTCAAAAATAGAGGGGTCAGCCACCCCTCCTCACCCTTGTTTACTAGCCTTAATGCTCGTCTTTGTTGTGTAGCTTTTTAATCCCTTTTCATGCATGTTTCACCTCAGATTTGCATGTATTTATGATTGTTTTGAGGTTGTCTAAGCTTTTCCAATTGGTTCATGCCTTGTTAGATACACTTGAGGTCTCATAGTTGGCATACTTGTTGTTTAATATGCTTTCTTGGCTCATTTTACATGCTTTGGGGCCTAAATTTGCTAATCAATTAATCAATCCATATCTTTCATTCATGAGAATGGTTTCAACCAATTGAGGTTGCTCAATGCATGTAAGGGAGACCTACACTTAATGGCTTAATCTCTTCGGAGATTCATTGTCAACGGTGTAGTCTCCTTCTCATGTTTTGGGAGGACCTCTTGTTTGACATCACTTCTTGTTTAGAGGACTTTAACATCACATTTGGACAAATGGATTAATGAATGGCAAGGCCTAAAACAATTGGTTTAAAATTTGGATCAACACACCTAAAGAAAAATGGTTTAAATAGCTTGAACTTGGCCAAACGTTATGCCAAGTTCCTTGTGTCAAGGGTCATCAAGCATCAATTCATGGTGTTTTTGATGTCCTTGAAGCGTCTCAACTTCCCTTTTTGAGTTCATTCCATGACAAAAAGGGAGGGGTGGTCCATTTGCATTACATTTTTTGAATTTTGTCCAAAATTGAATTCGAGATTATGAAGCGATTATATCGCTCATTGATGGTTTTGGAATCAATTCCAACCTTCTCTTGAGGTTTTCCTGTGACAGAGAAGGAAGGAAGGACAAACAGAGCTTAAAAATGCTCTATCTGCACTTATTTCACCTCAGAGCAGAAAAACAGAGTTTGCATAAAATCAATGCACAGCCGACCCTTCGTGTGTGGCCAGCAGTGCAGTTTTGTAGAAACAGAGGCAGTGGCTGAAGGTGAAATAGAGGCAGTCTGGGGTAGACAGAGCAGCTTTCAGGCGATGCACATGCAACCTCTATCCATCTTCCTTGACATCCGTATGAAATGCGTTGTTATTTAATTGCTTCATTAGCATAATGAATTGTGTTTTTATATTTAATTAGTCTAATTAGTTGTAGCTAATTAGTTGATGCTGTAATCTTTAATTAGCTTAGCCTAGTTAATTTCTTTTAATTGGTTTAGACAGTTAGTTAATTACTTATTTCAAGTGTTGTAATAATTAGTTTTAATTAGCTTAATTAGCTTAGCTTAGCTTAATTAGTTAGTTAGTTTTATTCATTCGGACCCTCCTTCGCAAGGGCATAATGTTGTAATAAGTGTGCGTGCGTGTGTGCATGTTTTCCAACCCCACGTCTTTCTCCTTTTTTATTTAATCACTTTTGATGGTTAGATTAGGGACATGTTTCGCTTAGCATACTTTATGCCTTATGCTTGCATCCATTCATTTGTATTACATGCACTGAGGCTCGGCGCATCATTCTAACTGCATTGCCATTTCAATATCTTCTTTGAATATGTGTTTAATCGCATGTTGTTCAAATCGATTCATATGCCATATTAGTAGCCAAGCCTATTAATTGCATATTACATGCATTGCATTAGGCATCTTATATAGTTAGGAATCATGCATAGTTTTCTAACCCATGTTTTCTTAGCTTAGAGTACTAGGTGAGTTTTTACGCTTTAGTATACTTGCATAAGTGTGAATGTTGCCATGGTTAGCATGCTTGCCATGAGGCTATGTGCTTACTTGCTAAATTGCTTGAATGCCTGTGGATGAAGGGTTATTGTTTGAATTGGAATGATTCAACCGATGTATGTTTTAAGCCCACTTTGTTAAGTGGCAAATCATGTTTTAAGCCCACTATGTTTCGTGGCAAATCCGCAAACTTTAAGCCCACTTAAGGTGGCAAATTCAAACCATTTTCGCAAACAAACATGGGTTGAATTGTTCCAAATTGAGCAAACTAGTCTATACTTTCTCGTGCGCATCACATAGTAAAGCTAGATTAATAACCAGAATAAGAGCACATAATGTTTATAAAAGATCATATCATGATTAGTAAAGGTCGATCTTTGATTGGGCGAACATGGGGTGCTCAATTCATGACCTTCCCCTCTCGTACCAAAGTTCCCGAGCAGAGGCAACTTTGGTGATGATGGATACGTGGCCTTTGGCGCAAGTCATGGGTTTTCTAAATTTCCCTAAAATAAAATATTTAGGTGGCGACTCTGTATCTGGCAAAGCAGTCCATTTTTGGCATTTTTGATCCTAAAATCAAATTTTCAAAAGATTTTTCGGATTTGGACTCTTTGGTGCTTATCTTTACATGCACACTTGAGATTAGATTTAGAATCATAGAGAGTCGATCTGTAGGGCTTTTTTTTTTCTTTCCAGAGGGAGGAGCAAAAAAAGTAGTTACAGCTTTTTATGGCTTTACTGGCCGAATTTTAGAGAACTTGACTCGAACTCATGATATGATTTTTTATCTACACTTATGTGTTTCTTTGCATTTGCATTTGCATCGGTGCACCTAAGTCACAGTGTTTGCCATCTGCTATTCCTGAACGGTTTGCCGAAGGCTTGCTTGGAAAAGTTTGCCAAAAGGCTGACCGGTTGCGGGCTTTGCCACGATGGGAACACAACCCCTGGATCTGGACTACCATTGTACCGTTTGATCCTCTTTTCACTTCTCGATGTTATGTGTGGGAAGTATATTAGGTAATCTTGCTGAGGTACCCTATTTGACCGATCCGCCTAGTTGCATATCGAAAGTCGTAAAGACTGTTCCAAACTAGGACATGTTGCTTATCTGAATTCAGGATTGTGTGAAACACTTTGCTTGAATAGTGAACCCTAGCTCCTAACAAAACTAGGACAGGGTAACCCTACCCCATCATAAGGGTGTTTTGGCTCTCACTTGACTGTTATATGCTTTTAGAGTGAAACTCTACAGGAATGTATGTATCAGTTGCAAGTTTGGGTATCAGTTTTTGGGAGGCAGAATTCAGTATTGAGCATTTTTCTACGACTTTGATTACATCAGTGTACTGATTAGAATCTGAGCAGAGGTGTTGTGCGGTGTTTGATTTTTATTTTTCTTTTACTTTATTTCCTTTTGCAAGGTAGTTTTTCATCATTGCTTTGGACGATCCTATTACCCCCCAAGCACTCTGGACCCGTGTGAGAAGGATTTGTAGATCCAGAGATCTTGTCAGGGGACAGCCAGTGTTTGTTTCACACCCATCGGTTACTAGATGGAAGAGGATCAGGCAGAATTCACCGATTCAACAGTCACCTTTTAGTTCACCTACGCTCAATCAGGTTCAGTTTTCTACTTCTACTCCAGAAAGAGAGTATTCACTAGTTCTGAAAGCTCAACATCCCCTAGTCAACATGGAAGATATGCTTCGTCAGCTCCAGTAGACCATTGAGACTATGCAGCTAGATACAACCTGCCAAGCTGAGGTCACAGCCCACCAAGCTAAGGTTGCAGCCAGCCAAACAGAAGGGATAGAAAGGCTTCAGCAACAGCAACCACAACCAGCAGTAGCCTCTGCATCCCATGCACCCCCAGAGGGAATTCCAGCACCCGGAGTCACAATCAATGCCTAAGAGAATATGGGCATCCCGGCAGTGTCATGACCCGAACCCGCCCCCATGGGTTAAGGACATAACCGGCCAGTAATCATGAGATTACCTACGGCCTCAAACCAAACCAAACGTGATCTAACAGAGTTAATGGGGGCCAAACGGAAGCAATTTAAAACTTTGTCCATAGAGCTATGCTTACATGGCACATCATAACAAACCATACATGTGCATATTAATAACTCACAACAAAACATGTACTACATAAAGTTCTGTATATACAAGATCATATAGGTCTAAGTCAGCCGAACAAAACCATATACAACATATTCAAAGACTTCGCCTATGTGACAAAATAAAATAGAATGACAAAAAGGCGAAGACGGGTCTCGTGCGTGAGACGCAAGGGCTGACTTTTCAAAAGCCTTTCTTGTTCCTTATAGACTTCACTGGGGCTGGGTTTGGACCTCTCTTGGCTCACCTACAAACACATGAATGAGCGTGAGCGATAACCCAATGAATAATATCAAATAAAGAAGTTATACGAACGATATGTCGAACAACATACTTCAAACGGCCTTGAGCCCAATTCATATTTCTATTTAACATATATACACAATTTAGGTCAAGTGACTACGGTTCCGAACAAATTGGCCTTGGGCCCATTCAGACTTTCATTTGTGTCAAAACAGCCTCTGGCCCATTCATTCATGTCAAAACGGCCTCTGGCCCATTCATTCTTGTCAAAACAGCCTCTGGCCCATACATTTATTCATATCAAGTATTTGTCCATAATTCAAACTGGCAAACTCATAAGGCTTATAAGGAAATAAGCAATTGGACAAATGACAAGTTTCAAATATCGATATTACTCACAGTGATCGGTTGGTTGGTTTGCCTTAGAGCTCGACCCTACACATTCCATGAACACAAAAGGGTCACAAACAATTCAATCCGTTCTAAATTCAAATTTTCCTCTTTAGGCTTCATTCTTATCTCTTTAACTCAATTACAATGCTCAATCCATGCCTAAGAGTACTTACAAGTGAAAGAGGACGGAAAACGAAATACAGAACGCATAAACAAAATTTCAGAAAACATGGTCCCCGCTCGAGCGTGGACTTTCCCGCTTGAGCGGACCCATATGGCCTGCAAAAGTACTGGTTATGCCGAATTTACGCTCGATCGTGCACTCTGGTGCTCGAGCAAAAACCCAGAATTGTTCTGGGGCTTAAATTTCGATGTTCAAGGTTTTCAATTCATGATTTCAGTTCCAAAAACATAAAAACACATTATACTACACGAGAGTGTGAGGATATTACATCAAATTGTTCAAAGTCATCATCTAATTCTCAAACAACTCTCATTTCTTTAGCATGAACAAAACCCATATATTTCAAACTTCACATAGGCTCCATTTCTTCAAAAATCAAACATGCATGTAGGTTGGCTTCCAATTTGAGTTCAAATGGTACAAATAAGGTTCATGATCATGGAACTTATGAAAACCATGCATGCATGTGAGATTTGGTGCCCAATTCCTCTTGTTCAACATGGCTCATGCAAGAATATGCAAAATTATAGCAATCATGCACATGCATGCTCATATAAGCTCCCAATTCAACAAATTCAACTCAAATTAAGCTCTTGATCAAAAATGAACCTTGAACCTACAAAATTACAAATTCAACTTGTGAATTCAAGATCAATTACCTACCTAGAGGCTCAATTTCTCCAATCAATAGCAATTTCTTGAGTATGGCTTCAAAGTATCACGCTTCAAGACCAAAACCTTGATTCTCTCCCCTCTCTCTCTAATTTCGGGTCTCTCCTCCTCTAGAGAGTTAAATCAGCCAAGAGTGAAATAAAAGAGGGAATTGCACATATAACGGTCCCATATATAAGCCCACTAAGCCTCATTAATTTAATATTACATATTTGAGCACTTAGCACTAATTTAATCCAGTTAATTTGATCTGAATCAATTTTCAATTAAATTTCATGGTAGGCTCCAAAAATTATGCCAATCACAATGGTGCAACCAATTTTGGTTTCGGTGGCTGATAGGGCCTTCAATTTAATTCCCAAAGCAGACAATCAAACAGATATTCCTACAGTGAACAAATAGAAATTCAAAGCCACATATTTTCACATAATGGCACACAAAATCATATCAAAACACATAATCACATTCGTATTAAGGACCAATTAGCATACTATAGAACATGGATATCACAGTCTTCCCCTCTTTAGGAAGTTTGGTCCCTCAAACTTTTCTTATCTTCGTCAGGAAACAAATGTAGGTAGCGCAATCGTATTTCTTCCTCTTTTTCCCACGTGGCATTCATCCCATAGTGTTCTTTCCATTCTACTTTCACCATTGGGATGGACTTGCTTCTCAGTTGTTTCACTTGCCGGTCAACAATTCGTTCCGACCATTCAGCGTACTCCATATTTTCATCCAAAGCTACTCGGTGATAATCAATCACATGGAACAGGTCTCGGAGATAACCCCTTAATATCGACACATGAAACACATTATGGATTTGCTCGAATCCCAGTGGCAAAGAAACTCTATAGGCCACTGGATCAAGCCTTTCCAAAATTTGAAACGGCCTAATGTAACGGGGCGACAACTTGCCCTTCTTTCCAAACTTGACTTGGCCTTTCATCGGAGAAACACGGATGAACACATGGTCACCAACCTCATACTCAAGAGGTCTTCTTCGAACATCTGCATAATTCTTTTGTCGGTCCTGAGTTGTTTTCAGTCTTTGCCGAATAGTTTTGATTTTCTCAGAAGTATCTTGCACAATTTTAAGCCCAAATAAAGCTCTATCCCCGACCTCCGTCCAACAATTTGGTGATCTACACCTTCTACCATACAAAGCCTCGTATGGTACCATACTGATGCTGGAGTGGAAGCTGTTATTATAAGCAAATTCTGCGAGTGGCAAATAGTCTTCCCAACTCCCCTGAAAATCCAATGCACACATCCGAAGCATATCTTCCAGAGTCTGTATTGTTCGTTCTGATTGCCCATCTGTCTGTGGGTGGAATGCAGTACTGAACCTTAGTTCTGTCCCTATAGCTTCCTGCAAACTCCTTCACAATCTAGATACAAATTTCGGATCTCTATCCGACACAATAGACACCGTAACTCCGTGTAAACGAACAATCTCATCAACACAAATAGTAGCCAATCTATAAGCATTAAATGTAGTCTTGACAGGCAAAAAATGTGCAGATTTAGTCAGTCTACCCAAATAGAATCCATACCTCGAGAAGTTCGAGGTAGGCCAACATCGAAATCCATAGTCACATGTTCTCACTTCCATTCAAGAATAGGGAGTGGTTGCAGTAGACCGCCTGGTTTCTGATGTTCAGCTTTAACTTGCTAACACTGAAGATATTTGGACACATATTCTGCAATCTCTTTCTTTATCTTGGGCTACCAATAGGTCTATTTCAAATCCCGATACATTTTATTGTTACCCGGATGCATAGCAAATGCTGATTTGTGGGCTTCATCTAAAACCATCTTCTTTAGTTTCGAAATGTCTGGGACACACACTCGGTTTCGAAATCGCAACACTTCATTTACAACGCCAAACTCTGCTTTCGGACTTGTCTCAAATTCATCAATCACCTTTTTGAGGAATTCATCCTCTTTTTATTTTTGCTTAATTTCATCAATGATTGCCGGCTCGGCTGTAATAACGGCTACCAATTCGCCCTGTTCACACATTACCACTTCGATTTCAGACTTCTCAAAATCTTGCAAGATCTCTTTCTGTTCAATAAGCAAACAAGCCATACTCCCCATTGATTTTCTGCTCAAGGCATCAGCAACTGTGTTAGCTTTCCCGGGGTGATACTGAATCTCTAAATCATAATCCTTTATCAGTTCCAGCCATCTCCACTTCCGCATATTCAACTCCCTCTGCATGAAGAAGTATTTCAGACTTTTGTGATCCGTATAGACTTCACACTTTGCTCCCGTACAGATAATGCTACCAGATTTTCAAAGCAAAAACAACTGCGGCCAATTCTAGGTCATGTGTTGGATAATTCTTCTCGTGTGGCCTCATCTGTCGGGAGGCATAAGCAATAACCTTTCCATTCTGCATTAACACACAACCCAAAACTTTATAAGACGTATCACTGAAAATTACAAAATTCTCCGTACCTGAAGGTAGTGTCAAAATTGGTGCAGTGGTCAATCTTGTTTTCAATTCATGAAAGGCTGATTCTCTTTCATTGTTCCACTCAAAAGGTTTCCCCTTGCGTGTTAGTTGGGTAAGAAGCACAACTATTTTCGAAAAATCTTTCACAAACCTCCTGTAGTACCCAGCTAAACCTATAAAACTGCGGACTTCTATTACATTGGTCAGTGTAGGCCAATTCACAATTGCCTCTATTTTCTGTGGGTCCACTGAAATCCCTTCCTTCTTGATCACATGCGCTAAGAAAACAACTTTATCGAACCAAAGCTCACATTTCTTTAGCTTAGCAAATAGTTTCCTTTCCCGAAGTATTTGTAGGACAGTTCTCAAATGATGTTCATGTTCAAGCCTATCTTTAGAATATATCAAAATGTCATCAATAAAAACCACAACAAATTCATCAAGGTAGGTTTTAAAAATTCGGTTCATTAAGTCCATAAATGCTGTCGGAGCATTAGTCACTCCAAATGGCATAACAAGAAACTCAAAATGTCCATACCTCGTTCTGAATGCGGTTTTCTCGTCATCCTCTGCCTTAACATTCAGCTGATGATACCCAAATCTCAAATTAATCTTAGAAAACACCTGTGATCCTTGCAACTGGTCAAATAAGTCATCAATACGAGGTATGAGATATTTGTTCTTTACTGTTACCTTGTTCAATTCCCGATAATCGATGCACAAACGCAAACTTCCATCCTTCTTTTTCACAAACAATACTGGTGCACCCCAAGACGAAGTGCTAGGTCGAATAAACCCCTTGTCAAGCAGGTCTTGCAACTGTTCTTTCAGTTCTTTCATTTTAGCAGTAGCCATTTTGTAGGGAGTCTTAGAAATGGGCTGGGTGCCTGGCATGGTTTCAATAGTAAACTCTATCTCCCTATCTACCAATTCCCCTGGTAATTCATTTGGAAACACGTAGCACAAATTGTCTAACAATAGGGATATCATTACCAATTCCCCTAGTAATTCATTTGGAAATTATCTAACAATAGGGATATCATTTAATTCAACATTCACAGATTGTTTAGACAACACATAGCACAAATAACCCTAGCACCCTTTCCTGATCAATTTACATGCTTTCATTGCAGATATCAAGTAAGGTGGAGGCACTACCCCATTACCCACAAACACAATCTCTTTATGTTCTGGTGGTTTAAACACAACCCGTTTTGTCACACAATCAATGGTGGCAGAATATTTGGTCAACCAATCCATGCCCAAAATTACATCAAAATGCCTAAAGTTCAAGGGCAACAAATCTACATATAGGATAGCATCCTCAATGTGCATGTCACAAAACCGGTATATGGATTCATACAATACAGATTCCCTAGTTGGAGCAGACACACATAGCAAATATGGCAATAATTCTAGAGGTCTATTCAGTCCAGATGCAAATGCACATATTACAAATGAATGTGTTGATCCAGAGTCAATTAACACAAAGGCATCCTTATTACATATAGAAATGGTACCTGAGACAACTGCGTTGGCATTCTGTGTATTGCCTGGAACAAGCGCAAAAACTCTCCCCTGTCTCACGGTATCCCCAGTGGTAGCAGACCTCAAAGTATTTCCCGGCTTTGGGATCGATGTTGTGGAACTAGCAGCCATCTTTCCACCGTTTTGATTGCAGTCTCGGGCCATATTGTAGACACCCCATTTTTGACTGTCCTCAAGACTTGGACGTCATCGTTTGAACACGCGGTGATCATCCATGTTTGTGTTCGTTTTGAGTTCCCGAAGGTCTCGGCTACACGCCTTGCCTTAGGATCTCTCAATTTGTCTGTTTTGTGTTTGGTTTTGCACCAAACACTTGTTGTTTTGCTTCTGAGGGCAGGGAATGGCTTGTTGGCCATCCCCACACCTCACCGGCCTTGGCTTGAGGCCACTGGCCATGTTTTCTTGCCACCGGCCATTGGTGATGGCCAGTCGACACTCTTGGTGGTCGGCCGGCCACCTTTGTTGGTCAAATGGTCACTTTTGTTGATCGACCACTGTTCATCTGCTTTTGGTAGATATTTTGTGCCAGCTGGCACCCACTTTGCACCCCCTCCATACACGTGTATGGAGGGATTTCCCTCTTGCTTAACTTGTTTTGTAAGCTTTGCAAGAGTTGGAATTCTATAAGATGAGGGCTTCTCCTCCATCCTCAAGGGTTCCAAAAAAATTCCAGAGCTCTGAGATTAGGGTTAGATGATTGTGTATCTATTCTATCTCTATATCTCCCTCTCTTCCATATTGTTTGTGTATTAAGGTGTTTTGTTCATAGTTTTGCATACAAACACCTAGTATTACACTTCCCTTTGGCTACTGAGATGCTAAGGAGTTATTTTCAGAGCAGTTGAGTTGATCTAAGCTTGGAGAGACTAGCTGGAGCTTTGTTCTTGAAGAGGTCTTCAAGGGTAAGAACTTTACCCCTTTATTCCCCATTTTTGCTTAGGCTTTTAGCCATCCTTGCATCTGTTTTTAAGCTTTGTGTATAACTAATAAAAGTTCTGATTTTGAGTGCTTAAAATAGTTGTTTAAGGCTGTTTTGGTGTTTGGGGTTGTTTGACCCCTCTTAGGCCTTGTTTGGCCTCATTTTTGTGCATTTTTGGTGAGCCCCGGGACCACCTTGTCTTGGCCTTCCCACCACTAAAATCTAGAGGTGGGGATGGTGTTTTAAGGTCCTAAGAAGGAGAGGGCCATCCCCTCTCCTTATTGTCTTCAATACTTGCCATTTTAGCCTCATGTGTGAGCACTTTGTCTAAGTCCATGTTGGCCATGTCTTAGCTTGTATTTGGTAGTATTTTGGCATGGTTTACCTCTGTTTTAAGTTGGTTTAGACACACCATGCATGCCTTGCATACTTGTCTTGTAATGCCATGAAATTGCCTTAACATGCTTTGTACTTTGAGCCTTGTTTTTAGCATGATTTTGGCCTAGCTTTGTGAAGCTTTTATGCATGTTTTAGTATGCTTGAGGTCTGTTTTTGGTTGTTTGGGTCATCTATGACTTGTTTTGTATAGCTACCATGCAATCTCCCTTGTAGGCCTTGAGTGTGGGCCCCTCTAGCATGCTCTCCTTGCATCATTTCAGTCGTTTGGCACCACTTATCATGTCATTTCAGTCCATATAGCATGCTTGTATACTTGCATTTGTGGCTCCTTTGATGCTTCAAAAGGTTTGTGTTTTATGCTCCATGTTTGGACCTTTGTGCATGCCTTTAGATTTAGGCCATTTAGATGCCATCTAGGCGTGTCTTTGGTCTTGTTCAGACTTGCATTGGGACTATTTTAGGTCTCCATGGCCCTTTGGGGCTTGCTTCATATAGCCTTGGTTTGAGTCCCGTGGCTAGTTTTCAAGTTTGAACCTTGCTTGCATGCTTTGATTGCTTTGTTTAGTTGGTTTGGCACCATCCTTAACATGATTTTCAAAGCTTATAATGTATGCCATTTGTCCATGTTTTGTCACTTTTAAGTGTGCTTAAAAGTTGCTCTTTGATGCCCAAGTGTTGGACCATGTTTGTATGCATGTTTGTATGTGCATTTGCCTTCATTCACTTTTAAGTGTGCTTAAAAGTTGCTCTTTGATGCCCAAGTGTTGGACCATGTTTGCATGCGTGTTTGTATGTGCATTTGCCTTCATTTCCTTGGCATTTGGCCACTGTTTTGGGCCTGTTTGAGAGCTGCCCAAATTGGTATAAGTCCATTGTTCGCATGTTGTTGCATGCTTGAATCACATTGCATTTGGCATGCACTTCCCTGATTAAGTTGCTTAACATGTTACATGTCTTGCATACTTACATGTTTACATTGCATCTTGCATGCTTGATTAACTCGTATACTTGGTGCATGCTTGTTCACTTAGGTTGTGTGCCTAGTATACATGGCTTGTTCACATGTTTGATAGGTTGTCACATGCTTGCATGTTTGCATGTTTGTCCCCATGCTCATGTTGCATACTTAGCTCGCATGCTTAGGTTGTATTTTGCATGCATGCCTTGCCTCTTGAATTACCATGATAGAGGTTGGGCCCTTTGTGTGTTTATGTGCATTACATTTGGCATCAAAATGCACAACTTGGCTTCTTGGGCCATCATGCATGGAAATGCGTGATTGATGGCCCGAGGGTCGAAGACCAAATTCCCTTGAGTCCATAACATGATGGGGAGGTTGGTGGTGCAAATATTGTTTGAAAATGCATTTCCATGCCTTGTCTGTCTTCTGCTGCTGTCAAAACAGGATTCTGCAAACATAGATGGCCGACCGACCAAATTGAGTGCCGGCCGATCACAAATCTCTGGCCGAGAGCCATACCAATGGTCGATGACCACTTTCCCATGGCCGGTGACCATTTCTCATGGCCGGTGGCACCCCATAGTGTTTAGAGTGCTCTTTGGGACTTGTGCAATTTTCAGAGGCATAAAACAGTGAAAACAGAGACAACTTGTGCATGGTAGTGGATTTCCGAGCGGAGTCAAGCACGCATGCATTGGACCCTCTTCTCGATGCTGTTTTATCACTTTATTAGCTTTGTTAATTTGCTTAACTAGTTAATTGGTTTGTAACTATTTAATTAGCTTGTTAGTTGATTAAATTGTATTATTCTTTCGGTCCCTCCGAGCGAGGGCGAATTTGTAATAAGTGTGTGTGCGTGTGATCCATGTCTTCCAATCCCCACTTTTTTCTCCCTTTTACTTACCTACTTTTGATGGTTAGTATTAGGACATGTTTTGATTAGCATCCTTATGCTATGCATGTATGCATCATTCATCAGTATTGTATGCACCGGGCTCGGCGCATCATACTAATTGCATAGTATTTCAAACCTAACTTGAATACATGTTATCCATTGCATTTCACATGCCATCTACAGATTAGCCGAGCCTACTCTAGCTGCATTTTGCCTGCGATGCATTACCCATCTTAACATGGACTTGGATCATACATTTGATTACTAACATGTTCCTTGTTTTTGGCTTGGAGTACTAGGTGAGTGTTTATGCTTTAGCATCTCGCATGAGTGTGAATGTTAACATGAAAGCATGCTTGCTGTGAGGCTAATTGCTTAGTTGATTTACTGCTTGAATGTCTGCGGGTGGAGGTTGGATTGCTTGAGTTGGAACAACTCGTTGAAATCCGTGTTTTAGCCTACTTGCGAGTATCAAATTTCAAACTATCTTTCAAACAATCGGATATGCAATGCTTTGTTCCAAATTAGGTGATCTAGTCTATACTTTTGTGTTGTGCGCATCATATAGTAAGATTAGCTAATTAACCGGAATAAGAATGCATAATGTTTTCAAAACTAGATATCATGGTTAGTAGAGGCCGATCTTTGATCGGGCGAGCGGGGGTGCTCATAGCTGACCTTCCCCAATTGTACCCAAGTTCCCGAGCCGAGGCAACTTTGATAATGACAGACACGTGGCCTTAGGCACGAGTCAAGGTTTCTTAAATCCCCCAAAATGAATATTTAGGTGGCGACTCTGTATATGGCAAAGCAGTCCATGTTTGGCACTTCTTTCTAAATATCTGTTTTCAAAATGATTTGTCGGATCTGGACTCTTTGGTGATTTATCAATCTCGCATTGCACTTTGCGAGATCAAATTAAGAACCGCGACATTGAGTCCGAACTGTGGTAAGCCAATGAACAAAATGGGAGATTCCCTCCCGGGACGTTCAGGGATGTTTACACATATGCCCTTGTCTCCCACATTGGAAACAGGCCCCTGACACACGGTAACAAACTCCACGGTGCTTTCTGCTACAAATATTGCACATGGGAGCTGTGTCTCGAGAAGAATTTGAAGTATTTGAGGAGCCCGTATTTTGCTTTTTTGAAAATTTCTTCTTGGAGAAGAAGCCTTGCCTTTTGTTACTTTTCTAGTCAGTTGTTGACTTAGTCTGTCTAGCTATGTTAGCCTCTGATATGATGGCCCTGTCTAGCACCCCAATGTAGGTTTCTAGCTTCAAGACATTCACTATTTCCAAAATGTCACTTCGAAGCCCACCTTCAAAATGTCTCACCTTCTTATAGTCCGTATCAATCACGTGTGGTGCAAACCTGGCCAATTCAATGAATTTGGCATCATACTCAGCTACAATCATACTGTCTTGCTTAAGTTCCATGAGCTCTGCTACTTTCCTGTCCCAAACACACTATGGGAAGTATTTGTCATAGAAAATTTCCAAAATTTTTGCCCAATTGGCATCTTTGTAATACTCACGCATTAACATCCACCATCTTCTTGCTTCGTTCTCTAGCACAAAGGTGGCTACAAGCACTTTCTGTGTCTCCGAACACGGAAACACTTCAAATAGTTTTTCGATGCCGAGGACCCAAGCTTTAGCTTTCAAAGGATCTAATCCACCATGGAACTGTGGTGGTTTCATTTTCTTGAACTCTTTGGTAAGAGCTATGGTTCGGTCATCATTCTGATTATCTAGCACAGGAGGTGCCGGAGGTAGAGGTGGAGGATGTGGCTACTGCCACTGTTGTTGCCATTCCTGTTGTTGTCTCAATGTCTCTGCCATTTCCTAAATCAGTCTTTCCATTCTATCCAGTCTGGCAGTAGAAGATTCCTCTATCTCATCACCACTTGTTCTCACCATCTGATTAAACTTGCATTATACTTTATACAAAAGATACACAAGTATGCATATACTTAAGAGCATACATAATCAAATAATTTGAAACGCAAGCAGTTCACAAGCTTATAACACATGGTTGTTCACATTTAATAGTTAAACGTATTTTTGATGCTTTCAGATTCATACTTATCACATTAATGCATCCTAGATCTCTTTTAGACGCTTATTGCTCTTTCGGACAAGTGTGTGATAACTCGTGCTCTGATACCACTCTGTCATGACCCGAACCCGCCCCCATGGGTTAAAGACATAACCGACCAGTAATCATGAGATTACCTACGGCCTCAAACCAAACCAAACCAAACGTGATCTAACAGAGTTAATGGGGGCCAAATGGAAGCAATTTAAAACTTTGTCCATAGAGTTGTGCTTACATGGCACATCATAACAAACCATACATGTGCATATTAATAACTCACAACAAAACATGTACTACATAAAGTTCTGTACATACAAGATCATATAGGTCTAAGTCAGCTGAACAAAACCATGTACAACATATTCAAAGACTTTGCCTATGTGACAAAATAAAACAGAATGACAAAAAGGCGAAGACGGGTCTCGTGCGTGAGACGTAAGGGCTGACTCTTCAAAAACCTTTCTTGTTCCTTACAGACTTCACTGGGGCTGGGTTTGGACTTCTCTTGGCTCACCTACAAATACATGAATGAGCGTGAGCGATAGCCCAGTGAATAATATCAAATAAAGAAGTTATACGAATGATATGTAGAACAACATACTTCAAACGGCCTTGGGCCCAATTCATATTTCTATTTAACATATATACACAATTTAGGTCAAGTGACTACGGTTCCGAACAAATTGGCCTTGGGCCCATTCAGACTTTCATTTGTGTCAAAACAGCCTCTGGCCCATTCATTCATGTCAAAACGGCCACTGGCCCATTCATTCTTCTCAAAACGGTCTCTGGCCCATTCATTTATTCATATCAAGCATTTGTCCACAATTCAAACTGGCAAACTCATAAGGCTTATAAGGAAATAAACAATTGGACAAATGACAAGTTTCAAATATCGATATTACTCACAGTGATCGGTTGGTTGGTTTGCCCTGGAGCTCGACCCTACACATTCCATAAACACAAAAGGGTCACAAACAATTCAATTCGTTCTAAATTCAAATTTTCCTCTTTAGGCTTCATTCTTATCTCTTTAACTCAATTACAATGCTCAATGCATGCCTAAGAGTACTTATAAGTGAAAGAGGACGGAAAACGAAACACAGAACGCATAAACAAAATTTCAGAAAACAGGGTCCCCGCTCGAGCGTGGACTTCCCGCTCGAGCGGACCCATATGGCCTACAAAAGTACTGGTTATGCCGAATTTACGCTCGATCATGTACTCTGGCGCTAGAGCGGAAGGTCTCTCCACAGGGCTCCCCGCTCGAGCGTGAACTTCTCCACTTGAGCGGACGCCATGTCTGCAAAAAGTACTGGAAACACGAATTTCACGCTCGAGCGGCGGTTTCCCCGCTCGAGCGGACATCAAAATTCCAGAAAACCCAGAATTGTTCTTGGGCTTAAATTTCAATGTTCAAGGGTTTCAATTCATGATTTCAGTTCCAAAAACATAAAAACACATTATATTACATGAGAGTGTGAGGATATTACATCAAATTGTTCAAAGTCATCATCTAATTCTCAAACAACTCTCATTTCTTTAGCATGAACAAAACCCATATATTTCAAACTTCACATAAGCTCCATTTCTTCAAAAATCAAACATGCATGTAAGCTGGCTTCCAATTTGAGTTCAAATGGTACAAATAAGGTTCATGATCATGGAACTTATGGAAACCATGCATGCATGTGAGACTTGGTGCCCAATTCCTCTTGTTCAACATGGCTCATGCAAGAATATGCAAAATTATAGCAATCATGCACATGCATGCTCATATAAGCTCCCAATTCAACAAATTCAACTCAAATTAAGCTCTTGATCACAAATGAACCTTGAACCTACAAAATTACAAATTCAACTTATGAATTCAAGATCAATTACCTACCTAGAGGCTCAATTTCTCCAATCAATAGCAATTTCTTGAGTATGGCTTCAAAGTATCACGCTTCAAGACCAAAACCTTGATTCTCTCCCCTCTCTCTCTCTCTCTCTAATTTCGGGTCTCTCCTCCTCTAGAGAGTTAAATCAGCCAAGAGTGAAATAAAAGAGGGAATTACACATATAACGGTCCCATATATAAGCCCACTAAGGCTCATTCATTTAAAATTTCATATTTGAGCACTTAGCACTAATTTAATCCAGTTAATTTAATCCGAATCAATTTTCAATTAAATTTCACCGTAGGCTCTAAAAATTATGCCAATCACAATGGCGCAACCAATTTTGGTTTCGGTGGCCGATAGGGCCTTCAATTTAATTCCCAAAGCAGACAATCAAACAGATATTCCTACGGTCAACAGATAAAAATTCAAAGCCACATATTTTCACATAATGGCACATAAAATCATATCAAAACACATAATCACATTCGTATTAAGGACCAATTAGCATACTACAGAATAGGGATATCACAGGCAGATCCGATCCCACCTCAGACCTCCAAGGCACCAGTTTACCAAATGGAGGTGCCATTTGAATTCGAGGTTGATCCCACTCCATTGAAGGTCAACAAGCTAGAAAAACTCTTCAAGTGGGCACAGGGCGTGAATTCAATCCTTGACATTGAGGATGGATAGACAGACTTGCAGTAACTCTACTGGACAGATTTAAGATGCCGTACATAGACTGGTTTGACAGCTCCGGGGATCCCATGCTCCATTTACATTTGTTTTCTGACATCCTGCGACCAATGGGCCTTACCCGGCTTCAGAAGCTATCAGTTTTTTGCCGGAGCTTGTAAGGTATAGCGGCCATCTAGTACTCAAAGATAGAGGATTGCGTAAAATGAAACTAGAAGGAGATGGCTGAGGCCTTCATCACGCAGTACTCCTATAATACCCAGATCGAGGTCACTACTCGTGATCTTGAAGCGACCCGTCAGGAGCCGAGGAAGGGTTTCTCGGATTTTGTGACCCGATGGAGGGCTAAGGCCTCTATGATGAATATCCGGCTATTTGAAAATGACAAAATCAGAATGGTAGTCCGTAACTTGCAAGGGAAATTATTATAGAAGATAATAGTCTTCCTTTGTTTACATTTGCTGAGCTCCATGAAATAGGGGTTCAAATTGAGGATGCGATGAAGTAGGGGCTGATAGACCAGGAGAAGGAATAGCCCAAGAGGCCCTTTACACGTAGCTCCAATGCAAACACAAACGGTAGCACTTCTGCATGACATTTGGATGTGAGTATGGTCACCACCACATCCAAAACTGCCAACGTGTTCACCAACACCTCTAACACAACTCCACAAACCTCAACTAGCCAGAGCCGATCTCAAAGGGTCTTTACCCCGCTTTACATGTCTTTATCCAAAGCCCTAGGGGTCCTAATCAGAAAGGGGCATCTTAAACCACTAGAGCCTCACCCTTTACCCTATCCTCTAACCCCGAGACACAACCCAGCCAAATACTGCGCTTTTTACAAACAGCACGGTCATAACATTGATCAGTGTTATAGATTGCATCACCAGAAGGCGCCCCACACAACAAGCCTATATATATATCCGAAGAATGCCTAGAAAAGTGGATAATAATGGTATTAGTCAACACTGGGTCAATAATCAATGTGTGTCCTTGTTGTACGACTTATGCTATTGGTCTAAAACTGGCTGATTTTGTGCCTACAACCCAGTTGATTCGGGCGTATGACAATACAAGCAGAAAGGTGATGGGGACAGTGCAGATTAGAGTACAAGTTGGCCCAGCTCAACAGGACATCGAGTTCCATGTCCTAGACATTCCAGCCACCTTCAATCTACTACTTGGGCGACCTTGGCTGCACCAAGTGAAAGCTGTCTCTTCCATCCTCCACCAAATGCTGAAGTACCCCTACAGAAAAGGGGTAGCCATAGTCTTTGGGAATTCATCTATACATCCTCCGCCAAAGGTCACTATACCTGTGCTGGAGATCGTGCATGGCGAAGAGGATGTTTTCCTTTCTGGGTTTACTTTGGCTGAGGCCCGAATAGTTCAGAATATCTTGGCAGTTGATAAGGGTTTGTAAGTCAGCACTCAATCTGTGTACTTCATGAACAAGCTACAGCATATGCCCGTAATGGAATTAGGAAGAAGTGGCCGGAAGGGCGTTACTGTATTGGCCGATGTGCCACATAACTAGTATGCCTTTGGTCTTGGCTATACGTCCACCAAAGAGGACTAGGTGAGGAAAGGGAAAGAAATGGCAGAAAGAGCCAGAGCTAAGCAGACCGGGAAGCACTACGAGCTTGTGCACTGATCAATTAGGGGAACCCTAAATGGTTATTTTGTTTGGATGGGTGAAGACTTCCCATTTTGTGGTTTCCCCAAACCCTGGTTCAACTCTAAGTAGCAGCGAGTTCCCAGCTTTGAGATTTTCTTTAATTTGCAGCTGCAAGAGAGTGATACAGAGGAACATGCTGGACCAACTTCTGAAGCTGCGAAGGGCACAGAAAGTGATTCTGACAGCGACGAGCATGGGATAGGAATAGCACTGGCATGTCTCCTTTCGGATCCTCCGATCAACTCAAAGAGCTTCGGGGATAACCTGACCATTTCCATGATTGGGGACCAACTGGATGCGAACCCTTCTAGCAACATCCTGAATACATCTGACGCACCATCCCTCATTTGGCAGCTGAAGGAGGGCTACCTGTCTAGTAGTTCTGAATCGGGTAGTGAACCAAAATCTGATTCTACAAAGACTGTCGAGTCGGAATCAGATTCTGGTTCCTCTGAGTCTGGGTCCCATATTCCTGGGGTTGATAACCCGAATGCTGAGGTTTTGTCCAAGTCGTCTTTTTCCTTTTCTTTTAAGTCAGTTGTAACTAAAGAATTTGATGAGCTGGACCTTCTGAATGAGAATGTCACTGCAGATTCTGAGTATTTCTCTGTGCCTCTTTTTTATTGCATTGATCCTAATTTTCAAAATTTTGACAAAAATGAATAGGAAAAAAATCCTCTGGTTTTGAAAAATTCAATTAATCAAGAGGAGGAGTGGTTTGCAAAACCCCTCGCTGTTAAAATCATTGCTATTAATGTGGGTACTGAAAAGAATCCACGTTTGGTCCAAATCGGGTCCACGTTGTCTTCAGAGGAGCGAAAGCGCTTAGTCGCTTTGTTAAAAGATTTCGAAGATGTTTTCGCATTGTCCTACGAAGACATGCCTGGAATCGATCCTAATATTATACAGCATCGGATCCCTCTTGACCCCAGGCCCGACCCATCAAGTAGAAGTTGCGGAGAGTATGCTCAGATTGGGCTTTGAAGATTAAGGAGGAGGTCACCAAGCAGATAGGCACATGGTTTTTGCTAGTATTTGACTACCCAACTTGGTTGGCCAACATTGTTCCAGTGCCAAAGAAAGATGGAAGAATTCGGGTGTGTGTGGACTTCAGAGATCTGAACAAAGCCAGTCCAAAGGATGACTTTCCTCTATCGCACATCGATGAATTGGTGGACTTCACCGCAAGCCATGCGTTGCTCTCCTTCATGGATGGATTTTCTGGGTATAACCAGATTCTGATGGCTCCCAAAGACTGAGAGAAAACTACTTTCACTATGCCATGGGGAACCTACTGTTATAGGGTGATGCCGTTTGGGCCAAAGAATGCCGGGGCTACCTATCAACGGGCTGCAACCACAATCCTGCATGATATGATCCATAAAGAGGTCGAGGTGTACGTGGATGACATGATTGTCAAGTCCAAGTAAAGAGAGGGCCATTACACTACCTTGAAGAAATTCTTTCAACGGATCAGAGAATATAGTCTAAGGTTGAATCCACAGAAGTGTACATTCGGCATAATAGCAGAGAAAATGCTGGGTTTCTTGATCACACAGGGGGCATCAAGGTAGATCCTTCCAAAATCAAGGCCATCCTAGAAATGCCACCACCAAGGACTGAAAAAGAGATATGAGGCTTTCTGGGTAAAGTGCAATTCATAAGACGATTTATTTCTAAATTAACCTTGACTTGTAACCACTATTTGGTCTCCTAAAGAAAGGAAATAAATTCTGATGGGACGAGCGATGTTAATTTGCTTTTGAATAAATCAAGCAGTACCTTCAGAATCCACCTGTGTTGTCACCGCTAGAGCCGGGGAAGCATTTGATTTTGTATCTGTCAGTAACGGACACAACGATGGGATGCTTGCTTGCTTAGGAATTTGAGGATAGGATGGAGATAAACATCTATTACCTGAGCAAGAAAATGCTGGATTATGAGACCCGCTACACTCCGCTAGAGAAAGCTTGCCCAGCCTTGGTATGGGCTAGCAGGAAGTTAAGGCACTACCTGTTAGCTCACTCTGTAATTTTGGTTTCGAGATTAGATCCCATCAAATATCTCCTTGAGAAAGCAGCGCTTACAGGTAGGCTAGCTCGTTGGTTGCTTCTCCTTTCCGAATTTGATTTGAAGTATGTTACTCACAAGTCTGTCAAGGAGAGAGTGGTAGCAAAATTCCTAGCAGATCACCCAGTGGAAGGAGATGAAGTGGTAGAATACCTGTTCCTAGATGAAGCTATTCTGCAAGTCGATGAAGAGATTTGGAAAATGTACTTTGACAAAGCGTCTAACCAATACGATTATGGGATATGGGTGTTGCTGATAACACCTGACAATTTCCATATACCCTTAGACTTCAAACTTCGATTCAAGGTATCTAACAATGAAGCAGAATACGAGGCGTGTATCGCTGGTTTGGAAGCCACCTAGGAACTAGGGGCAAAAAGGTTAGACATTATCGGGGACTCGAACCTAGCTATGTCTCAAGCAAAAGGAGATTGAAAGGTTAAAGAATAAAAGATGAAGATTTATCACCAGACCCCAGATATTCTAATTCCTAGGTTGGAGAAATACAACGTGATTTTTCATAAGTCATCCACATACCGGCCACAAACCAACGGAGCTGTTGAGGCTGCCAAAAAAAACATCAAGCATATTTTGCAAAAAATGATTGAGACCTACAGGGACTGGCCAAACAAATTGCCATTTGCACTCTGGGGTTATAGGACTTCAATTCGGACGTCTATTGGGGTAACTCCTTACTCTCTTGTTTATGGGA
Source organism: Camellia lanceoleosa (assembly GCA_025200525.1). NCBI lineage: Eukaryota > Viridiplantae > Streptophyta > Magnoliopsida > Ericales > Theaceae > Camellia > Camellia lanceoleosa. The sequence continues at coordinate 155,133 of JANUSC010000164.1, read as the reverse complement.
TGGAAGTTGTTCTACCGATTGAAATAGAAGTTCCGTCGATGCGAGTTATGGCTGAGTGTCAGATAGCAGAAGTGGATTGGCAAAATAGCAGGTTTTGAAGAACTGATGTTGTTCGATGAGAGAAGGCTGAAAGCATTGTACCATGTTCAGGGTTATCAACGTAGGATTGCTAAGGCTTTTAACAAGAAAGTTAAGTCCCGGAATCTCAAAGAAGGGGATTTGGTGCTGAAAAACAATCGAGCTCCCATTCATGACCCTAGGGGCAACTTCAGACCTAATTGGACTGGTCCTTACATCATCAAAACTATCTGGTCAGGTGGAGCTGTTATTCTCATGGACTTGGATGGCCTAGAATTTTCCCAACCAATCAACATGGACAAGTTGAAGAAATATTATCCCTGAAAGGCTCTCTAGGCAAAAGTTAGAACACAAAAAATTAGAAATAAAGAAAAACTGAGCCCGAAAGGTTGAAGACCCTAAAGGGCGACCTTGGCAAAAGTTAAGGCGCAAAAAGAGAGTTTTAATACTCGAGTGAACCTGAACCGAACTATGTAAGGCCTGATTCCTATCTTTGGGAAACGTAGGCAACTTCATTCTGAAGTTCAGCCGTAAACACCTCCAACTCAACTGTCCTGTTCATGTGTTGATTAGGTCATCTTTGTCTGTTCTTTATCTAAATGTTCGGTTGTGATCCTCTCTGTGAATTGGTTGTTGTGCTAAGCAGTGTTATTCAGACAAGGGGCAATTTGTGATCTTTGGATTCGAGGTTGTATATCTCAAGGATGGCTTTTGTGCGTGTCAAGTAATGATCCTTTTCAAAAATGGTTTTGAAAAGTTTTGATAAAAGTTGATTTTTGCTCAAAATTTACCTTTTACAACTTAGACCATTTTTGGACCAAAAGGAAAATTTTCAGTGCTCACAACTTCAATTTCATTAATTTAAATACAAAGTTCTCCAACTCTCGATACAAATCAAAGTTGCTTTTATTATATGCATAAAACTTGAAAAGTAAGATCAAAGCAAATAAACTAGGGGCATAGATGAGTCCAGTGTTCCTGCGTCCCCCGCTTGTGCTTGTGGAAACTTCTAATGCTAAAGTGGGTCCGGATTGCGCCTTATCTTCAAGCCAAGTCAAGCACTCCTCAGAAAGGGCGTAGCTAAAACTAAGGGCAGGAGGCAGAAGCTCTCTCGTCCTCCACGCAGTGAGGTACCTGGCTAAATGTGAACCTCGGACGGGGAAGGAAACCGGGTATTCTACCCTATCCTCTGGGCAAGTCTGATCATGTCCAAATTGATGCCTGAATCGGAACAGAAAGTAGAAAACACAGTGTGTCAGGCTAATCAAGTCAATGCCAGGTTGACGAGCCCTATTGTAGCTCATTTCGGTCAGATTAAGCCAGGGGCAACACCAAGCAATGTCGGCAGTAAACCTGTTGCACATCTAGTGGCACCACCATCCCTCATTCGGAAAATCAACTAGCTGTTGACGGAAAAAGTATGCTCAAGCTGAGTATGCGGGACAAGTGTCCATTACCTTCAACTTGTCCATAAGCCATATTTGGGAAGGGATGGAAAAAAGAGAGGTTAAAGAAGAGAGAGATGTATGTTGAGAGAAAAGTGAGAAAAGGACTCTGAGAGAAAAACAGAGCATGAGTGCCCAGTGGCGTGCGAAACATATATAAGAAAGGATGGGAAACATTACCTGAAGAAGTAATGGACTCCCTGCAAATTTGGTGCTCTCTCGCCGATGGAAGGCATCTAAGCCCATCAATGTCTCGGCCAACACCAAACCAATGCAACTCTTGCCCTCTGTCAAACCTTCGGCTACTTCGATGAGTCGAATGCTAGATCCACCAAAACTAGAGGCAAGAAGGAAATGTGCCAGCATACACAAACAAAGGGCGTGTTGCCAAAAACCCCGCCAAAGAAGATCGCCTTGGTTGCTGGTTTCAGAAAATCGATGAATCAGGCTAGAAACATCCAGTTCTCCATTATAAACCAAGGATCAAGCCCTATGCAAAGTGAGCCCACAAATCTGTCCCAAAGCTTGGATGTGGCCAAAACGGGGCTGAGATATGAGTTCCTCATTACGCCAGGATTCCAAAAGCGCTTGAAAGTCTTGGATTGTTGGGCATATCTATTGCCTCCCGAAATTAAAGACATGTGTGATCGGATTCCAACATCTAGCCGCAGGATGAAGAAACAAAAAGCAAAGAGAAATGCAATTTAAAGGGAAAAGGGCATTCAAGTTGAAGCCACGAAAATTGACTTTTTCCGAGCCATCCAAAGTAGCTATCCAATCTCGAAGTCTATTGACGAATAATATCTCCATTTTGAGAGCAAAATATCAAGAACTTGTGATTTGTGCCAGAAAAGCAATATGGGAGTATTATTTATAGAGTTTCGGAAGAAGCTGAGCATGACACTTGGACAGCACTGACCGACATCACACTGATGGCCAGCCGTGCATCAGTGTGGCCCGGCCGGGTCTTGGTGCTGGCCTAGTGTAGGTATGTTGTTGTGAAGCCTGGCTTTTGCGTGAATGAATTGCAATTGTATTTTTGAATTTTGTTTTGTTTGTACCAAGTGTTTATCAGCTTTTTCAAGTTGTTTTCATTTTATTTTCTGTTATCGAGTTGGATTTTGTGTTTTGATCGGTTCTAAGTTATTATCCGAATCATCAATCAATCCAAGAGCAAGGCATTTACTGTTCCGAAGATTGCAAAAGCGAAGGTAATGCAAAAATCATATTGTACAGAAGTCATTCAACAAAACTTGTTTTTCATAACTGGTGGGCCCAAACCCGATCATTGTTTTATACAACCAAATAAAAGAAAGCTTTTGAAAAATAAAAGGACAATCTGAAGCCGGTTTTATAACTACATAACAAAATGAAAACAAAAGCAAAGTAAAATGAAGTCAGCATCGCTGTCAATAGCCCATCCTCACTCTCTTCCTCCTCGGCTGTGGAGGAGGTGCATCGCTGTCATCACTGGGGCTGCTCGACTGTAAGTCTATCTCTTCTCTCTCATCCTCAGGGGTCGTGGACCCGTCAAAAGACTCTTCGGAAGGCAAGCGCTACCTCACTCGACCTCTCCCTCTATCAGCACCTCCTCGGCCTCTCACTGGCCGCCATCGGCCGTGGAAGGACTCAGAGGCATCGGGCGCCGGCTCAAGCGAAAGAAGATATCAGATATCAGATAAAGTGATCAGGGGTGTACAGTATGGCAAGGATAGTAAGCTACACACAGAATGTACCTCAATCCTGTGGGTGACTAAGGCTGTCTGCCTCCTCTGTACCATGATGAGTAAGCGGTCGATCATCTGAAGGAGCTCATCACCGTATGCTAGAAAGATCTGCAAGACAAGAGAAATTGAGAAAAACAGAGAAAAGTAATTGAACAGTGAACAGTAATGGCTAAGAATAAGCTAAAGTGCAGCATGGACTAGCATGAAATGAAAATATACCTTCACAACGCCAGGGGCAAACACCAGCCTACGGTCTCTCTCCTCGATGGGCACGAGCAGGATCTGCTCAATCACTCCATCTAGGCGCATGTACATAATCTTGGTGGGAAACACAGGCAATCCAGGAATGGGAGCAGTGGCAGGCGCACCTCCAATGGGTGCATTGCCAACCCCAGCAGTCGAAGCAGCAGCAACCTCTGGTATAGCTCGAGCCACGCCCAGGGTAAGAGGTGCCGTCACCCGAGTGCCAAGAAAGTCATGAAGTCGTTGGGCTCATGGTAACGATCACCATCCTCACCTATCATCAAGAGGTCCATGTCACGCCCCAAAATTTAGACAATTAAATATTGAATTAGAACTAAACCCAATCAATATTCCATCATCCAAATGCTAGGGGTGAAACAAAAAAACTAAACGCCAACCAAATCATCCACCATAATTTCATAACTAACCAATACCGTCAACATTAAAGTAACAATAACTAGTCAAAATAACTTAAACAATGTACGGTTACAAACCATGCCAAATTATCCCAATACTAAAGTCATAAAAAAATAAATAAATATATAAAGTAATATCAACCATAAGTTGAAGAAAACAAAAGAAATCCAATAGATATGTCCAAAAACTATAGTAATTCCACATCACCACCATAGCCTCAACTAATCCTGCAAAGGAAGCTCGACTGCACTCAAACAGAATGCACCCGAGTTTCCAAAAGAAAAAACGGGTCAATATATAGGTATATTGGTACGAGTATAAGATTTAACACCTACATGTATAAAAATGCAATGTTTCATACTTAAATAATTTGAATTGACCAAAACTCAAAGAACAAAAGTTGTACAAAATCAATTTTCCTAAAAGACAGCGTGAACGAATTTAGTAGAAACTGAACAGGTTGAGAGGAAAACTTGATAGAAGAACCTAGACGAATTTCAACCGAAAAATCTGAAACTGAAAATGAACAGAAACTGTCCTAAGATGATTTTTTTCGAAAAAGTTCAAAACACAAAAAGTGTGCAAAATAATGTTTTACTTTAGTTTTTCGTGACACCAATAAAAATGAGCTCATTCCGTAGGTTAAAACATCCTCTAAAATCTGCATAGCTAAAATAAATCAAAACTACAATAACCAAGATTATCCGATTATAAGTTCTAATCGATTTTTTTAATAAAAAGTTAAAACACAAAAGTTGTTTACAATCATGTATACATGCCTCTGCTCAAATTTCATAATTTATCGAGATCAATTACTATTTTTCAAGATGTACAAATCAATACAATTCATACTATACCAATAAACTCATAATTAAATTCTTTGTACCTTAACTCCACCACTTCGGCCCTTCACTTCCAGCCTAAACAAATATCTCATGTGCCTTCCGTATATATAACACTGCTCCGAAGCCAAACTTGCACGGGGATATCGTCCCGAGTTTAACCCACACTCCCCGGATGGTTAGCATATACGTATGCACGTAAATCAAAGCACTCGTCTACTCATGAGAACGAGGCAACAATATTATATACACAACATCTCACTCATGAGAATAAACAAAACAATGCCAAGCTTCAGGCATTCAAATAAATCTCATAATCCTCACTTTTTTTTTTTCATACACTCTTTCTCACCAACACTCAAATAAAACAACAATCCATGGAGTCATGGTGGAGTGTAAGGAATTTATCTATGGGTTCCTAATTTATTTTAATTTCATATAACCATGTGTGATTACAATCATAAAATAAATCCATATAAAAACCCTAAACTTGGCATACACAACTAATCAAAATAATTAAAATCAATCAATCAACTAAAAACCCTAAATCTTACATACACAACTAAACAAAATAATTAAAATCAATCGATCATTTAAAAATCCTAAACCACAGCTAATCAAAATAATTAAAATCAATCTAACATCTTTATATAAATACAAAATCAAATTAACATCAAATAAATAAATAAAAATAAATAAAAACAACGAATTAAACATAACTCAAGAGAAGTGAGTTTTGTACTCACAATATTTTTTTGAAGATCAAAGAATCGCTTAAGAGAATTAATGGAGCCACCAAAATAAAACCCTAATTGTTTTCCTCCTCTCCTTTCTCTTTCACACACACAGCCGCTAGACCTCTCTTATTCTTGATTCCTCTCTCTCTCTCTCTCTCTCTCTCTCTCTCTCTCTCTTCTCGTGGCTTTTTCTTTGCTGCCACACCTCTCTTTCTTTTCTTTTCTTTTCTTTTGATTGATTCCTAATCCTATTCTAACTTAATAACTATTATAATATATTATATTATGTAATACAACATAATAATAATACATATAAATATAAATATAAGATTAAACATATATATGTATAACACCAGTTTTTTTTTTTTATAACAAATATAAATATATAAATATATGGATTAATTAAATAACACATTAAATTAATTAAATATCACATTAAATTCTCATGTGACCACACAATTAATACAGCCAAAAATAAAATAAGATAATAATAATCATAATAATAATAAATAAAGACTTAAGAAAATTAGGGTCTCTATAATAAACACACCTCGAAAGAATCTCGTCCCGAGATTCGATAGGAGAAAGTACTTGGCAAAAAGTTTCGGGTGCATACGCCAAACTTTCTCCTCCAATTCCCAAGTGATATCATTCTCATCCTCGCTCCATTGCATTTTCACCAAGTTCACTTTCTTGTGTTGCAACTGCTTTACATCCCGATCTAGAATAGTAACCAGTCGCACCACATATGTTAGATCATCACTAATTTCCAACACTTCTATTGATACTACTTGGGAAGGGTCTTGCACACACTTCCGCAATAAAGATACATGAAACACATTGTGAATCATAGCTGAAGCCGGTGGCAGTGCTAATTTGTAAGCCACATTATCTATCTTCTCAGTGATCTCGTATGGTCCCATAAATCTGGGTGCCAACTTTCCCTTTTTTCCGAACCACATGATACCTTTCATCGGCGAAACCTTCACAAATACAAAATCTCTAACATTCAACTCAACCCCCTTATGTTTTTTATCAGCGTAACTCTTCTGACGGCTTTGTGCAGTCTTAATAGTTCCCGAATAATGTTTACCTTCTCTGTGTTCTCTCTCACCAACTCCGGCGCTAATAACGATGCATCTCCTACCACCATCCAACATGCAGGTGATCGACATGGCCGTCCATACAAAGCCTCAAGAGGTGCCATCCCGATACTAGAGTGATAGCTATTATTATAAGCAAACTCCACCAATGGCAAGTGTTCTTCTCAACTACCACCAAGATCAAGGATACAAGCTCTCAACATATCCTCCAATATCTGATTTACCCGCTCTGTTTTCCCATCTGTCTAAGGATGATAAGCCATGCTCAAGTCTAACCTACCACCCAAAGCATGCTGAAAATGCTTCCAAAACTCTGCCACAAACAACGGATCATGATCTGAAACTATAGAAACTGGTGCACCATGAAGTCGCACCACCTCCCAAATACACAGCCTAGCCAGTTTATCCGCAGTTCGGTGAACACTAATAGGAATAAAAATAAGCAGACTTGGTGAGTCGATCCACTATCACCCAAATAGATTAATTACCCCGCTTGGACTGCGGCAATCCATCCACGAAGTCCATAGAGATGTACTCTCATTTCCAAGTAGAAATCTCAAGAGGCTGCAAAAGTCCAAACGGTTCTTGGTGTTCTGCCTTAACCTGTCGACACACATAACATTGAGAAATATACTCTCCTACGTCTTTCTTCATACCTTCCCACCAAAACGTTCTCTTTAGGTCATGATACATTTTAGTCCCACCAGGGTAAATGGTATATCGGGACCTATGGGCATCATCCATAATCTCTTTCCTCAATTCAACAATGTTAGGTACACACAACCTGCCCTTGAATGGCAATCCCCCATCTGAGTCCACAAACCAATCAGTAGGACAACCATCGATCAAATCCACTACAAGGTCATCGAGCTTGCTAACGAGAAACCCATCTAAATTCTGCATCTGACAAACTTTACCCAGTAACGTCGGCTGCACAGTCAAACTGGCAATGTATGCCTGTCAGCACTCTCTATTGGTTGAACATCATGCATCAAAATTAACTCCAAGGACTTCCATTCTTGAATCATCAAAGAAGCTATAATCCCATGTTGTCGACTAAATGCATCAGCGACTACATTTCCTTTTCTCGGGTGGTAAAGGATCTCGATATCATAACTACTGATGAATTCAACCCACCTATATTGCCTCATGTTCAACTCTTTCTAAGAAAAGAGATATTTGAAGCTCTTGTGATCTGTGTACAACTCAAAGTGCTCCCCAAACAAGTAGTGTCGCCACACTTTCAACGCAAAAACAAATGCTGCCAACTCTAAGTCATGAGTAGGGTATCGTCTCTCATGAGGTTTTAACTGTCGAGAAGCATAAGATACAACCTTCTGATATTACAACAACACACATCCCAACCCAGTTCCACTCGCATCAGTAAACACTACTAACTTTTCCCCTTGCACCGGTATAGTTAACATCGGAGCTGTAGTTAACCACTGTTTTAACTCCTGGAAAGCTTTCTCACAATCATCTGTCCATAAGAACTTCATGTTCTTGCGGGTCAACTTGGTCATGGGTGCTACAATAGTGGAAAACTTCTCTATAAATCTCCTGTAATAACCGGCTAGTCCTAAAAAACTTTTCACCTCTATAGGGTTCGTAGGCTACTTCTATTCTTTGATCGCAACAACTTTCTTAGGATATACCGCTATCCCTTGATTGGATACAACATGCCCTAAAAATCGAACTTCTTTCTCCCAAAAATGACACTTACTGAACTTAGCGTTTAACTGCTGCTCTCTCAAAGTCTGCAATACAACTTTCAAGTGTTCTCTGTGTTCCTCCTCATTCTAAGAATACACCAGGATATCATCTATGAAAATAATCACAAACTTATCTAGATATGGTTGAAAAATTCTGTTTATCAAGTCCATGAAATAGGCAGGAGCATTGGTCAAACCAAAAGGCATTACAGGAAATTCGTACAACCCATACCAAGTCTGAAAAGCAGTAAATGGTATACTTTCCTCTGACACACCCATCTGATAGTAACCCGTTCTGAGATCAAACTGAGAGAACATGGCTGCCCCCTTTAACTAATCAAACAAGTCATCAATTCTAGGTAACGGATACTTGTTCTTGATAGTCACCTTGTTTAGCTCTCTGTAATCTATGCACATACGGAGAATGCCATCTTTCTTGGAGACAAAGATCGCGGGTGCTCCCCACAGGGAGTTACTTGAACGTATGAACCCTTTCTGAAACATTTCTTCTAGCTACTTCTTAATCTCCACAAGCTCTTTAGGTCCCATTCTGTATGTCGCCTTAGAAATTGGTGCAGTTCCCAGCATTAAGTCAATGCGAAATTCTATTACCCGTCGAGAAGGAAGTCCAGGTATCTCCTGGAATACATCGTCAAACTCACGTACCACATCTACCTCACTAATATCCTGCTTAGGGATTTCTACCGAGCACAAAAAACTCGTCATCACCGACTTTTCTCCGTCGCTAGAAGCGTGGGAAAGCTGTGGCATACCAAGAATATCTATATTTACAGTCTTTCCAGTACAATCTAGAGTCACAAAGTGTTTTCGCAAGCAATCCATACCCAAAATAATTTCAAACCCCTCAAACCCTAACACAATTAGGTCCGCATACAAGACTCTACCCACAAAGTCAATCTCAAAATCATTACACATCTCATAAAGAGTAACTGCCCTTCTAAAGGGGTCTCAACACGAATAGGTGTAGACAATGAGGTAGCTATAAGGTGTTCTCTTTCTACAAACTATCTAGATATAAACGAATGAGATGCACCAGTATCAAAAAGTATTTAATGGGTTCTTGAAAGAGACTAAAAGTACTTTGCAGCCACCACCTTCAAGTTAAACATACAAAAAGAATTCGTTCATAAATACTTAGAATAAATTTAACCACCAAACTAAACTAGCTAACCCATGTTTCCACAATCTGAGGATCACCTAAACTCTCATAAGTCTAGGGTAACCTAGAGCTCTGATACCAAATTGTTACACCCCAAAATTTAGACAATTAAATATTGAATTAGAACTAAATCCCAATCAATATTCCATCATCCAAACCCTAGGGGTGAAATAGAAAAACTAAACGCCAACCAAACCATCCACCATAATTTCATAACTAACCAATACCGTCAACATTAAAGTAACAATAAATTGTCAAAATAACTTAAATAATGTATGGTTACAAACCATGCTAAATTATCCCAATACTAAAGTCAAAAAAAAAAATACATAAACTAATATAAATCCTAAGCTGAAGAAAACAAAAGAAATCCAAGAGATATGTCCAAAAATTATAGAAATTCCACATCACCACCGTAACCCCAACTAATGCTACAAAGGAAGCTCAACTGCGCTCAAACAGAACGCACCCAAGTTGCCAAAAGACAAAACGGGTCAGTATATAGGTATACTGGTATGAGTATAAGATTTAACACCCACGTGTATAAAAATGCACCGTTTCATACTTAAATAATTCGAATTGACCAAAACTCAAAGAACAAAAGTTGTACAGAATCAAATTTCCCAAAAGGATATATGCGTACGAATTTAGTAGAAACTGAATAGGTTGAGAAAAAAACTTGATAGAAGAACCTAGACGAGTTTCAACCGAAAAATCTGAAACTGAAAATGAACAAAAACTGTCCTAAGATAATTTTTTTCGGAAACGTTCAAAACACGAAAAGTGTGCAGAATAATGTTTTACTTTAGTTTTTTGCGAAACTAATAAAAATGAGCTCGTTTCGTGAGTTAAAACATCCTCTAAAATCTGCATTGCTAAAATAAATCAAAACTACAATAACCAAAATTGTCCGATTATAAGTTCCAATCGATCTTTTTAATAAAAAGTTAAAACACAAAAGTTGTCTAGAATCACGTATACATGCCTCTGCTCAAATTATATAATTTATCGAGATCGATTCCTATTTTTCAAGATGTACAAATCAATACAAATCACATTATACCAATAAACTCATAATTAAATTCTTTGTACCTTAACTCCACCACTTCGGCCCTCCACTTCCGGCCTACACATATATCCCATGTGCCTCCCATATACCTAACACCGCTCCGAAGCCAAACTTACATGGGGGTATCGTCCTAAGTTTGACCCACACTCTTCGGATGGTTAGCATATACGTATGCGCATAAATCAAAGCACTCGTCTACTCATGAGAACCAGGCAACAATATTATATACACAACATCTCACTCATGAGAATAAACATAGCAATGCCAAGCCTAAGGTATTCAAATAAATCTCATAATTCTCACTTCTTCTTTTTTTCCATACACTCTTTCTCACCAACACTCAAATAAAACAACAATCCATAGAGTCATTGTGGAGTGTAAGGAATTTATCTATGGGTTCCTAATTTATTTTAATTTCATATAACCATGAGTGTGATTACAACCATAAAATAAATCCATATAAAAACCCTAAACTTGGCATACACAACTAATCAAAATAATTAAAATCAATCAATCAACTAAAAACCCTAAACCTTACATACACAACTAAACAAAATAATTCAAATCAATCAATCATCTAAAAATCCTAAACCTTACATACACAACTAAACAAAATAATTAAAATCAATCAATCATCTAAAAACCCCAAACCTTACATACACAACTAATCAAAATAATTAAAATCAATCTATCATCTTTATATAAACACAAAATCAAACTAACATCAAATAAATATAAATAAATAAATAAAAACAACGAATTAAACATAAATAAAGAGAAGTGGGTGTTTTACTCACACTATTTTTTTGAAGATCAAAGAATCACTTAAGAGAATTAATGGAGCCACCAAAATAAAACCCTAACTGTTTTCTTCCTCTCCTTTCTCTTTCACACACACAGCCGCTAGACCTCTCTTATTCTTGATCTCTCTCTCTCTCTCTCTCTCTCTCTCTCTCTCTCTCTCTCTCTCTCTCTCTTCCCATGGCTTTTTCTTTGCTGCCACACCTCTCTTTCTTTTCTTTTCTTTTCTTTTCTTTTGATTGATTCCTAATCCTATTCTAACTTAATAACTATTATAATATATTATATTATATAATACAACATAATTATAATATATATAAATATAAATATAAGATTATATATATATATGTATAACACCACTTTTTTTATAACAAATATAAATATATAAATATATGGATTAATTAAATAACACATTAAATTAATTAAATATCACATTAAATTCTCATGTGACTACACAATTAATAAAGCCCAAAAAAATAAAATAAGATAATAATAATCATAATAATAATAAATAATGACTTAAGAAAATTAGGGTCGCTACAGTCCAGCTCAGGACCATCCTGCAAATCATCTACGACCCTCATGCCTGTAGGAGGAGGATGTGGAACATCAATGTTAGCCATGCCCCGAGTTTGACGGATGAATCTCTTCCCCAGGTAATATGCTCTGCCAAAGCGGCCCTCAAGCAGGATCCTCAACATGGAAGCGTGCCAAGCAGCGGTATAGGTCACCCTCGACACGTGCCCCCCTACGGGTGCCAGTCTGTAGACACCCTATTTTTGACCATCCTCAAGACTTGGATGTCATCGTTTGTGCACTCGGTGATTGTGCTAGTTTGTCTTCATTTGAGCGCCCGAAGTCCTTGGCCGAACGCCCTGACTTTGAGCCTTGAACCTTGACAGTTTTATGCTTATTTTTGGACCAAGAGCTTGTTGCCTCTTGCCTGGAAGAGTGGGGTGACCTGTCGGCCAGCCCTAGACCTTGTCAACCACAGGTTCTGCCTGTCAGCCACTAGTGGTGGCCGACGGCCATTTGTCTCCTTTTTTATATATTTGTTTGCCAGCTGTGCCAGCTGTTTCTCACTGAATTGCATCTCCATACACATGTATGGAGCGATGAATTGAAGCCCAAACCTTGATTTTCTATATATTGGTTGTGCTCTCCCCCATTTGGAGGGGTTAGAAATTTTGGACCAAAAATCTCTTTCTCTCTCTCTCTCTCTCTCTCTAGACTTCTTTCTCTCTCTTGTTATTTTGCATACACTTACTTAGTTTCTCTACACGTTTGCACATCAACCCTTAACCAAACACTCTCACCTTTGAGCTGAGGTCCCTTGGAGCTTTGTTTGAGCCTTGGAAAGGGATTTGAGCTTGAGTTGGTGGCTGAATTGCACTTTGCTTCAAAGATATTGCACTAACCTCATCTAAGCTTATTGTGCATACTTGATTTACCATCCTTTTCAACTGTTTTATGGGTATTTTTGAAGTGTGAAAAACTCTATTTTTGAGGCATAAAAATGGTAGTTTGAGTCTTTGTGAGTTGAGGGGTTGTTCCCTCTTTTTGTTCCTTAGCTTGTGAAGCTTTTTGTGCCATCTTTCATCACCTTTAAATCAAAAAATTTGGGCCTTTGAACCACTGAAAGTCAGAGTTATTTCAGTGAAAAAAACCATCCTTTGAAGTCCAAAATTGAAGGGGTTAGCCTCCCCTCCTTGTTGTCTTGCTTGCATGCCTAGTTGCCTCATAAGTTAGCATATTTTTGTAGCTTATCTTAGCCTATTTCCAGCATGTTTTTACCTCTAATTTGGGCTGCTTTGGCTCTATTTTGGGTTGTTTGTGTTGTATGAGTGGTCTTTTTCATAGTTGTAGTGTAAAGGGCTTCACTAGTTTGGCATTTTAGGCTTTTAAACATGAATTGCTTGAGTTGCTTGCATGTTGTGGTACTATTTTGCATGTAATTTCAGCATCATAAACTCTATCACATACTCCTTTGTTTCACTCTTTCATTTATTTTGAAAGTGGATTTAAACCCCTTGTTGGCTTGAGTGTGAAATTGAGACATTCATGCTTAATGTTTTAATCCCCTTGGGGGTTCATTATCAACGGCATGAAGTCTCTTTCATGCCCGAGGCACTTGCAGTTTAAGCCCACTTTCCATTAGAGAACACTAACTTTTGGACTAATCAATTAAAGAATAGATTGGTAATTTAAAATGAGCAAACAAAAATGAACAAGTAAAAGAGGCAAGATAAAGCATCTTTCGTGCTACATTGCATGTGTTCGGATTGGACGTTAATTTGAACATGAGGAAAATGGGACGTTTCATACTCAAAGTGATGAAACGTGCCACTTTCCTTGGTCACCATCACCCTTGATCATGCATGATAGGGTGGTGGTTTTGTTGAGTCTTGTTTTACACTCATTAAGTTTGTACAAGCTTGGTTCCTTAGCCATCATGCATGTAAAATGCTTGGTTGATGGTTTGAGGGCTAAGAGTTGCACTCCTCTGAACTTGTGTAATGATAAGGAGAGTAACAGTACATACAAACCTTGAGAATACATTGCTTTGCCCCTGTTTGCTCTCTGTTGCAGCAAAAGAGGAAGTTCAGGGAAGGGGTGGTCAACCGGCCACCAATGGTAGCCGACGGGCCATCAATAAAGAAGGTTGCTCTGTGTGCTCTTGAAGGGGATCGGAAGTGTTCTGGGAGTTTACACAATTTTCAGTGGTCAAATATGTGCAAACAGAGGCTGCAATGTCAAGGCGGTGGCATTTTCGGGAGGAGAATCCGAGCATTTCTGCATCCCTCGCCCCTCGAGGCCGTTTAATTGCTTTATTAGTTAGTGGTAACTAATTAATTCATTTACTTGTTTTGTAATTAGTTAGTTGAAGTGTTTAGCTAATTAATTCATTTTGTAATATTTAATTAACTTAGTATAGTTAGTTAAATATCGTGTTCGTAATATTGATTAGCTAGAATAGTTAGTTCGTTTTGTAATAGTTAGCTTAATTAGCGTAGCTAGTAAGCTTATTCATTCAGACCCTCCTTCGCGAGGGCGCAATGTTGTAATAAGTGTGCATGCGTGTGTGCATGTCTTCCAACCCCACGTCTTTCTCCCTTTTTGTTTAATCGCTTTTGATGGTTAGATTAGGGATATTTTCATATTTGTCTCGCATGCACCGAGGCTCGGCGCATCATTTAAACTGCATTGCAATTTCAATACCTTCTTTGAATACGTATTTCAATAGCATGTTGTTCAAATTGATTCATATGCCATATTAGTAGCCGAGCCTATTAATCGCATTATTGCATGTATTGCATTAGGCATCTTGTATAGTTAGGATCATGCATCTTTCTAACTAGCTTTTGTTTTCGCTTGGAGTACTCGATGAGTTTTATGTTTTAGCATACTTGCATGAGTGTGATTGCCACATTACCATGTTTCGAATGCTTGCCATGAGGCTATGTACTTAAACACTAAACTGCATGAATGCCTGTGGATGAAGGCTTGATTGTTTGAATTGGAACAATTCAACAAATGTGCGTTTTAAGCCCACTTTGTTGTGGCAAAATCCTGTTGTAAGCCCACTATGTTTGGTGAAAAATCCGCATCTTTAAGCCCACTTGAGGGTGGCAAATTCAAACAATTTTCGTAGACAAACGTGAGTTGAATTGTTCCAAGTCTTGTGACTAGTCTATACTTGCTTGTATGCATCACATAATAAAGCTAGTTTAATAACCGGAATAAGAACACATAATGTTTATAAAACAATATATCACGGTTAGTAGAGGTCGATCTTTGATCGAGCAAACGGGTGTGCTCATTTCAAGACCTTCCCCTCTCGTACTCAAGTTCTCGAGCTGAGACAACTTTGGTCATGACAGACACATGGCCTTTGGCACGAGTCAGGGTTTCCTAAATTTCTGAAAAATATAATATTTAGGTGGCGACTCTGTAATCTAGCAAAGCAGTCCATTTTTGGCATTTTTGATTTAAAATCAATTTTCCAAAAAGGCTTGCCAAATTTGGACTCTTTGGTGTTATCAGTTTCACATTGCACTTTGTGAGATTAGATTCAAAATCGCGGGAGTCCGAATGTGAGGCCTTCTTTTCAAACCCTTTCCGAAATGCGGGGGCATAGAAAAAGGCGAGCCCATAGTTTCTGGCGGCTCTACTGGGGACTTAGAAAACTTGACTCGAACTCATGATATGTTGTTTTATCTACACTTATGTGTTTCTTTGCATTTGCTTTTCCATCGGTGTGCCTAAGTCATAGTGTTTGCCATCTGCTATTCCTAAGCGGTTCGCTAGAGGCTTGCTTGGAAAAGCTTGCCAAAAGGCTGACCGGTTGCGGGCTTTGCCACGATGGGAATACAATCCTCGGATCTGGACTACTGCTGTACCGTTTGATCCTCCTTTTACTTCTCGGTGTTATGTGTGAGAGGTATATTAGGTGGTGTTGCCGAGGTACCCTTTTGACCAATCGACCTAGTTGCATATCGGAAGCCATAGAGACTGTTCTAAACTAGGACAGGTTACTCACTCGAATGCAGGGATTGTATGAAACTGCTTGTTTGCATAATGAACCCCTAGTTCCTGACAAAATTAGGACAGGATAACCCTACCCCATCATAGGGGTGTTTTGGCTTTCACTTGCTTGATACATACTTTTAGAGTGAAACTCTACAGGAATGTATGTATCAGTTGCAAGTCTAGGTATCAGTTTGAGGGTATCAGTTTTGATGCAGAAATCAGTGTTTGAGTATGGTTATCCAGATTAAGATTGCAACTGTGTGTTGTTTCTGTCTGAGCCGAGGTGCTGTGCGGTTTCTAATTTTTGTTTCTTTTCTTTGCTTTATTTTCTTCTTTTTTTTTTTTTTTTTTTTTTTGCAAGGTAGTTTTTTCACCATTTTCAGATGAAACAGTTACCCCCCAAGCACTCTAGACTCGAGTAAGGCAATTTTACCGATATGGGGATCTTGTAAGAGGACAACCAGTGTTTGCTTTGCTATCCCTGATTACAAGACGGAGGAGAGTCAGGCATAACTCACTGGTTCGACAGTTACCTTCATTCAGCGAAGTCTAGTTTTCTACTTCCACTTCAAAAAAAGAGTACACACCAGTTCTGATAAATCAGCACCCCTTAGTCAACATGGAAGAAATGCTCCGCCAACTCCAATAGACTATTGAGAATATGCACCGATGCTGCTTTGCTGTTTAAAATTGCAGCAAAGAAAGTTAAGTTGATCAAGAGGGCTTCAAAGAAGAACAACAACCGCAACAAGCAAAGACTTACTTGATCCACCCCGGTCGGGCTCCCAATACCCAGGATTACAACTAATGTCCAAGAAAATGTGGACATTCCGGCAAAGCCAGCTCCACCCCAGACTTCCAAAGCACCGGTTTACCCAACAGAGGCGCCATTAGAGTTCGAGGTCGACCCTATTGCACTGAAAGTGAGCAAGCTGGAAAAGCTCTTTAAACGAGCTTAGGGAGTCAATTCGATCCCGGATATAGAGGACGGCTATACTAATGTGGTAGTGACATTGCCAAATAGGTTTAAAATGCCACATATAGGCCGCTTTGATGGCTCGAGTGATCCCATGGTCCACTTGCAGCTATTTTCAGACATTCTATGGCCGATGGGCCTGTCTAGACTACAGAAGTTATCCCTCTTCGACCGGACCCTGTCGGGTATCGCCGCCATTTGCTATGCTAAACTTGAAGACTCTGTAAAGTGGAATTGGGAAGAGATGGATGAGGCCTTTATTGCTCAATATTTCTACAACACACAGATCGAGGTCACAACTCGTGATCTCGAAGCAACCCGCCATGAGTCAAAGGAGGGACTCTCCAATTTTGTAACCCGATGGAGGGCCAAGGCCTCCATGATGACCATCCGACTGGCTGAAAAGGACCAGATCCAAATGGTGGTCCGTAACCTGCAACCGAGACTGCTACAGAAGATGATAGTCTTACCTCTGTCTACATTTGCCGACCTCCATGAAATAGGGGTGCAAATAGATGATGCAATGAAGTAGGGTCTGATAGACCACGAGAAAGGGCAGCCTAAGAGGGCTTTCACACGCAGTTCCAATGCGACTACAAGTAGTAGCGCAGCTGCAAGACCTTCTGATGTGGGTATGGTTACTACCACATCGAAAACTGCCAACCCCTTTGCTGACACGGCCAATACACCCCCCCCCCAAAAAAACTTCTAGCCATTAGGCCCGAGGCTAGAAGGTTTTCACCCCACTCTATATGTCTCTATCTGCAGCCTTGAGGGTCTTGATCAAAAAAGGGCATTTAAAACCGTTAGAACAACACCCATTGCCCGATCCTCTCCCTCTTAAACATAACCCGGCTAAGTATTGTGCCTTTCACTAATAGCATGGTCATGATACCGACCAGTGCTTTAGACTTTGTCATGAGATTCAGGATCTCATTGACAACAAAGTGATAGCGCCTCCCGAAAAGCCCAATGTCACTACAAATCCTCTCCCACCACATAACCAAACCCCTCTACCCCAGCAAATAAACCTTATCCAAGCACTAGTTGTCCCTTACGACCCCAGTATATATATCACCCCCTCCCACCTTCCTATGCTGACACTGTTCATCTGGGAAAGCACAAATTTGTGCATCATGAACGCGTCCACATCCCAACCTAAGCCTAAGGTGGTGACCGTGGTAGATAAAGGCAAGATAGCCTTGGTGGAATATGGGAATGTTAGCTCAGTGCCTGAGGGCTCCGTGGACTCATCTAAGGAGGAATACAACCTATGCCGTTACATTGTGCCAGCCAAACAAGCCAAGCCAGAGATAGAGTTACCAGCAGGGATGGAGGTTAATGTAGTCCAGGAGGGTGGACCAAGCCAAGGATTCGATGATTTAGCCAACCTCGAGTAGGACATCAACAATCTGCAGTTCTTCGATGAGCAGGATTCGGGGGATATGCAAATTAACTGGTTTGATCTGAACGGATCAACAGATAATTCGTGGTGGCTCAGTGACGAGCCTGATATGGATGAGGGATTTCAACCAAAACTGGAACAGCTAGAAGTTGGAACTGCTACAAGGGTCAGAATGGCCGATGACAAGGGAGAGTTGTCGGAGAGCACCAGTACTAAGAATTTTGCTCAGGAATTGAGTAGTGTTAGTACAGTTGATATAGAGCAAGAGGCCGCACTAAAGTAGTTTGAACAGGAAAGAGCCAAGAATAGTCAAAAAGCTAGAAAAGCCAAAGGCCCGGTGAGGAATGATTGTGATGTGGATGTGGGAATACTTACAACGGAACCAGATAATTGTCTGTCAATTGCCAAAGGAATATGGTGAGAAGATAATGTCCTGCATCTTGCCCACACCGATGAAGATTGGGGACAGAATTTGCCAGACGATACTTAGTATTCTGAGGAAGTGGACCACATGACTAGGAGCGGGCAGTACTTCAAGCCCCCGCACCTAGACCAACCAGAAGCATCCAGAAAGGACAAAGAGGCTGAAAAACAGAAAGAGAAATTGTTAGAGAAAGAAGTTGTACCGAAGCAGCTGAAGAAGATCCAAGCGGACATATCTATCTGGGGGTTGCTCATGGCTTTGTGTGTGCACCGGCAAGCCGTCCTATTAGCAATGGATAAGGCCAAGTTGTCTATCGACACGACTCCAGAGCAACTGGTGGGACTTATCTTCCCAGGAGGTGTTGCGTCATCTTTGACCTTCTCGGATAAAGAATTGCCGCCTGAGGGCTTTGAGCATAACAAATTGCTATACATCTCAGTTGAATGCAGAGAAAAGTGGGTGCCGGTTCTATTGGTGGACACTGGGTCCGCAATTAATGTTTGTCCGTCTCGCACGGCCTATGTCCTTAGCTTGAAGCCAGCGGGTTTTTTACCAACAACCCAGGTGATCCGGGCTTACGACAACACAAGTCGAGAGATGATGGGGACAGTTCAAATCAGAACACAGGTTGGCCCGGTGCAACAGCATATTGAGTTTCATGTCCTGGACGTTCTGGCCACTTTTAACTTGCTCCTTGGATGGCCGTGGCTACACCAAGTAAAAGTTGTCTCTTCCACTCTTCATCAGATGTTGAAGTACCCTCTTGGAAAAGGGGTAGCCATTGTGTTTGGAAATTCTTCCATACATCCTCCATCGGAGGTCACCACACCAGTACTGGAGATTGTACACGGCAATGAGGATGTTTTCCTGTCTAGATTTACCTTGGCTGAGGCACGGGTTGTGCAAGATATTTTGGCTATTGATGAGGGGTTGTATGTCAGTGCTCAATCAGTTTACCTCATGAACAAGCTACAACATATACCTGGGATGGGATTAGTAAAGAGCAACCGAAAGGGCGTTACGAAGTGCCACATAACCCTCATGCCTTTGGCTTGGGCTACATGCCTACCAAAGAGGACTGGGTGAGAAAAGGAAATGAAATGACAGGAAGAGCCAAAGCTAAGCAAAGTGGGAAGCACTATGAGCTTGTACATAGACCGATTCAGGGAACTCTCAACGGCCGGTTTGTCCGGGAAGGAGAAGATTTCCCATTTTGCGGGTTTCCTGAGCTATACTCTGAGAACTGGCGTTTGCCTTGCTTTGAGATTTTCTTCGACCTACAGCTGTAAGAGGATGGGGCCACAGAGGAACAGACTGACTTTCTAGTTGAAGCAGAACAACTTATAGAAGATGAGTCCAATAGCAGTGAACTTGAGATAGGAGCAGTGTTGCCTTGTCTCCTTTCGGATCCTCAGATCAAACCGGAAAGCTCGAGGGGTGACTTCACCGTTTTCATGATCAAAGATCAATTAGGTGTGGACCCTTTCGGTGGTATTTTGGATGCATCTAACACACCATTTCTTACTTGGCAGCTAGAAGAGGGCTTTTTGTCCAACAGTCCTGAATTAGGTAGTGAGTCAAAATCTGATTCCACAGAGTCTGTGGAGTTGAAATCAGGTTCCAGTTCTTCTGAGTCAGAGTCCGGTATTCCTGAAGTTGATAACCCGAATGCCGTTGTTTTGTCCATGTCATCTTTTTCCTTTTCTTTTGAGCCAGTTGTAACCGAGGAATTGGATGGGCTAAAACTTTTCAATGTGAATGATACCACTGCAGTTCCCGAGTACTTCTCTGTGCCACTTGTATATTGCATTGATCATGACTTTCAAAATTTTGATAAAAACGACGAGGAAGGAATTCCTCTGGTTTTGAAACATCTGATTGATCGAGAGGATGAGAGGTTTGTAAAACCCCTTGTTAATGAAATCATTTCAATTAATGTGGGTACTGAGAAGGATCCACGTCTGGTCCAGATCGGGTCCACGTTGTCTTCGGAGGAACGCTTGCGCTTAGGCACTTTATTAAAAAATTTTGAAAAAAAATTCCGCGTGGTCCTACGAAGACATGCCTAGAATTGATCCTGAGATTGTATAGCATCGGATCCCTCTTGACTCTAAGGGCCGACCCATCAAGCAGAAGCTTCAAAGAATATGCCCAGATTGGGCTTTGAAGATTAAGGAGGAGGTCACTAAGTAGATAGATGCAGGGTTTTTGCTAGTATCTAAGTATCCTACTTGGTTGGCCAACATTGTTCAATGCCAAAGAAAGATAGCAAAATTTGGGTGTGTCTGGATTTCAGATATCCGAACAAAGCCAATCCGAATGACGACTTTCCTCTACTGCACATCGATGAATTGGTGGACTTCACCGCAGGCCATGTGTTGCTTTCCTTTATGGATGGATTTTTCAGGCATAACCAGATCTTGATGGCACTCAAGGATAGAGAGAAGACTGCCTTCACCATGCCATGGGGAACCTACTATTACATGGTGATGCCGTTCGGTCTGAAAAATGTTGGGACTACTTATCAACGAGCTGCAACCACTATCTTATACGACATGATCCACAAAGAGGTTGAGGTGTACGTGGACGACATGATTGTTAAGTCCAAGGAAAAAGAGGGCCACTACACTGCCTTGAAAATTTTCCGACGGGTCAGAGAATCCATAGAAGTGTACATTTGGCGTAACAGCAGGAAAAATGCTGGGGTTCTTGATTACGCAGAGGGGCATCGAGGTCGATCCTTCCAAAATCAAGGCCATCCTAGAAATGCCACCACCAAGGACTGAAAAAGAGGTGCGAGGCTTTCTAGTTAAAGTGCAATTCAAAAGATGGTTTATTGCAAAATTAACCTTGACTTGTGAACTACTATTTAGTCTCTTAAAGAAAGGAAAGAAATTTCAATGGGATGACCGATGCCAATTCGCTTTCGACCAGATCAAGTAGTATCTTCAGAACCTGCCTGTGTTGTCGCCGCCAGAGCTGGGGAAGCCGTTGATTTTGTATCTGTCAGTAACCGACACGACTATGGACTGCATGCTTGCCTAGGAATCTAAAGATAGAGTGGAGAAAGCCATCTATTACCTGAGCAAAAAGATGTTGGACTACGAGACCCGTTACACCCCTTTGGAGAAGGCTTGCTTAGCTTTGGTATGGGCCATTAGGAAGTTGAGGCACTACCTGTTAGCTCACTCCGTAATTCTGGTTTCGAGATTAGATCCCATCAAATATCTTTTTGAGAAACCAGCGCTTACGAGTAGGCTAGCCCGTTGGTTACTTCTTCACTCCGAATTTCATTTGAAATATGTGACGCGCAAGTCTGTCAATGGGAGAGCGGTAGCTGAGTTCCTGGTAGATCACCCAGTGGAAGGAGACAAGGCAGTAGAATATTTGGTCCCAAATGAGGCTATTCTACAGGTTGAGGAAGAGATTTGGACCATGTACTTTGACAAAGCGTCTAAATAGGAAGGGCCAAACACGCCCTTACGAATCGCACAAAATCACATTTCAATTAAACTTTTCAGATGACTCTAAAAATTGTGCTTATCATAAATATGTCATCTATTCTGGTTTCTGAAGCCTCTAAGGCCTTCAATTTGCAGTATAAAGTTAACCACCCAAATGTGCATTAACGAATCAGACGAATTAGATTTTCAATTAACTTTTCCAATTAGTTCTAAAAATTCCCATTAACATAACCAAACACTAAATTTTGATTTCTGAACCCATAAAGGTTGGTAATTTAAATTTTAAAGTCGTAACTCAACAGATAATTTCTCAATTCGAACAGATATCACTAACTTAAAATGCATTTACCCACAAGGACATAAAAGTAATTTCGAATACAGATTTTGGGGTTGTTACAGTAATGAAACATCTAGATGCAAATGTTAGGCAAAGAAATGCTACAGCAAAATTATACATAAGCAGGTAAACACGAACCAAACCACATTTCATGCAAAAAAAGTGAATTTAGATAGCTTTAAAAAAATGAATTTCCAGGGTTTCGAGATAAATGCACTATTCCCGCTGAGTCATACCCCACTGTGTTTTCCATTCCTTCATGTCGCAGCTAGATGTTGGAACCCAGTTACACATATGTTTAGCTTCGGGGGGCAAGAGATGTGCCCTACAATTGAAGAGTTCCAGGTTTTGATGGAATCCAGGCGTGACGAGGAAATCTTGCCCCAATCCCGTTTTGGCCATATCCAAGCTTTAGGACGGATGTGTGGACTCACTTTACATGATGCCCGATCTTTGGTTCACAATGGGGAGTTGGAAATTCCCAGCTTGATTCATTGGTTTTCTGATACCAGCGACCACGGTAATCATCTCTGGCAAAGTTTTCGGCAACATGCCCTCTGCTTGTGTATATTGGCCCATTTTCTTCTTGCCCCTAGTTTCAAAGGGTCTAGCATCCGCTTGATCAAAGTTGCCCAAGGCTTGAAAGAGGACAAGAGCAATTTTGGCTTGACACTAGCCGAGACTTTAATAGGCTTGGATGCTTTCCACCGACAAGAGACAAACAAGTTTGCAGGAAGTCCACTACTCTTACAAGTAATGTTTCCCATCCTTCTCATATGTGTTTCTCACATCACTCGGCCCTCAGGCTTTATTTTTCTCTCAAAACCCCTTTCTCACTTTTCTCTCCACATACACCTCTCTATTCTTTAATCTCTCTTATTTTTCATCCCTCCCTAGGTATAGCTCATGGACAGGTTGAAAGTAGTGGACTCTTGCCCTGCATATTCAGCACGAGGCTATTTCTTTCGCCAACGGCTAGTTGATTTGCCAAACGAGGGATGGTGGTGCCACTGGATGTGCAACAAATCCGCTGTTGACATTGCTTGGCGTTGTTCTTGGTTTGATCTGCCCGAGATGAGCTACAGCATGTCTCAACAACTTGGCATTCAATTGGTTGGATTGACACACTGTGTCTTCTATTTTCCATTCCGATTCAGGCGTCAGTTCGGACATAACCAGACTTGTCCAGAAGAGGGGATAAAGTACCCGACTTCATTTCCAATCTGAGGCTCACAGCTAGCTCACTATCCCACTGCATGGAGGACAAGAGAACTTCTGGCTCCCGCTCTCAATTTCAATTGCGCCCTTTCTAGCGAATACATAGCTTGGCTTGAAGATGAGGCACAAACCGGGCCTACTTTAGCATCAGAAGCTTCCACAAGCTCTGGGAGGGGACGCAAGAACACCTGACTCAGCCGTGCCCCAAGTTTATTGCTTTAATCTTTACTTTCAAGTTTTCCTTTTGAATGTAATAAAAATAACATTGATTTTTATCAAGACTCGGAGAACTCTGTATTGAAATCAATGAAATTAAAGGTTGTGGGTACTGAAAATTTTTCGTTTGGTCCAAAAATGGTCTAAGTTGTAAAAAGATTAATTTGAACCAAATCAACTTTTATTAAAACATTTCAAAAGCATTTTCGATAAGGATCACAACTGGACACACCCAGAATATATCCACGAGATGCACAACCCCGAATCAAATAAACGGAAAATTACCCCTTGTCGGAAGAGCACTGCACTGTAACCCGCTCTGATAGCAAAGATCACAACCGAACTCTTCGATGTAGAAAAGACAAAGATGACCAAAAACAATCACATGGACACAGTTGATTTGGAAGTGTTTATGGCTGGACTTCATAATAAAGTTGCCTACGTATCCCAAAGATGAGAATCAAGCCTTACGTAGTTCGGCTCAAGTTTACTCGGGTATTAACACTCTCCTTTTGCACTCTAACTTTTGCCAAGGCCACCCTTTCTGGGTTTTCAACCTTGCGAGCTTAGTTTTTTTTATTTCCAACTTTTTGTACTCTAACTTTTGCTTAGGTCGCCCTTTCGAGTTTTCGGTCTAGCGAGCCTCTCAAGGGTAGTATTTCTTTAACTTGTCCATGTTGATTGGTTAAAAGAATTCGAGGCCATCTAAGTCCATAAGAATGATAGCTCCACCCGACCAGATAGATTTGATGATGTAAGGACCACTCTAATTAGGTCTGAACTTGCCCCTAGGGTCATGGATGGGAGCTCGGTTGTCTTTGAGCACCAAATCCCCTTCTTTCAGATTCCTGGACTTAACTTTCTTATTGAAAGCCCTGGTGATTCTGCGTTGATAACCTTGGACATGCTACAGTGCTTTCAACCTCCTCTCGTCGAACAGCATTAGTTCTTCAAACCTACTTTGCTGCCAATCTACTTCTGCTATCTGGCACTCAGCCATAACCCGTAGCGACGAAACTTCAACTTCAATCGGCAGAACAGCCTCCATCCCATAAACCAAAGAATATAGAGTTGCCCCAGTAGATGTTCGGATTGATCTCCTGTAACCCCAGAGAGCAAATGGCAGCTTATCTGGCCAGTCCTTGTAGGTTTCCACCTTCTTCTGTAGAATGTGCTTGATGTTCTTGTTGGCGGCCTCAACGGCTCCGTTGGTTTGCAGCCAATATGTGGATGACTTACGAAAAGCCACGTTGTACTTCTCCAACAAGTCAACCACTTCCTTCTTGAAGTGGGAACCATTGTCCAAGATGATCTCATTCAGGACCCCATAACGACAGATGATATTATTCCTGATGAACTTGGCTACGTGTGACGCTTTCAGCATTGCATAGGATTGGGCCTCGACCCACTTTGTAAAATAGTCTATTGCCACCAAGATGTACTCATGCCCGTTTGACCCCTTCAGAGTAACTGCCCCAATAATATCAATTCCCCAGACTAAAAACGACCACAGTGAAGTCATGTTGTACAGCTTCGACGGCGAGATATTCATGCGATTTGCATGGATCTAGCATTTGTGGCATCCCGAACAAAACCAATACAATCTTCCTCTATGGTTGACCAATAGTAATCTTGTTTGAGAATTTTCCAAGCTAGCATCACTCCGCTCATGTGCAATCCGCATTCTCCTCCGTGGATGGCCTCCATTAAGCGCTTCAACTCTTCAGCATCAACACACAGCTTGTGCATTCCCAGATGGCCTCATTTGTACAATTTTTCCCCGCAGATGATAAACTGAGCAGCCATTTGTCGTATTGCCCTCCTATCTTTAGCATTTGCCCCTAGTGGATAAGCCTCTTTTTCTAAGAAGTTCCAGATGTCATGATACCAGGAGTTCTGATCCTGTACTTCATCTATTACGGTGATTAACTCATAAGCCGACACATACCTCTGTTCAATAATGATTGGATGCATCCGGACTCCTAAAGGGATGTCTATCATGGAAGATAGAGTTGATAAAGCGTCTGTGAACCTATTGCTCTCTCTTAATAGATGCATGAAGGTTAGCTTCTCAAACCTGGGAATCAGAACGTCTAGGGTTTGGTGATAGATTTTCATTCTTTCTTCCTTAACCTTCTAGTCTCCTTTTGCTTGAGATATAACCAGGTTCGAGTCCCCAATGACGTCCAACCGTTTTTCCCTTAGTTCTAGGGCAGCTTCCAAGCCATCAATACATGCCTCGTATTCTGCCTCGTTGTTTGATACCTTGAACCGGAGTTTGAAAGCTAAAGGTATGTAGGAATTGTTGGGTGCTATCAGTAACACCCTTATCCCATAACCGTACTGGTTAGACACTCCGTCAAAGTACATAGTCCAAATCTCTTCTTCAAGCTGCAGAATAGCCTCATCCGGGAACAAATACTCTCCTACTTCGTCTTCCTCTAGTAGGTGATTAGCTAGGAACTCCGCTACCGCTCTCCCCTTCACAGACTTGCGAATCATGTACTTCAAATCAAATTCGGAGAGAAGAAGCAATCAACGGGCTAGCCTACCCGTAAGTGCTGGTTTCTCGAAGAGATATTTGATGGGATCTAATCTTGAAACCAAAATTACGAAGTGAGCAAATAGGTAGTGCCTCAACTTCCTGGTAGCCCATACCAAGGCCAAGCAAGCTGTAGACACCCCATTCTTGACCGCCCTTAAGACTTGGGCATTACTAATGGTTTACTTGGTGGTAAAAGGTGTGTAGGGCAAAGGTTCAATTTCTTTGACAATGAGAGAGACAAATCTCAACTTCACACCCCATTTTGGACCAAAGCTATTTTGAATGGTTTTTAGACCTTAAAACGCTCTCTTTCAAAATATTTTTGAAATAAAGTTTCTACAATGTTCCGAGGCTCACATTTTGTCAAATAATGCGCTTTTCGATAAACCGAGCAAGGACAAAGTGGAAATGAATGAAAGAGAGATGAAATCTTTGAAAAATCTTTCAAAACACCTTATTTAGGGGTTTGAAGTTGAAGAAAAGAGGAGAAGAGGGGAGAAAACAAGTTGGAGAAGAAGTTTGGCATGAATCCGGGTGGAAGAGAGTCCAGCAGCCCTCGCTGAATCGGGCCTATTCATCTGCATACTTGGATTTTAGCTATGAGGCCACCACCATTGGAAAGCTAACTTCTGGGGCTTCACTCTGGACACCCACCGGCCACTTTTTAGCCTTGGCAGCACCTACCGGCCATCAATTTGGCCTGCCAGCCAAATAAGTAGCAGGCTGGCCAAAAAAAGTAGCCGGCCGGCCAAATATTTGGCTGATTGCCTCCTTTTCTGGTCGATACCATCTCTTTGCCTTTTTCAAGCATAATGCATACCAACTGTGCCAGCTAGAGTGCACAGACCCTCTCCCCCGAGCATAAGTGTGGTTGTTTTGCCCCTTTTGCACCCTTTTGGTCTAGCTTCTTGAGGAAGCTTGGACCTTTGTCTTAGCTTCCTCAAGAAGCTTGCCGGTATCGATTTCCTCGAAGCCTTGGCCCCCTTGCCCCCTTTGACCCTTTTCTTGTTTATCTTCTTTGAGAAGCTTCAAGCCATTCCATTGCCTATATAAGCAAACCCTCTCCTTCTTTGAGATGGTTCAGTAAAAACCAGCCCTAATACATACATATCTGATATATATCACCCTCTCTCTCTATATCTCCCTCTCTCTCTCTCTCTACTTTTGTGTGTGTTTGAGGGCCTAAAGGTGTGTTTTCTTCTTAGTTTTGCACTAAGTCACCTACTACTACACCATACTTTGACTTGGGAGGTCTTGAGGTTTTGTTCTTGGAGCTTTGGGTTGGTTTTGATCAGAAGAAGAGGGCTAAGGTTGCTGTTCTTCAAGTGTTCTTCAAGGGTAACACTATTTGCTTTATTTCCCCCATTCTTGCACTAGTCTTTAACCTATCTTGCATGCTGTTTTGAGCTTAACTATAAACTGAAAAAAGTTTTGTATTTGCATGCTTAAGATGTTTGTTTAAGACTATTTTGGTGTTGGGGGTCATCTCCCCTCTTGCATGCTTGTTTTGGCCTTGTTTTGTGCCATTCTTTGAGACCTTCGAGCAAGCTCTTGCTTGGCCACCTAGCCACAGAAATCCAGTGGATTTTCAGTGGTAGGTTTGCTGTTTTAAGGGCCAAAATCAGAGGGGGTGACCCCCCTCTCCTTGTCTTGTTTGATGGTCTTTTTGGCCTTCCAAATGGACCCTATTTTGCATGCTTTGAAGTCACTTTCCAGGCCTCATTCTGAGGGTTTTGAGGTCTGCCTTGGCTCTATCCAAGGCCCTTTTGGCCATTCTTTATGTCCTTCATGCATGTGAGGAGCAACCCTCCTCAAGGCCTTTCAAGAGGGCCTTTCATTGTATGCTTTATTGATCAATTTCAAGCCCTTTTTGGTGAGTTTTAAGGCTGTCATAATTAATTTCCAGAGTTGGTTTGGCCTTGTTACATGTCCATCATATATGTGCTTAATAATCCCTTATATGGCCCTCTAAAGAAGCTCATCATTTTTGCATGCATTGGCTGCATTTCATTGATTATTTGGATATATTTTGACATGTTTTATTCACTGTTTTTGGCTGGTTTGATGACTTCTCATATGCTTCTTACACTTGCCATGTAAACCATGTTTGCTAGTCAAAGTTGCATGCTATTTTAGTCCATCATGCTAGCACCTTTTGGCCATGCTTTAAACTAGAAATGTGCATGTTTTGGGACTGCCTTGGCTCTATCTTTGTGCTTCATGGTCAAATAGTGCTTGCTTTGTATACTTGTGGTTCAATACACGTGCCTAGCTTTAGGGTTTCGGGGCTTATTTCATGCATCTTGGTTGCCTCATTTTCATCACATGGCCACTGTTTTGGGCCTAGTTGAGGGCTGCCCAAATTAGTTTAAATCCACTCTTTACATGTTGTCACATGTCTTACACTTTGCATGCTTTGATTGCATCA
Organism: Camellia lanceoleosa; assembly: GCA_025200525.1. Taxonomy (NCBI): domain Eukaryota; kingdom Viridiplantae; phylum Streptophyta; class Magnoliopsida; order Ericales; family Theaceae; genus Camellia; species Camellia lanceoleosa. The sequence goes on along the minus strand of JANUSC010000164.1, from coordinate 126,236 downwards.
TGTCTTGCATGTCCACTAGCTTGCATACTTGTTCATTGTTTGCTTGTTTGCATTGCCATGTTGCATACTAGCTCACATGCCTAGGATGCATTGCATTGGCATGCGTGCTTTGCCTCTTGACTTGGGTATGATAGAGGTTGAGCTCATTGTTTGTTTATGTGCATTTCATTCCACATTGAAAATGCACACTTGGTTTCTTGGGCCATCACGCATTGAAATGCGCGATTGGTGGTCCGAGAATCGAGTACCATACCCTTTTGAGTCATAAACATGATAAAGGATGTGGTGGTGCACACATTTGCTTGAAATGCATTGCCATGCCTTGTTTTGCCCTCTGCTGTTGTCAAAACAGGATTCTGCAGGAAGCTTTGGCCGGCCGGCCATCTACAGTGCTGACTGGCCATCCATCAGTGGCTGATGGCTTCACAAGTGGCCGGTGACCACTCACTTTTGGCCGGTGACCATCCCATATGGCCGGTGGTGTCCCCCAACGTCCAAAGAGTGCACCTTGGGACTTGTGCAATTTTCAGAGGAGCAGAGCAGGGTAAACAGAGGCAACTTGTGCATAGCGACAGATTTCTGAGCAAACCCGAACACGCATGCATTGGACCCTCTTCCCGAGGCCTTTTACTACTTTCCTTAGCTTAATTGATTTGTTAATTAATTAGGTGGTCTGTAATTATTTAATTAGCTTGTAGGTTAATATATTTGTATTATTCTTTTGGTCCCTCCGAGCGAGGGCGAATTTGTAATAAGTGTGGGTGAGTGTGTGTATGTCTTCCAATCCCCACTTCTTTCTCCCTTTTACTTACCTGCTTTCAATGGTTGGTACTAGGACATATTTATTTTAGCATACCTTATGCTATGCATGCGTGCATCCATACATTTGTCTTTCATACACCGGGCTCGGCACATCATACTAACTGTACTTGTATTTCAATCCCAAGTTGAGTACTTGTTAGTTGCAGAATTTCACATGCCATCTTTAGGATAGCTAAGCCTATTCTAGTTGCATCCTGTATGTATTACATTAGCCATCTTAACATGAACTAGGATCATGCATATGATTACTAACTAGTTTCTGTTTTGGCTTAGAGTACTAGGTAAGCTTTTTTGTGCTTTAGCATACCGCACGCGTGTGAGTGTTGCCATAATAGCATGATTACCATGAGGCTAGCTGCTTATGTGATATAACTGCTTGAATGCCTGTGGGTGAAGGTTGGATTGTTTGAGTTGGAACAACTCATTGAAATCCGTATTTTAGCCTACTTGCGAGTAGTAAATTCCAAAGCGTTTTCCAAATAAACGGATATGCAATACTTCGTTCCAAATTAGGCGATCTAGTTTATACTTTTGTGTTGTGCGCATCACATAGTAATTCTAGCTAATTAACTGGAATAAGAACACATAACGTTTTCAAAATCGGATATCATGGTTAGTAGAGGCCGATCTTCGGATCGGGCAAGCGGGGGTGCTCATAGCTGACCTTCCCCAATCGTACCCAAGTTCCCGAGCCGAGGCAACTTTGGTGATGACAGACACGTGGCCTTTGGCACCAAGTCAGGGTTTCCTAAATTCCCCCATTAAAAAAAATATTTAGGTGGCGACTCTGTATCTGGCAAAGCAGTCCATGTTTGGCACTCCTTTTCTAAAAATCTGTTTTCTCAAAACGATTTGCCAGATTTGGACTCTTTGGTTCAGATTAAGAACCGTGACAATTTGAGTCCGAGCTGTAGTAGACCCACAAACGAACGGAACGGGGAGTCATCCTCCCGGGGCATTCGAGGACATCTACACAAGCCTTCTCCAGCAAAGTGTAACGGGTCTCATATTCTAGCATCCTCTTGCTTAGGTAGTAGATGGCCTTCTCCACTCTATCCTCAGATTCCTGCGCAAGCATGCAACCCATCGTCGTGTCGGTTGCTAACAGATACAAAATGAACGGCTTCCCAGGCTCTGGCAGTGACAACAGGGGTAGGTTCTGTAGATACTACTTGATCTGCTCAAAAGCAACCTGGCATCAGTCATCCCATTGGAATTTCTTTCCTTTCTTCAGGAGACCAAATACTGATTCACAAGTCAAGGTTAATTTTACAATAAACTATCTTATGAATTGCACTTTACCCAAAAAGCCTCGCACATCCTTTTCAGTCCTTGGTGGTGGCATTTCTAGTATGGCCTTGATTTTGGAAGGATTGACTTCGATGGCCCTTTGTGTAATCAAGAAGACCAGCATTTTCCCTGCTGTGACACTAAAAGTACATTTCTGAGGATTCAGTCGCAACCGATACTCTCTAATCCGTTAGAAAAATTTCTTCAAAGCGGTGTAGTGGCCCTCTCTTTCCTTAGACTTGACAATCATGTCGTCTACATACACCTTAACCTCTTTGTGGATCATAGCATGCAAGATCGTGGTTGTAGCCTGTTGATAAGTAGCCCTAGCATTTTTCAGACAAAATGACATCACCCTGTAGCAGTAGGTTCCCCACGGCGTGGTGAAGGCAGTCTTCTCTCTATCCTTGGGTGCCATCAAGATCTGGTTATACCCGGAAAACCCATCCATAAAGGAGAGCAATGCATGGCCTCCGGTGAAGTCCACCAACTCGTCGATGTGCGGTAGAGGAAAGTCATCCTTCGAACTAGCTTTGTTCAGATCTCTGAAATCCAGACACACCCGAATTCTGCCATCTTTATTCGGCACCGGAACAATGTTAGCCAACAAAGTAGGATACTCAGATACTAGCAAGAACCCTGCATCAATCTGCTTGGTGACCTTTTCCTTGATTTTCAAAGCCCAATCCGGGCATATTCTTCGAAGCTTCTGCTTGACGGGTCGAGCCTCAAGGTCAAGAGAGATCCAGTGCTGTATAATCTCCGGATCGATTCCAGGCATGTCTTCATAGGACCATGCGAAAACATCTTTGAAATCTTTTAGTAAAGCGACCAAGCGCTCGTGTTCCTCCTAAGACAACGTGGACCCGATCTGGACCAGACGCGAATCCTTCTCAGTGCCAACATTAATTGAAGTGATTTCATCAACAAGGGGTTTTACAAACCTCTCCTTCTCTAGATTAATCAAATGTTTCAAAACCAGAGGAATTTCTTCCTCGTTGTTTTTACCAAAATTTTGGAAGTCCTGATTAATGCAATAAACAAGTGGCACCGAAAAGTACTCGGAAACAGCAGTGGTACCATTCTCATTCACTACTTCTAGTTCGTCCAATTCTTCAGTTACAATCGACTCAAAAGAAAAGGAAAAAGACGACCTGGACAAAACAACAGCATTTGGGTTATCAACCCCAGGAATACCGGACTCTGACTCAAAAGAACTGGAATCTGATTCTGACTCCACAAACTCTGTGGAATCAAATTCCGGTTCACTACCTGATTCAGAATTGCTGGACAAAAAGCCCTCCTCAAACTACCAAACGAGGGAGGGTGCGATAGATGCATCCAGAATGCCGAAAGAAGGGCCCACAACCGATTGATCTCCAATCATGGAAACAAATCAGTCATCCCCCAAGCTCTCTGGTGTGATCTGAGGATTTGAAAGGAGACAAGCTAGTGCTGCTCCCATCTCGAGTTCTATACCATCAGACTCATCCTCTATACACTCTTCGGCCTCAGCTGGTAGGTCAGTCTGCTCTTCTGTAACCTCATCTCCTTCCAACTGTAGGTCGAAAAAGATCTCAAAGCTGAGCAAACGCCACTTTTTTGAATTCAGCCATGGCTCAGGGAAGCCGCAAAATGGGAAATCCTCCCCCTCCTGGACAAAGCGGCCATTCAGGGTTCCTTGAATGGACCTATGCACCAGCTCATAGTGCTTCCCAGTTTGCTTAGCTTTGGCCCTTCCTGCCGTTTCCTTCCCCTTTCTTATCCAATCCTCTTTGGTAGGTATGTAACCTAAACCAAAGGTATAAGGGTTGTGTGGCACTTCGGCCAACGCAGCGATGCCCTTCCAACCGCTCTTTCCAATCCCATTCCAGGTACATGTTGCAGCTTATTCATGAGGTAGACGGACTGACATATAACCCCTCATCAATAGCCAGAATATCTTGCACTACTCAGGCCTCGGCCAAAGTGAATCCAGACAAAAAGACATCCTCCTCGCCATGCACAATTTCTAGTACCGGTGTAGTGACTTCCGACGGAGGATGTATGGAAGAGTTCCCAAAAACAATAGCTACCCCTTTCCCATGGGGGTACTTCAACATCTGATGCAGAGTAGAAGAGACAGCTTCCATTTGTTGCAGCCACGGCCGTCCAAGGAGTAAATTAAAGGTGGCCGGAACATCCAAGACGTGGAACTCAATGTCCTGTTGCACCGAGCCAACCTGGGTTTTGATCCGAACTGTCCCCATCACTTCCTGACTTGTATTGTCGTAAGCACGAATCACCTAGGCTGTCAATCCAAAGTCTGCCAGCTTCAAACCAATAGCATAGGTCGTGCGCGACGGACACACATTAATTACAGACCCGGCATCAACCAAGACAACTGGTATCCACTTCTCTTTACATTCAACAGAGATGTATAGTGGCTTGTTATGCTCAGAGCCCTCAGGTGACAATTCTTGATCTATGAAAGTCAAAGTCGGCGAGGCCCCTCCCGGGAAAACCAGTCCCACTAACTGTTTGGGGGTTGTGTCGATAGAGAGCTTAGCCTTATCCATTGCTGATAGGATGGCTTGTCTGTGCACCCGTGAAGCCATGAGAAAACCCCAGATGGAGATGTCTGCCTGAATCTTTTTCAGTTGCTTCAGTACAACTTCTTCTTCTAGCAGTTTATCTATCTATTTCTCAGCCTCCTTATCTTTCACTGATACTTCTGGTTAGTCCAGGTGTGGGGGCTTAAAGTACCGCCCACTTCGAGTCATGTGATCAACTTCCTTGGCGTACCATGTATCATCTAGCAGATTCTGTCCCCAATCTTCATCCATGTGGGCAAGATGCAAATCATCACCTTTCCACCACATTCCTTTAGCAACCTACAAGCAACTGTCCGGTTCCATTGTAAGCATTCATGTATCCGTAACACAATCAGTCCCTACAAGACCTTTGGCTTTTCTAGCATTCTGATCAATCTTAATTCTTTCTTGCTCGAACTGTTTCAACACAGCCTTCTGTTCTGTATCGGCTGTACAAACACTACCCAATTCTTGAGCAAAATTCTTGGTACCGGTGCTCTCTGGTAACTTCCCCTTGTTGTCGACCGTTTCGGCCATTGCAGCAATCCTCGTTTCCAACTATTATTGCTTCGATTGAGACCCCTCATCTACATCCGGTTCGTCACTGAGCCACCATGTATTATCCGTTGATTCGTTCATATCAAACTAGCCAATCTGTACATTTCCCAGATCCTGTTCATCAAAGAACTGCAGACTACTGATGTCCTCCTCAGGCTCAGCTAAGTCATCCAATCCCTGGCTTGGCCCGTCCTCCCAGACTACATTAACCTCTGTTACCTTCGGCAATTCCACCTCTGGTCTGGCCTGACTTGTTGGCACAATGTAGCGACAGGGGTTGTTTGCTTCTTGAATTAAGCTCACGAAACCCTCAGGCATACCTTCTTCTACCACAGCCACCACCACGGGTTCAGGTTGGGATATGGACACGCTCATCATGCACAACTCTGTGCTTTCTGGAATGAACAGCGCCGGCTTAGGCAGGTGGGAGGGGGTGATGTATATACTGGGGTCATATGGGATGGCCATTGTTTGGATAAGGTTTACTTGCCTGGGTGGAGGAGGGGGTTGGTTATGTGGTGGGAGAGGATTTGTAGTGACGTTAGGCTTCTCAGGAGGCGCTATCACTTTGTTGTCAATGAGATCCTAAATCTCATAACGAAGTCTAAAGCATAGGTCGGTATCATGACCATGCTACTGATGGAAGGCATAATACTTGGCTGGGTTGTGTGTAGGAGGGAGGAGATTAGGCAATGGGCCTCTAGGGGCTTTAGATGCCTCTTTCTGATCAGGACCCTCAAGGCCGCAGATAGAGACATGTAGAGTGGGGTGAAAACCCTCTGGCCTCGGGGTGGGTACTTTGTAGGTTTTGGGGTAGTTCTGGATGTACCAGTAAAAGAAGTGGCTGTTTTCGGTGTGGTGGTTAGAAGTTCTTGCAGCTGTGTTACTACATGTAGCCGTATTTGAACTACGTGTAAAAGCCCTCTTGGGCTGCTCTTTTTCATGGTCAATCAGACCCTGTTTCATCGCATCCTCTATCTGCACCCCTATCTCATGAAGGTCAGCAAATGTAGGTAGAGGTAAGACTATCATCTTTTACAGCAACCTCGGTTGCAGATTACAAATGACCATTCTTATCTGGTCCTTTTCAACTGGTTGGGTTGTCATTATAGAGGCCTTGGCCCTCTACCGAGTGACGAAATCGGAGAAGCCCTCCTTTGGCTCTTGATGAGTAGCCTCGAGATCATGAGTTGTACCTTGATTTGAGTGTTGTAAGAATATTGGGTGATAAAGGCCTCAACCATCTCTTCCTAACTCCTCTTCACAGAATCTTCCAATTTAGCATACCAAATAGCCGCGATACCCGATAGGGTCCGGCCAAAGAGGGATAACTTCTGCAATCTAGTCAGGCCCATCGGCCGCAGAATATCTAAAAATAGCCATAAATGGACCATGGGATCGCCCGAGCCGTTGAAGCGGTCTATGTGTGGCATTTTAAATGTATCCGACAATGTCACCGCCAAATCTGTATAGTTGTCCTCTATATCTGGGATTGAATTGACACCCTGAGCTCGTTTGAAAAGTTTCTCAAGCTTGCTCACTTTCAGAGTGGTAGGGTCAACCTCAAACTCAAACGGTACCTCCGTTGGGTAAACCAGTGCTTTGGAAGTCTGAGGTGGGACCGGCCCTGCCGGAATGTCCGCATTCTCTTGCACATTAGTTGTATCCCTGAGTATTGGAACCCTGACTGGGGGTGGATGCGAAGTAGAAGCTGCTGCTTGTTGCTATTGCTGTTGCTGTTGAAGCATAGCAATTAGCTACTGCTGGGCTGCTATCTCTGTTTGGTGAGCAGTAACTTTTGCTTGGCGAGCAGCGTCCAGCTACATGCCCTCGATGGTTTGTTGAAGTTGGCGCATTATATCCTCCATGTTGTCTGAGGGGTGCTGATCTATCAGAACCGGTGTGTACTCTCTTTCTGAGGTGGAAGCAAAAAACTGGGCCCAACTGTGCACAGGTGACGTAGATAGTGACCGCTGAATTGGCAACTATTGAACCGGTGATCTATGCCTGACTGTCCTCCGTCTCGTAACCGGGGGTAGAGAAGCAAATACTGGTTGTCCTCCAATAAGATCCTCAGATCAGTAAATCCTCCTGACTATGGTCTAGAGTGCTCAGGGGGTAACCGCCTCGTCGGAAGCAATTGTGAAATACTACCTTGCAAAAAAAAAATAAAGCAAAAAAGAAACAACAATCAGCAAATGCACAGCACCTCGGCTTAGACAAGGACAACACACAGTTGAAATCATAAGCTAGACAATCTATGCTCTAACACTGATTTATGTCCCAAATTTCTACCTCAAAACTGATATCCTCAAACTGATACCCTGACTTGCAACTGATATATACATTCCTGCAGACTTACACTCTAAAAGCACATATCAAGCAAATAAGAGCCAAAACACACAAGTGGTTTCAAACAAATCCTGCATTCGGGTGAACAACCTATCCTAGTTTGGAACAGTCTCTGTGGCTTCCAATATGCAACTAGGTCGATTGATCAAAAAGGGTACCTCAGCAAGACCACCTAATAGACTTCTCGCACCTAACACCAAGAAGTGAAAGAAGGATCAAACGATATAGTGGTAGTCCAGATCCAAGGCTTGTGTTCCCATCGTGGCAGAGCCAGCAACTGGTCAGCCATACGGCACGCTTTTCCAAGCAAGTTCTCAAGTTCGAGTCAAGTTCTCTATTCTAGCTAATTAATTATTGCAACATAATTGAAAAACTAGCTATGCTAAGCTAATTAAAATACAACACTTGAATTGACTAATTAGCTACGCTAACTAACTAGTAAAGTGATTTAAACGGCCTTGAGGGGCGAGGGACGCATGCATGCTCGGTTGCTCCACCAGAAAATGCCCTTACCTTGCCATCGAATGCCTCTGTTTGCACTTATTTGATCTCTAAAAATTGCACCAACCTCCAGATTGCCTCTGCTCCAACACAGGAACACATTTGCACAAAAATTCACTGGTGGCCGATCGGCCACAAAAAGTGGCTGTCGACCACCTCAACTGGCCAGTCGGCCACCCCCTTTTCTGGATTTCTGCTTTTGCTACAACAGAGAGCAACAGAGGCAAAGCAATGCATTTTCAAGAAATGTGTGTACTGCTACCCTCTTTATCATCTTTCAAGCTCAAAGGAGTGTAGCTCTTGGCTCTCAAGCCATCAACCAAGCATTTTCAATGCATGATGGCCAAAGAGCCAAGCTTGTACAAGGTCAACAACCACCACCCTATCATGCATGATCAAGGGTGACGGTGACCAAGAAAAATGACACGTTTCATCACTTTGAGTATGAAACGTCTCATTTTTCTTGTGTTTTGATTAATGTCCAATCCAAACACATGCAATGCAACACAACTTGCTTATCTTGTTCATGTTTTACTTGTCCAATTTTGTTTACACATTTTACATTACCAAATCAATCTTTAACCGGTTAAGTCCAAGGTGAGTGTCCTCTAATGAAAGAGGGGTCAACCAAAGGATGACTTAAGACATGAGAGAGATCATGCTGTTGGTTAGTAAAACCCCTCAAAAGAGGATTAAAACCATTAAGCACAAGTCTCAATCTCAAGCTTAAACACAACCTTAAGGCTAACCAACCTCAAAGAAAATGGAAAAGTGAAAAAATGAAGGAGGTGGCAGATATTTTAGTGCTAAAATGACATGCAAAATGACACTAAATCATGCAACCAACACATGCAATACATGCTAAAAAGCCAAAAGCACCAAACTAGTGAAGATCACAACACTATAGGCATGCAATACAAAGCTCAACTGACCAAACCAGCTCTAGACAGAGTTAAAATATGCCAAAACAGTGGCTAAAACATGCTGAAATTGAGGTACAAAGGGCTAAAAAAACATGCTCACATGTTAACTTGCAAACAAGACTCAAAACACAACTCTCAAAAGCAATGAAAGAGTGAAATAAATGAGCATATGACAGAGCTATATACATTGAAATTACATGTTAAAAGACACTACAACATGCAATCATTCTAAGCAAAACATGTTAAGAGGCCTAAAATGCCAAGCTAGTGAAGCCATTTGCACTACAACTATACAAAACCAAGCCCACATGACCAAAGCAACCCAAAATAGAGTTAAATCATGCCAAATCAGAGGCAAACACATGCCAAAAATAAGCTAAGTTAAGCTACAAAAACATGCTACCATGTAATGCTAACTAGGCATGCAAGTGAGACACAAGGAGGAGAGGCTAACCCCTCCATTTTTGGACTTCAAAACATGCTTTTTACCACTGAAATAACTCTGAATTTCAGTGGTTTAAAGGCTCAAAAAGTTTGATTTTAACATGCTAAAAGATGGTGCAAAGGCTCACACAAATAAGCAACAAGAAGGGTAGACAACCCCTTAGCACAAAATGGCTTCAAACCATCATGTTAAGGCCCAAAAATCAGAACTTTTTGTAGTAGAAAACTAGGCCCAAAATAGTATAAAGAGATGGCAAAACAAGCATGTACAAAGAGCTAAAATGAGGTAAGTCTTATACCTTTGAAGCACAGCACAAAACAGCCACTCTCTTACGCTCAACCAACCTTCCAACAGCCCAAAATAGGTCCCAAGAGGCCTCGGCTCCAAGGTGGTCCAATTTGGTTAAGGGCTAGTGTGCATATGTGTGGAGAATTCTAACTATCAAGCATAAAATAAGAGAAGAGAGAGAGAGAGAGAGAGAGAGAGAATTCTAGAGAGAGAGGAAGAAATTTGCTCAAAATATCCAGCCCCTCAAAATGGGGGAGAGACCCCCCTACATATAGAAAATCAAGCTAAAGGCTTGTATTTATCCTGATGGCCTTCAGTGAACAACAGCTGGCACAGCTGGCAAAGAAATATCTGAAAAAGGAGAAAAATGGCCGTCAGCCACATTAGGTGGCCGACCAGCCACCTCAACTAGCCGACCGACCACTTCAAGTGGTCGACAAGAGGGAAAAGTAGCCGACAAGGCCCTTCCCCTTTCCAGGCAAGAGGCATCAAGGTTTGGCCCAAAAACAAGCACAAAACAAAAGGGGTTCAGAGGCTCAAAGACAAGGCGTTCCGCCGAGAACTTCAGGAGCTCAAAACAAGCAAAAACAAGCACAATCTTCGAGTGCACAAACGATGACGTCTAAGTCTTGAGGTCGGTCAAAAATGGAGTGTCTACAACTCCCTGCAAATTTGGTAGTCTCTCACCAATGGAAGGCATCTAAGCCCATCAATGTCTCGGCCAACGCCAAACCAATGCAACTCTTGCCCTCTATCAAACCTTCAGCTACTTCGATCAGTCGAATCCTAGATCTACCAAAACTAAGGGCAAGAAGGAAATGTTCCAGCATACACAAACAAAGGGCGTGTTGCCGAAAATCCCACCAAAAAAGATCGCCTCGGTCGTCAGTTTTAGAAAATCGATGAATCAGGCTGGAAACATCCAGTTCTCCATTATGAACCAAGGATCGAGCCCCATGTAAAGTGAGCCCACACATCCGTCCCAAAGCTTGAATGTGGCCAAAATGGGACTAAGGTATGAGTTCCTCATCGCACCGGGATTCCAAAAGTGCTTGAAAGTCATCGATTGTTGGGCATATCTCTTGCCCCCCAAATTAAAGACATATGTGATCGAATTCCAACATCTAGCCGCAGCATGAATGAACGGAAAGCAAAGAGGAGTGCGGCTCAAAGGGAAAATGGCGTTCAAGCCGAAGCCACAAAAATTCACTTTTTTTTAGCCAACTAAAGCAGCTATCCAATCTTGAAGTCTGTTGACGAATAATATCTCCATTTTGAGAGCAAAATATCAAGAACTTGTGATTTGTGCCAGAAAAGTAGTATGGGAGCATTATTTATAGAGTTTGGAAAGAAGTTGAGCATGACACCTAGACAACACTAACTGACATCACACTGATGGCCGGCCGTGCATCATGAGGCCTTACCTTGGCCGGTCTTGAGTCTATGTCTTTGTGAAGCCTAGCCTTTGCATAAATGAATTGCAATTGTACTTTTGATTTTTGTTTTGTTTGTACCAAGTGTTTATCAGCTTTTTCGAGTTGTTTTCATTTTATTTTTTGTTATCAAGTTGTATTTTGTGTTTTGATCGATTGTAAGTTATTATCCGGGTCATAAATCAATCCGAGAGTAAGGCATTTACTGTTCCGAAGATTGCAAAAGCAAAGGTAATGCAAAAATCATATTGCACAAAAGTCATTCAACAAAACTTGCTTTTCATAACTGGTGGGCCCAACCCCGACCATTGTTTTATACAACCAAATAAAAGAAAGCTCTTGAAAAATAAAAGGACAATCCAAAGCCAATTTTATAACTATATAACAAAATGAAAACAAAAGCAAAGTAAAACGAAGTCAGCATCGCTATCAATAGCCCATCCTCGCTCTCTTCCTCCTCGACTGTAGAGGAGGTGCATCGTTGTCATCACTGCTAGCGTCGGCTCAAGCAAAAAAAGATATCAAATATTAGATAAAGTGATCAGGAGTGTACAGTATGGCAAGGATAGTAAGTTACAGACAGAATGTACCTCAATCCTGTGGGTGACTAAGGAAATCTACCTTAGGAATGGCAATTTGAACCCAGCCTGACGGGGACCCGATCCCCTGACCCCGATTTGAGCAGTGTTTTCTCAAAAAATACCCCCGACGGGACGAGGATGGTATTCAAAAATCAATCCCCGATCAGTTTCGGGCCGGGGCCGGGGATAAGTGTCCAAGCCTCGTTCCCGGCCTGACCCCGTCCCGGTCCCCCTCCCCACCCCGATTTGTCCCCGAAGTAAAATTACCATGTTACCCCTCTATATATATAAACCAAACCCTAAAACATTACACTGTCACTCACACGATTTTTCATCCTCTCTCTCGGTCTCTCTCTCTCTCTCTAAAACACTCTCATTACCGCCGATTCCCCCCTCCGTTGTCCTCCTCTCCTCTCTCTCTCTCTCTCTCTCTCTCTCTCTCTCTCCCTCAGACCTGTCACTATCTCTTAGTTTCTCTCTCTTTCCTCGGCTACTCAACACAGCCACAAAACCTCTGCAAATGGATACCATGAAGATCACAAGACCTAGAGATGAGAAAAACGGTGATCCAACGATGACACCATTGCTCCTCATTTCATGGCCGTCGTCTTCTTCGAGCAGAACTCCGGTGATGAAGAACGTTCCTCACTTTAGCTAGTTCACAAACTCACCGGCAGCAAGGTGACTCTGATCTGACTAGATCATTGACAAGTCTGCATAGATCTGAGTTTGTAGGTGCTGTTGTTGATGTTCATGATGATGAAATGAAACATAGTGCTGCTGCTTTGTTTTTTTGTTTTTTTATTTTTTTATTTTTTTATTTTGAAGCACTTGGAATTGATGTCAGATCTGCGATCTGTGGAACACAAACCATCCTCTCTCTTTATCTTCTTTTCTCTTCTTCATATGGGTTTTTTATTTTTATTTTTATTTTAGTCTTTTGTTTGTAAATTGGCCAATGATACAAAATTGGCTAATCTTCTCTATGAGGCCAACACAAACCAATTTTCTCAGTTGCTGTAAACTGTAACTTCTGTCTATGTTGAATCATTAATTTTATAGATATCCCAAATTTTTTATGCTCTTATGTGAGGCTTGTGTGCAATCATGGTAGTTCAAGATGTATTAAGGCTTTTTTTATTTCTTTTTATGTGTGTTGTTCCAATCATGATCTGTTACTGTTGTTTCGTGTTTTTTTTTTTTTTTTGGCTGGGGAATTTTTAGGGTCGGGGAAACCCGATCCCCATTAGGGAGCGGGGACGGGACGGGGGCGGAGGCAGGGATGGTGATAGGTTCCTCATCGAGGATCGAGGCCGGGGACGGGGAAATTTTCACCATCAGGGATCGAGGATGGGGAGTGTGATCTTCGGCCCCGCCCCGCCCCACCCCGTTGCCATCCCTAGTCTGCCTCCTCCATACCATGATGAGTAGTTGGTCGATCGTCCGAAGGAGCTCGTCACCATATGCTCAGGGAATCTGCAAGATAAGAGAAATTGAGAAAAATAGAAAGAAGTAATTGAACAATGAACAGTAATGGCTAAGAATAAGCTAAAGTGCAACATGGACTAGCATGAAATGAAAATATACCTGTTTAACGCCAGGGGCAAACACAAGCCTGTGGTCTCTCTCCTCGATGGGCTCAAGTGGGATCTGCTCAATCACTCCATCTGGGCGCATGTACATCATCTCGGTGGGAAACATAGGCAATCTGGGAATGAGAGCAGAGGCAGGCACACCTCCAATGAGTGCATTGCCAGCCCCAGTAGCAGCAACCTCTGGTACAACTCGAGCCATCCCCGGGGTAAGAGATGCCATCACCCGAGTGCACAAGAAAGTCATGAAGTCGCCGGGCTCATGGTGATGATCGCCATCCTCACCTATCATCAAGAGGTCCAACTCAGGACCATCCTGCAAATCATGTACGACCCTCATGTCAGTAGGAGGAGGATGTGGAACATCAGGGTTAGCCAAGCCCCGATTCTAGTGGATGAATCTCTCCTCCAGGTAATATGCTCGGCCAAAAGGGCCCTCAAACAAGATCCTCAGCGTGGAAGCATACCAGATAGCGGTATAGGTCGCCCTCGACACGTAGGGAATGCCTACCCAAGGGTGCTAGTCGACCTGAGAAAATTAGTGTAGTGTCAGAATCAGTGTAGTGTCAGAATGGCAGTGCAAAGGTCGAATCGATATAGTGTCGTAATGGTAGTGCGATTAGTCGTAATTAGTGCGATTGTGTCGAGAATAGCGGTGCAAAGGTCGAAAGTCGATCTGTGTGAGAATGGCGAGGTGATACAGTACAAAAGTATAAGAATGATTATATAATGTGGGAAATAGTGCAATACCTGATCTGCTGTGATGGTGTCGAAGAAACGGCGAAAATATAAAGGTACGATCTACAAGGCAACGACGCTCGAATAGCGAGTTGTAGTACCGAGAGCGTGGTACAAACAACTGGATCGGCCTCACTGGAACTGGGGCCAATGAAGCAAAGTATGTGTAGACCCAAAGCTGCAAATCAAAGATAGATAGATGGCATGAGAAAGCAAATCAAATAAGTAAGAAATACAACAGTGAACAGAATATAAAGTGCATCAGGAAGGTGAGTCTAGGATGTACCTTCCAAAACCTCCAATAGTCGCCGAGTGAATCCGCCTTACGGCGAGAGATAGAGCTCATATAGCAGTATAGAGTGGCCAGACCTGCGCCCCCCCAATCATAATCCGCTACCCGAGGAAGATGTTCCAGCGCTCCGAGAATCTATAATTCCATGGTATTTTCCCTATTCGCAAACAGGGTAATACCAAGAAGATATATGAGGAAGCCGTGAGTGTACTGGGCAACCTCATCTGCAGTAGTTGGCTGTGTACCAAAGAAATGGTCATAAAACAAGCTATAGCATACCATCCCATGGCTAGTGGTGTCTAGGATCGCCTCAAGAAGCTAGCGCTGTGCATCCCTCCACTGGGTCATGTCTAGATCAAAGGGGATTGGGCCGCCAACCCCAACCCGCAGACCGGTCAACATCGAGAAATCATACGGGGTCAGTGTCATCTCCCCGGTAAAAGAGAAGTGAAATGAGTTGGTAGTGTCCCACCATCTCTCCACCAGGGCACCGTAAAGCCAAGAGTCAGCTCTCATCTGTATGAACCCATAGCAAAAAGGACCAAAGCCAGCAACATCTACTAAAGTACGGACCTCTGTGGGAAGCCGCTCATACCAATGTCAAGGGCCAAAAATAGAGCCGTAGCCGCCTATCCTCCTGGTAATCACCTATCAGTTGAGAATTTTATCAGTTTACGTACAACACGGGTAAGTGATTTGTTCATCAAGTTCAACATTTCAACCTGTGTGTAAAATAAAATGCAAAGTGGAATGGGGAAAGAATGGTGTACCGTGGAAGCATTGGCAGAGATATGCTCCATAGGCTCTCTTAGTAAAGTATCCTCATCCAACCTGGAAATAAAGCCATCGAATCTCAAGATGCCGCCAGGAGGTAGCACATGTGTGCGCGGCTGGTATATGGCTACATCAAAAGGCCTCTCGGCCAAAGGGAGTAATGCAGCGGCTTCCTCCGCCTCCATATCTGCGCCAAGGGCAACACCAACACCTATGGCAGGCTCTGGAATGGGAACCTTGTCACTAGCCATGAAAAAAAGTGAAGAAAGGAGTAGGGGATGAATGGAAGTAGGTGAAATCCTAGAGTTTCAAACCCTAAGAGAGAGAAAATGAAGAGGGGATGAAAAATCAAAAGAGAATAAGACAAGGTTGGGCAAAAATGTGAGAAAATGAGGAAAAACAAAGAGGGAACCCAAACTTGAACCAAAACAATTTTCAATCAGTTCAAAATGAAAAGGGGAACAAGTTGTCTTAGGAAAAATTTGTGAGGGTTTTTGTCAAAACTCAAGAAGAAGAGGAAATCTAGAGAGAATGGAGGTTTAGAGAGAAGGATGAGGGTTTTCTGACCTAGTTTGAGACCAAAATGAGAGTTTTGCGTGTTTTAATGAGCCACGGGTGTGGCGTTTTACCGATCTGTCCTTCGCCGCTGTCAAAGGCCAACTAGCTCTTTTGACACCCGGCCGTGCATCACTGAGGCCCGGCCGGCCTTTGGTGATTCAATTTGTTTTCTTTTGTTGTTGTTTTGTTTGTTTTCTCTATGTTTATTTTATTTTATTTTGTTTGGTTTTATTTTATTTTGTTTTGTTTTGTTTTGTTTTGTTTTGTGCATTGCTAATTTGTTTGGATGTATACTTGGATTGCTAATTTATGATCTGTGCATTGCTAATCTATTTTTATTTCATCGTTATTTTAATTTCTAAGTTTTAATCTCGAGTTTTAAATTTTTGAGTTTTAAATTTTTGTTTTGATTCTTGAGTTTGCCTAATCGTTAGTTTTGGTTTGACTCGAATCAAGGGTTGTATGTCAACAAAAAAGGAAAAAAAAAAGAAAAATATAACAACAGAAACACAAAGAAAAAGTGAAAAAATATATAAAAATAGTGAAAAAGAAAAAAAGGGAAGAGGAAAGAAGAGTTGTTGTTCTTATTGTGTGAGCTCATTTGTTTTGTTTGAAGTTTGTTTATTCCACTGTATGTGTTCAATGTGTTTGGACTGAATCATGGTTCACTTCATTTCATCGTTTCTTATCAGACGATATTGTATGTACGGTTCATTCAAAGGAATTTCAGGTGAAGTCACTTGTGCCCTTTGAATCATATCATATTCACTTTCTCCTCTCGCGTGAGACGCGTTTGGACGTATTCACTTTCTCCTCTCACGTGAGACGCGTTTGGATGTTTTCACTTTCTCCTCTCGCATGAGACGCATTTGGACGTATTCACTTTATCCTCTCGCGTGAGATGCGTTTGGACCTATTCACTTTCTCCTCTCGCCTGAGACGTATTTGGACGTATTCACTTTCTCCTCTCACGTGAGACGCGTTTGGACGTTTTCACTTTCTCCTCTCACATGAGACGTGTTTCGACGTATTCACTTTCTCCTCTCACGTGAGACGCTTTTGGACGTATTTAATTTCTCCTCTCGCATGAGACACGTTTGGACGTATCCACTTTCTCCTCTCGCGTGAGACACGTTTGGATGTATCCACTTTCTCCTCTTGCGTGAGACGTGTTTGGATTTGTTCATCTTTCTCCTATTGCGTGAAACGCATTAGGATTGTTTTTTTTGGTTAAAAAAAAACAATAAACAAAACATTCAGGTGTGCCCGGTGTTTACATCGTTTTCCCTCCTCTCGTGTGCAGCGTGTTAGGATCTCGGTTAAAACCTTGTGTTGCTTTTCGCCTTTCCTACGCGTCGCGTAGTTGAGCTTTAATTTTCTTACATCCTTTCTAAATAAGATGTGGTTCAGCTTGGGAGTCTCACGCGTGGCGCGTGGTCTTCTTTTCATGTTTGGAATTGCTGTACTTTATTCCAGGTCATTTAACTATAACATTTTGTTTGTACTGCAGTTGCATTTAAAATGTGTCATTGCACGGCCTCATTGCATGATCATAAGTTATGTTCTTGCATCATGCATATCATTTTCATCTTGTCCCAGAACTACGCTAGTTTGATTCCTTGCAAGGGGATACGCAAGCAGCCTGCGGGCGCAACCATTTAATCTGTGTCTTGTTTTCTTGTCCAGGTCTTACGACCTTGTCAAAATGGGCCGTCTCTAGGCTTTGACATCCACTCACGTCATTTTATGACTTTGAGCTTTCTCAAAGAGGGGCAACTGTAGACACCCCATTTTTGACCGTCCACAAGACTCAGACACTTGATTCAATGCACTCCATGATGAAAGTTGAATTGTGAATTCACAACGATTCAGAATCAGTCAGGCTTCCGAAATAACCTCACATCTTTCACATTTACCTTGTTTGAACTCATGAGTTTCTTTTTGGACCATTTCTCATCCTGAGCTGAGTTTGAACCAAAAAACAGAGGAGGCCATGAAGGCCTGGCCGTGCATTAGTGATGGCCGGCTGTGGCTATGAATAGACGGTTGTCCTTCGATGGCAATAAATACTGTTATGGGCGGGAGGCCGCCAGCTGTCCATTTTTCTAGATATTTATCACCTTTTCAGCTTAAATTCTATAAAACCGAAGCTCTGGGATTGTTTTGAGGGTTGAAAAAAATATCAAGAAGAGATATGTACACCTTAAGACCCTTTCACTCCTCCTTCTTCCATTGCAAGTCACCTTGAAGCTAACCTAGCTTGCTTACACCATCACTACACACCATATACAACCTTGTCTTACCACCCTAAAGCCTTGGTTAATCTTGAGGAAGTGTAATCCAAGCTTGAGATTGCATTGAAACCAAGTTTGAAACTCCAAGAACAAGTTTGCTTCTTGGAAGGTATAAGCTTGCTCGCTCTTTTCTTGCTTTCATTTCTATCCTTTACTTCATCATTCTTGTTGTTTTGGTTGGTTTTGATTTTGCTTGAAGTGTTGGAGTTGGGTTTGAATGATTACCAAAAGGGAAGAGAAAGTTTGCTCTTTCTACACCTTTATTCATAACTCAAACTCTTCTCCTTTTCACTCTTTTTCTTTGGTATTCATACTGATTTTCAAAGGTTTGAAAAGGCTGAAAACCATGTTTTGAAGCTTCAAAAATGGAGGGGTCAGCCACCTTTCCAGACCCTTGTTTACTAGCCTTAATGTTCATCTTTGTTGTCTAGCTTTTTAATCCCTTTTCATGCATGTTTCACCTCTGATTTGCATGTATTTAGGACTGTTTTGAGGTTGTCTAAGCTTTTCCAATTGGTTCATGCCTTGTTAGATACACTTGAGGTCTCATAGTTGGCATACTTATTGTTTAATATGCTTTCTTGGTTCATTTTACATGGTTTGGGGCCTAAATTTGCTAATCAATCAATCAATCCATATCTTTCATTCATGAGAATGGTTTCAACCAATTGAGGTTGCTCAATGCATGTAAGGGAGACGTACACTTAATGGCTTAATCTCTTTGGAGATTCATCGTCAACGGTGTAGTCTCCTTCTCATGTTTTGGGAGGACCTCTTGTTTGACATCACTTCTCACTTAGAGGACTTTAACATCACATTTGGACAAATGGATTAATGAATGGCAAGGCCTAAAACAAATGGTTTAAAATTTGGATCAACACACCTAAAGAAAAATGGTTTAAATAGCTTGAACTTGGCCAGACGTTATGCCAAGTTCCTTGTGTTAAGGGTCATCAAGCATCAATTCATAGTGTTTTTGATGTCCTTGAAGTGTCTCAACTTCCTTTTTAAGTTCATTCCACGACAAAAAGAGAGGGGTGGTCCATTTGCATTACATTTATTGAATTTTGTCCAAAATTGAATTCGAGATCATCAAGTGATCATATTGCTCATTAATGGTTTTGGAATCAATTCCAACCTTCTCTTGAGGTTTTCCTGTGACAATGAAGGGAGGAAGGACAAATAGGGCTTCAAAATGCTCTATCTGCACTGATTTCACCTCAAAGCACAAAAACAGAGTTTGCACCAAATCAATGCACAGTCAGCCATCAGTAATGCACGACCGGCCCTTGTTGTGTGACCAGCAGTGCAATTTTGCGTAAAGCAGAGGTGAGGCAAGGTGAAGGTGAAACAAAGCGACTTTGAGCGGCGATGCACATGCAACCTCCATCCATCTTCCTTGATATCCATATCAAATGCGTTGTTATTTAATTGCTTCATTAGCATAATGAATTGTGTTGTAATATTTAATTAGTCTAATTAGTTGTAGCTAATTAGTTAATGTTGTAATATTTAATTAGCTTAGCCTAGTTAATTTCTTTTGATTAGCTTAGATAGTTAGTTAATTACTTATTTCAAGTGTTGTAATAATTAGTTTAATTAGCTTAATTAGCTTAGCTTAGCTTAATTAGTTAGTTAGTTTTATTCATTCGGACCCTCCTTCACGAGGGCATAATGTTGTAATAAGTGTGCGTGCGTGCGTGTGTGTATGTTTTCCAACTCCACGTCTTCTCCCTTTTTATTTAATCGCTTTTGACGGTTAGATTAGGGACATGTTTCGCTTAGCATACTTTATGCCTTATGCTTGCATCTATTCATTTGTATTGCATGCACCAAGGCTCGGCGCATCATTCTAACTGCATTGTTATTTCAATAGCTTCTTTGAATACATGTTTAATCACATGTTGTTCAAATCGATCCATATGCCATATTAGTAGCCGAGCCTATTAATTGCATATTGCATGCATTGCATTAGGCATCTTATATAGTTAGGAATCATGCATAGTTTTCTAACCCATGTTTTCTTAGCTCGAAGTACTAGGTGAGTTTTTACGCTTTAGCATACTTGCATAAGTGTAAATGTTGCCATGGTTAGCATGCTTGCCATGAGGCTATGTGCTTACTTGCTGAACTGCTTGAATGCCTGTGGATGAAGGGTTGTTGTTTGAATTGGAACGATTCAGCTGATGTATGTTTTAAGCCCACTTTGTTAAGTGGCAAATCATGTTTTAAGCCCACTATGTTTGGTGGCAAATCCGCAAACTTTAAGCCCACTTGCGGTGGCAAATTCAAACCATTTTCGCAAACAAACATGAGTTGAATTGTTCCAAATTGAGCAAACTAGTCTATACTTGCTCTTGCGCATCACATAGTAAAGCTAGATTAATAACTGGAATAAGAGCACATAACGTTTATAAAAGATCATATCATGATTAGTAGAGGCCGATCTTCGATTGGGCGAGCAGGGGTGCTCAATTCATGACCTTCCCCACTCGTACCTAAGTTCCCGAGCCGAGGCAACTTTGGTGATAACGGACATGTGGCCTTTGGCACAAGTCATGGGTTTCCTAAATTTCCCCAAAATAAAATATTTAGGTGGCGACTCTGTATCTGGCAAAGTAGTCCATTTTTGGCATTTTTTATCCTAAAATCAATTTTCCAAAAGATTTGCCGGATTTGGACTCTTTGGTGTTTATCAGTTTCACATTGTACTTGTGAGATTAGATTCAGAACCGCGAGAGTCCGAACTGTTGGGCTTTCTTTTCAAACCTTCCGAGAGGGGTTGCGAAAAATTCGAGCTACAATACGGCTGAGCAAAAAGATATAATTACTTTTTCTAGGAAGGACTTGGAAAGAATTCAACTCCCTCATAACAACACGTTAGTTGTAACCCTTTTTATCAAGGGATATGACATTATGAGAATTCTTGTAGACCAAGGGAGCTCGATGGGGATAATGTATTATGATACATTCAATCAATTAGGACTAGCGAAAAAGGACCTAGCTCCTGCAACATCTCCTCTAGTTAGTTTCAATTCTTAGCCAGAATGGCCAATTGGGAAGATCATCTTTCCGATCCGTGCTAAGACTGTACCAAAGAAAATAAAGTTCATAGTGTTTAAAGTTCCATCTCTGTATAACATTATCTTGGGAAGGGGATAGCTTCATTCCATGTAAGTAGTATCTTCAACTTATCACTAGGTTGTTCCCTTTCCTTCAGAATTTGGAATTAGAGAGGTTTGGGAAGATCAAGTAGTAGCTAAACAATGCTTTGTCACAATAAACAGAACTTGAGCTACAAAGGATTCGTGTAGATGATCAAAGAACCAAAATAGGAAGTACTTGAAGACATGAGAAAAATAGTCAAGGAAAACGCAGTGGAGGACTTGGTTGAGGTATGGATCCATGAAGATGACCTCAAAAAATTATTTCTTTCGGATTTATCTTTGTCTTGCAAAGAATGATTGAAGTGGGTTGATTTTCTTCAATTTAATTTGGAAGTATTTTTTTTTTTTTTTTTGGACACTTGACGATATGTCTGGCATAGATCCAAACTCATTTGTCACCAACTTAATATTTCTCCACATGTGTGACTAGTTATACAAAAAACACGAAGATCTGCATTACATCATGTGGAAGTAATAGTAATAGAGGTAGACAAATTACTAGAAATTGATTCAATAAAAGAAGTGCATTATCCACAATGGATTTCGAAAATGATGGTAGTACCAAAGAAAAATGACAAGTGGCGTACTTGTGTTGGTTACAAAATAGTGAACATAGCCTATCCCATATATAGCTTCCCTCTATCAAGAATTGATCAGCTTGTTGATACAACAGTCGAGCATACGCAGTTGAGCTTTCTTGACGCTTACCGTAGTTATCATCAGATAGCCATGTATAGTCCTGATTAGGAAAAAAACTCATTCATTACACCTAAAGGTTTGTATGGTTACAAGATAATGCCATTAGGATTGAAGAACGCTAGAGCAATGTTCAAATCTCTGTTGAGAAAAATGATGGAAGCTTATATCGATAACATTGTCGTTAAAAGCAAGACTGATTTGAAGGAGATGTTTGAAGTCCCCAAAACTCACAAGTTATGACTACACACATCAAAATACGCATTTAGAGTGTGGTTAGAAAAGTGTTTGGACCTTTTAATCATAAACCAGGGAAGACGTGAATCTAACCCAGATCAAGGCAATCTAAGAGCTAGAGCGACCTCAGAAGCCAAAAGATGTGCACAAACTTATATCTTGGTTTATTTGTTATTCGAATTTAAAGGTTCAACTTAGCTAATCTAGAATTCCAATTTTGGCCAGCTCACCAAAATTGTGTAGACATAAAGTTATGCAAGTATGCTAACCATGGCAACATTCAGTAGACAATATGCTGAGTAGACATAAAGTTAAAGGAGTTCATGGCTAAGTAGACGATATGCTTGAGCAATTCGTAGTTTACTTTCTTGTATGTAGCTCGATTTGGAGCAGGGTAATCCCAATTATGCATAGATTGGCAGATAGGATTAAGGGACAATTAAGAAAGAGATTTTGATCAAAGTACATTAGGCCAGGCATGCATGAAAATTATTAAGCCCGACCCACAACTTGAGACCTAGCAAAACATAGCTAGACCCAGGCTTCACTTTGAGTGGCTTGAAGTCATTGACCAGACAAATGACAATTGATTGTTAACCACCGCCTGACTAGGCTGACCGAGTAGATTTAAGAGTCAACTGAGCTAGAATTACAAAAGCTTAGACAAAGACCCAAATTTAAGAGTCAACTGAGCTAGAATTACAAAAGGTTAGACAAAGACCTAGATTTAAGAGTCAACCGGGCTAGAATTACTAAAGCTTAAACAAAGACCTACTTGGATCCTTAGTCAGAAACTCAGATGCCTCCGAGAAGAATAGGGTGAGAAGTTGACTAAGAAATAGATAGTTTTAGGAGCGACCGTGGTGAGCCGATAAGCCCAATCTAGGTTATGCCAACTCACGTTGGTTACATCATTGAAAACCTATATAGTCTGAGATGTGTAAATATAAGGCTTAGCTTTAAAAAATAAAGTTCTAGTGGATTACAAATATCATTGATGATTAGAGATCGATTGGAACTATGTTTAGCTATTATGTTGATTATAGAAAAGGCAACAACACACCATTCTGATGGAATAAACTTAACAATGGTGATGATTGATAATCTCGTAAGGGTGTTTATCACTCAAGAAAGTCAACAATCTAAGAACGAAACAAATGATAAAGTTTGGTAATGTTGAAGTAGTTTTGCAACACTACAGCCATGTATATTTTTATACATCATAGTGACCTTTGGTAATGGACACAACTCTTGGTGTTGTTTTACAACATCGATAGTCACAATGCTTTGTCCAAGAGTTGTGTTTTTTGGCTTTCAATTTCAAATTATTGCTTCCAGATTATTCTCCTTTCCTACGGGAAGGTTTATCATCACCAATCAAATGGGTTATGATTGAGCCTGGAGGACCCACCAAATTATGGTGTGGTCACTCTCATTCCATCATCTCCCACTTGGTCACATTATAATGAGGTGATAAAACTTGAGTTGAGCATGTTTACCTTGGTACCAAAATTTTGCATCATGCCAACTTTCATCTATGAATTTATCTCATAGATCGACGTCTGATTGTGACTTGGCCATACATGCGCACGTTTTTGCCACCAATCTGACCGCATTCGTACGAATGTATTCTTCCGCTAACAACACACTCCATATGACTTCAATTCACTATATTTCAAATGAACAACATCAATTTTCAGTGTTGGGGTCATACCCAATCAACATTGACGACTTCAGCCGCACACATTCCTCATATGCTAACATGAGCTGAAACTATTGTTAAGTACTTCCTCTAAGGCCCATTCCTGAAGGTTTTTCTTCACACACCTTATCAATGACTTTTTGTTGATCAAGCATATCACCTAGTTAATATGTTGCATATCATGGACTTTACATATCATACTAACTATGATGTCCATACTTTTCAATTCCTTTATCTTATTACTTGACCAAACACATAGCTAGATATTTCGGTTATCCAGGCGTCCCCAGAGTCATTCAACTATGCTCTTATATAAGTAGCTAAACCACCTAGCTAGATATTTCGCAATCCCATGTTAGCTATATGTTCTCTGAATTTCTCCAGAGACATCCCTTTGGTCATATGGTCAGCCATCATCTCTTATAAGGGTATATAGTTGACTTTAATTCGCTCCATTTTTTATTAATGAAATGGCGGACTAATTGTCACAAAACATATTGATCGTCTGGCAAGTATACCTAATTGTAAATTGTCAACAAATTGTTTTATCCAGACCGCATTACTAACTACTGTGCTGCAAGCTATGTTCTCAACTTCCATAGTATACTTTGCAACACAACTTTGTTTTTTACTTAACCAAGAAACTGTTGTTCCACCAAACAGGAACACATGAACAATAGTAGATTTTCTATCATCTATATCTCCTGTACAATCTACGCTACTGTATCCTTTTATTTCTAGACCACACAAACCAAAACATAATTTTAAACTCTTAGTGGCTTTTAAATATCTGAATCTGAATATTCTTTTGACTGCTTGCCAATGTTCCCTACCTATATTGGATTGAAACCTACTTGCCAATCCTACTTCATGACAGATGTTAGGCCTTGTGCTCGTCATAGCATACATCAGGTTGCCTACTGCTTAAGCATATGGACACCTCTTATTTCCTCAATTTCAGATTTATTTTGAGGATTCATACTTCTACTGAGACTTTTGTCTATTGCAAATAGGTGTGCTCAAAGAATTGCAATTATCCATTTTAAATCTTTTGATCACTTTTTCCAGATATTTTTCTTGTTCTAGATACAATAACTTTGAATTTCTATCTCTTGAAATTCTAATTCCTAGAACATAGGTTGCACGACCCATGTCTTTTATTTCAAATCTAGATACCAAGAAAGTTTTGATTTTCTTAATCATATCTGGACAATTTCTTATTAACAATATGTCATCCACATACAAAGTCAATATTGCTAACTTGTCATTACTTTTCTAGATATAAACACAATGATCTAATGGACTCACAACATAGTCAATTTTCAAAAAGGCTTGGTGAAATTTCAAGTACCATTGTCTTGAAGATTGTTTGAGTCTATACAGGGATCTCTTCAACTTGTAAACTTTATCCTCGTTGCCTTAGATCTGGAAACCATTGGGTTGCATCATATAAATTTCTTCTTTTAATTCTCCATTGAGAAAAACTATTTTGAAATCTAACTGATGTAATTCCAGATCCATCCTGGCTATTATTGCCATTAGAATCCTTATTGAAGCAAATTTTATAACAGGGGAATATGCATCTACGAATTCTACTCCAGGTTGTTGAGTAAATCCCTTAGCTACTAACATTGCCTTATATTTCTTCATTCATTGCCTCAAACCATTGTATAGCATCACTGTTACTCATTGCTTTATTGTAACTAGTAGGATCATTTACCAAGTTTTTGAATTCTTCAACTTGAAAAACATAATGGTCTTTCAAAATCAAAAATGGACGTCTTGCTTTGTTATTCCCACTTATCTCAGGATATGAATCAAGTAAAACAACATCACTTTGTTTTCTTTTCCTTCGACTATTAGGTTATTCTATAAGAACTTGTGATTCTTGTAGCAAATAAGGAAGAAAAGAATCCTAAGATACCTCGGAGAGCAATTAAATTTATTCAATTGGAATAACAAGATCAGTGGATTCAAGAAAAATAGCATCTCTACTTTCTATTATTCCATTTCGGGATGGTAAAACTGATAACCACTCCCATTTTTAACATAGCCAATAAACTTGCATTCCTAAGTTTTACTTCCCAATTTATCCCTTCAAGGTTTAGGAATAAGTGCATGTGCTTTGCATCCCCAAACTTTGATATTTAGAACATTAGGTTTAGTACCATTCTAGTGTTCATAAGGAGCTAGAGATTTGGCCTTTGTTTCAACTCTATTTAATATGTACGCAACATTAGACAAGGCTTCTCCCAAAAAATGAATGGAAAAATTAGCAAAAGCCGTCATAGACCTTGTCATTTCGATTAGAGTACAATTTCGTCTTTCTGCAATCCCATTTTGTTGTGGAGTATATGGCATTGTAAACAAATGTTTTATGTTATTCTCCTTGTAGAAAGAATCCATGGCTTCATATTCACCACCTCTATCATTATTCAAGTTTTTAATGGACTAACCAAGTTGTTTTTCTACTGCCAATTTATATTCCTTAAACTTTTTAATTGCCTCTTATTTGTGTTTAAGAAGGTAGATGTGTCCATATCTTGAATAATCATCAATGAAAGTAATAAAGTATTCCATGCCTCGATGAGTCTTAGTTCTTAAAGGGTCACAAATGTTAGAGTGAATTACTTCAAGTAATTCTGATGATTTTCAATGTTTTAAAAATTGTTTGCTAGTGATTTTTCCTTTAATGCATGGTTCATATGTGTCAAAATCATCGGAAGACACTTTAGGTAAAAGTCCACTTTTACACATTCTAGACATTTTTATTTTTATTAATGTGACATAATCTTAAATACCATAAACAAGAACTATCATTAGTGGAGACGTGCAAATAATCAGAAATACATACTTTATTATTATTATCAATACAAAAAGAACACATGTCATTTACTCTTATACCTTTCACTAATACACTACCTTTCTTGATCGACAATGTGTCAAGCCTAAAATTAACCTCAAAACCTTTTTGGGCTAAGACTGTGACTGGAATTAAATTTCTTTGACTGTTGGGTACATAAAGCACATCATGAAGTAAGATGGAAAATCCATTAACAGAGAATTTACAGTTACCGATGCCCAAAACATCACTATAACAATTGTTGCCCATGTAGACTCTGTGTTCACCAATCTTATTTTCAGTTAAGTCCATGAACGTTTCCTCGCTTTGCACTATGTGTCTTGTTGCAGCAGAGTCAATCCACCATGAATTTGATGAAGGTTCAATTATTATTGCCTCAAAAACTATCATGGCATTGGGCTTGTGTTTCTTTCTCTGTTTGTTGTTAGGACATGCAGCTTTGTTATGGCCTTTTTTTACCGCAATTGTAGTGTGAACCCAATTGGTTCTTGTTTTGTTGTTGCTTCTGCCACCCTTGTT
The DNA here is from genome assembly GCA_025200525.1 of Camellia lanceoleosa. Classification (NCBI taxonomy): domain Eukaryota; kingdom Viridiplantae; phylum Streptophyta; class Magnoliopsida; order Ericales; family Theaceae; genus Camellia; species Camellia lanceoleosa. The sequence goes on along the minus strand of JANUSC010000164.1, from coordinate 99,038 downwards.
GCTTTTGCCACCTTTTCTTGAATCCCTTTTTTCCATATTTTCTTAAAATGGGTAGTCTTCCTTTTGTTGAATGGCATGTGGGAATTATTTTATGACTATGGCAAAAATTGTGCCACAACAAGTTAGAAGACGAGCCTTCTCTAACTATGAAATTGCAACATCAAAATCCAATTTCACTACAAAATCACAACTTCAAGATGCAATTTCTTTATGTCATGTCCACGACATGGGTACATGTCAACAAACACTAAGGGAACATGTCAACATGAAATCACAAGTTAAACTTGCGATTTCAAGATGAAAATGAATCTTCAACCTGCTATTTCAGAAAAGCAGTTAGTTTTGATAAATAGTTTCAAAAGTGCGTTATTTTCATAAATTGTTTCATTTTTTGGAATATTCAGAAAGGAAAAAAAAAAATAATTTCTTGAATGGTTGAGTTTAGGTTAGAGTTTTAAGGTAGTAGAAGACAAAAAAGATAAAAAAGAAGGCTAATTTGGTCTTCTTACATTGAAATTTAACTTTGACTAATTTTTTGTCTTCCCTAATCTCAAAATAGGCATGTGAGACACACTCTTTGTTAGTTTGAATAGAAAATGTAACTGTAACATTTTAGTCTAAAGCTACATGAGAAATATATAGGTCTTTTTAAAAGACATGGAATGAAGTGCTATTTAGTTATACAATAAAGGAGTTAAATGGATTTATCCCATTAAATTACCAAAGTTATGTTAAGAGAAATTTATCCAAATTTCCTTCATTGGACTCGTGTTTGGTGAAAATGACAGTCTAATTTATTTAGCTTCATAAACCCCTTAAGGAAGAGAAGCATAATTGTGCAAAGACAAAGCAAAATATCTTCTTCTGTTTTCTGGGACAATATTGCTAGAATAACATATTACTATGAACCAAAATAACATGTTACTTTGAACCAGAGTAACATGTTACTGTTTACATCAATTTCGATGATAATAATTTTTATTTTTTTTATGAATTTCATAATCAACATGGATCTTATTTGATAAATCATGATAAGAGTATTCTAAAAATACTAATTTTATTAAAAATCGACATCTAGATCAAAAGTCATATTATTTTAAAGTTTAATATTTTGGTAATAGTACTGTGTGTCAGATTTTTTAAGAATTTTTTTTTTTTTTTTTTTTTTTGGTGCTTGTCCTTAATATATTAAAATTTTATTGTGAGGGAATTTTAACCAAATCCCTATTCTTTTAAATTGTAATGTGAAATACTGAAATTATATGTACTTTCTAAATAGTATTTATGTGCTTAAAATCTTGTTAAGGGGTTTTAATAATTTGTATAAACTCCGCCAAGTACATAAGTTTATCTATTTTAGGTGAATTTTCAATTAATTTCATTTGTTAATACACAAACAACATACCATTATTTAGTACATATATATATATATATAATAATTTTTAGAGTTTAAAAATATCTTAGATCACACTTTAATTTTTCATTTCTAACCTTAAGGCAAGACACCACTTGTTTAAGTACACACCACACCCACACCCACACCTAGAGATCTCCATCGTCAGCGTTGAAGATCTCCATTGCTGGTTGAGAGTATTATTTGGTCAATGCATTGTCGTCGTTGAAGATCTCCATCGTCGCCGTCAACTTGCCGGTGCATTGTCATCATTGAAGATCTTCACCGTCGCCGTCATCTTGTCGTTGTCTCGTCGGTGCATTGTCAGCATTAAAGATCTCCTAAGATTTGTGATTATCACCTTTGATTCATGTCTGTAACTCTCACCTTGATATGTTTTTCCAATCTGCTTTTGATTTGATTACCAATTCAACTTCCGTAACAATTTCTATTTCGAATTTGGCTCAACACTGGTTGTATGAACATAATATTATCATATAGAAAAATAAAATTGAACAGATTAAATATGTTCCAAAAATTTATGTTAAACAAAATAAATAAGTTCATACTTTATATTGTTTTGAAACATGGGTGCGCCTCTTTAATAACAAATTGACTTGTGTAGTCAACAACACAATCAATTCCAACATTGCTACATTGGTTGGGTACAAAATTCCGCAAAACATTTAACAAAAAATAATCTTAGTTCTGTTTATGAATACAGAGTTGAATGAACTTAAGATGTTCAAAATTTTATATATGAACAAAGAATAAAAGTTTTTTTTTTAACCAAACAAACCCAAATGTTCAATTTTTTATGTATAAATATTTAATATTTGGTCAACCTTAATAATTTGAACAAAATAGTTTTGTTTGAATATAAATAATTGGATATTGTTTTAACATTCAACTCTGGTTATCCGAACATGTGATGAACAAAGTCATCTTCTCAACAACTATACAAACGAGATAAACAAAAAAATCAAAAGCTATTGTAAGTAGTAAACTAATATTTTCATCGTTGTATTGTTCGAAACAAATAATCTAAGTGTCATTCATGATGTGCAAATCTTCAAAACTAATTGTTTTCAATGTTTTTAAATCCTAAATTTTCAAAGGCAATAATGTTTTTAGTTTGGGAAACAAGTATAATGAAGAAGAGAATGAGGTGAGCTACTTGATAATGAAAGATATCATAAGTGTAGTGTGTTAGATTATAATGGTGAAGATGATGAGTTTTGGAAGATGATAAAGAAATATAATATTTATATGGTATATACCCATGTTGTCCTTAATGTTCTTTTTATTTGAGGGTATTATTGTAATATAAATTTAATATATTAATGGTATATACTAAGAGGATTAGTAGTGTGTAAATAGAATTTCATTTAAATATAATTTTGAAATTCATTTAAAAATAGGGTGATTGACCCATAAATCCCAAATGGTAAACTTGGGGATCAATTCGTTCAATAAAAAAATTTATAAAAATAAAAAAATAATAAATAAAAAAAAACACCTTGTGGATCAATTAGTCCCAACTTTATTTTAATAAACACAGAAGTCCCATTGAATGGGAATTGACACATTTGCCCTTGTGGTTTACTGTATTAGTTACATTTCAAAAATACCCTAGTCATGTTTAGAAAAAGTATACTACGGGCTTTTTTTATTTGTTCTATATTAGCCACGTTTGGAAAATACACTAAGGGCCACATTTAGAAAATACACTAAGGGCTATGTTTAGAAAATACATTAACCACGTTTCACGTTTGGAAAAAGTATACTAAGGGCTTTTTTATTTGTTCTATATTAGCCACGTTTGGAAAATACACTAAGGGCTACATTTGGAAAATACACTAACCACGTTCCACTTCTAAAAAAAGTACATTAAGGGCTTTTTTATTTGTTCTGTATTATCCACATTTGGAAAATACACCAGCCACGTTTCGAAACTACACTAACCACGTTTAGAAAAAGTACACGAAGAGCTTTTTTATTTGTTTTGTATTAGCCACGTTTAGAAAATACACTAAGGGCTTTATTAGCCACGTTTGGAAAATGTAACACATTTCCAAAACAAAACAAAAAAAGTCCAACAATCAATAAGGGCAAAAATGTCTTAACATGACACAATAATATATTAAATAGGATCTTAGAAAATATTTCCAAATAAATAGGATCTACCAGTCTAAAAATGTAACACATTCCCAAAAAAAAAAATTCAACAATCAATAAAGGTAAAAACGTCTTAACGTGCCACAATAATATATTAAATAGGGGATTGGATTGTCTCCAGTCCATAATCGGACTGAACAGTCTAGTCTGGCCCAATGGGCCTACTTTTGGACACTGTTTCGATAATCCGAACCATTCTCATTTTAAAGTCCGTCAAGTACATTATTCATGCAAAAAATCAAGTCAATCCGATGACGGAAACCATGTGTTCGAATCAATTTTGTATGAACTGTTTATTTTTTCACCATCTATTTTTTTCATGCAAAATTGATCCAAACACATGGTTGCCGCTATTCGATCAACTTGAGTTTTTTGTAGGGATGATAAACTCAATAAATCCTAAAATGTGAACAATTCGGATTATTAAAACATGACCCAAAAGGGAGCTCACAATACCCAATAGCACCTCTCTAGTCTAATGGAGGACTGGAGAAAAGCCATAGCCATTAAAAGAATCTCATAGAAATGTTTCCAAATAAACAGGACCTACCAGCCTTAAATAAATAAATAAAAACCTTCATAGTATATAGATTTTTAAAGTGAGATTTTCAAATGATTTTCCCATAAATAGAGCTTATCAAATGATTTTTAATATAATTGGTGTCAGGCATTTTCACATTTAATATTTACAAATAATTATTACTAATATGAAAATTTATGTACTTACTTAAAATTTTTAGCATTATAAATTCAATAATTAAGTTTTATTAAAAACAGGGACTTGCGTTCAGGTCCCAATAGGTGAATTTATTACCCAATAGGTCATGTGATAATTAGTGGCACTTTTTATTAAAAAGTATCGCTAATTGTTAATTTTAACGATAATTAAAAAAATTTGTCACAAAAAAAGTCACTTGTGGGGACATATTTTTTGGATAGCAACATGTGACCAAGGTGGCACCGAAGTGCTAACCGAGGTGCCACGTGTCCTTGACTTGACGCCGAGGTAATCTCGGCTAGGCCGAGGTTATCTGCGGAAATGTCAAAATCCGAAATGAGCGGATAAGTTATAAGAGTCTTAGAATGAGGGAGGACTTCAACCTAGATAAGAATAAAGCTCGTAGGGAGTTTATCATTATCTATTTGAAAGTCCTGGATAGGCATTGAGCCAGAGTCCATTGAAGCTAGGCTTCTACAAGGATTAGGTCAGTGTTGGTTATAAAAGTAAGGCACCCTCGTGGGTCTAAGGTACGCTTTTTGTATTCTGAATAGTGAGTTAAGCACTTTTGTTATCTTTGAAAGATAACTGACTTGATCGTCGGAGTGCCCCCGGGTGAACAAACCACCGTCGGAGTCTTTTCTTTCTATGACAGCTCGTTTGGGCACTATCTATTCTGCCAGTGTTCTCCAGCTGAGTACCTATTTGGCAGTGTGGTCAGAAAATAGCACACATAATTTTTCAAATTTCTCTAGTCAAGATCATCTCCCTAGCCGAGGTCTTTGCTTCATTAAATCAAGAACTCCAAGAGTTTTTACACGCGTATGAGCTGTCATGCACAGTAATTCAACCATTTTTGCCACGCGTCTCTTCCCCATTGAACCGTACCTGACACGTGCCATTAAGTCGCGTCACATTTGCGTGTGCCACCTGACAGGCACGTCGTCCAAGGCACATTCATTGTGGTTTGCCGCCCTTTCGTGTTTTTGACAAAATTCCGCCTTCTCACTCCTTCTTTTCAACTCTCTCTCCAAAAATTCCTTACCTCCATTGTTGCTTTCTTCAAGCTTCTGCAACCACTCCGTTCACCTCCTCTGGTAAAGCATTTGCTATTCCACTCACTGCCACCGTCCGACTCCGACGAGTTTCATACCGGCCTCACATTCTTTGATAAGCCACTGCTTCTCCCTATTTCGATCTATGATTCACTTCGAACTCTGTCACATTTGTACTCTATTTTCATGAATGTACTTAGTCTTCTCTTGCATTTTTTATCTTTTGTCTGATTAAGCATGTTTTCATTATAAATTTGTGCGTTGAATTCAACCATCTACATGGGCATGTTTGTCTCATGATTTTGCTTATGGGTATACACATACACACATATGCACTTGACATTCTTGCTTGGCATTCTTGATAGCTTAACACTGTTCTTGATTTTTCTGCTACCTTCTTGAGTCTGAATCGTACTCTTTGCCTTGTTTTCTTTGTTTGCTTTTTTCCCGATTCTTGCTCCTTATTTCTGTTTCAATAGCTCTAGGTTTTGGGATTTGTTCTAGAACCCCTATCCTTAGGAAAAATTGAAACTAATTCCTCTTAGATCCAGAAATCCCTTGCCCCAGTTTCTGTTTTGAGTTCAAGCTGAGGTCCTTAAAAACCCTAACAAACCACTTCCTTCTGAAATCCAACACTTTCCCCCTAAGCCGACATCATGGGTATGTGGAGGTGGAAGGTAGACACCCCAATTAAGCTAGAATACTTTAGGTAGGAGTTTGCCATCATTGCCGACGTTCATCTTAGGTTGGCGGGGGAGGACTCCATCATGCCCAAAGACGACTCCATGCCCTTCCCAGTGGTAGCTTTTGTAGAGTGTAGACTTAGGCTCCCTCTCGACATCCTCTTCTGAGAAGTCCTTCACTATTTAAACTCAACCCAATGCAATTAGCCATTAACTCTTACAAAGTCATCAATGGTATTATCGCCTTAGCTAGCCGAGAAAATGCTAGGGTAACTCTAGCCGACATCCAGTACTGCTACACCATGTGTGGCCTTAAGTCAAAAAAAGGCTACATTTACTACCTTAAGCCAAGGTCTTCAGAATACAAACTCATCGCCGACCTCCCTGATTCTAACAAGGGCGCCGGGGATAATTACTTCATCGTCTCAGGCCACTGGGAGTTCCTTCCTTATGATGACCTTCACCACTATCCTTTAAGTCGTACATTGTTCAGAGAGGGAGATGGTAAGAGCCAAGTGTTACTTGCTTCTCAAGTCTTTTATACTTTGATATTTTTGTATGCTCTAACGTCTGTATGCTTTATTTTGTAGTTTTTCCTCAACCTCCAAAGGACTTCCGCAATTACTTCTATCCCAGCAAGGATTTTAAGAGGCTGTTGGGTCTGCCAATTGACCCGCGAAAAGCCCCTTTACTGCTCAACTACATTCCGACGTACAAATCCGTACTTCCTGACGTCCCAAGAAAAAGCAAGTCTCCTCCTTCAGCAACAACTCCTCAAGCTGAATCATCAAGGCCTGACCAAGGATCAACATCTGGTCCTATGGAGCAACCATCAACCTCTGCTCCACAGCTGATCCCACCTTCTCAACGCCAATGCCGACGTCGAACTCCACTGCTTGCACTAGCAAGCAGAACTCGAAGCCGAAGATGCCGAAGTGCCGAGGCGTCCTCATACGATCCAGCCCCCAATTGCACTTCCGATCCATTTTGGCACTAAGGTCCCGATTCCGTGAACAAGCGAGATGGGTCGTAAAAAGGCTATAGTAGATGACCTTCTAGCCGACATCCCCAACATCGTCACCATACAATCTTCACCATCGCAATCTCAGCCAAAGCCAAAGCAAAAAATGCTAAAGAAAACCCAAGCAAAGGCAACAGTAACTCAGATCGATTCTGAGGATACCTTGCCGATCTCTAAGATGGCCGAGGCGGAAAAAAGTGCCTCTGCCGCCGAAAAGAGGCCCACAGAGGCCGCTCCCTCTAAATCCACCCGGTCAAAAAAGCTGAGGTCAAAGTTAGCCACGACCTCAGGGTCCATGAAATTTGATGCCCCTTGGGCCCTTCCAATCACCATTGAGGACAAGCCAGTTAAAGTTGGCGATAGCGCAACTGACATTAAAGTCAGTGTTGCCCTCTCTACTGTCTTGCTGCTCCCAAAAGACCTTGAACGCAACACCAAGGTTAGCGAATATGAAAACTTCTCTCTGATGTTGCAGCACTCCGTTCAAGTAAGCCCCTAACACTTGGTACTTTTCATCCTCTATTTTTCCATTCTTAGAGAATTTTACTAACTTTTGTTTTGTCTATTTCTCCTAAGCTATCCAGCAAGCCCACCCCTTTGCGATGCAGGCTTTTGACATTAAGAAGGAGTTAGTCAACAAGACCAAGGAGGCTGCTAGCTTGCTGAAGACCGTAAACAGAGCCGAGGCCAAGATGAAGACACTGATAGATCAAGCCAAGGCAGCTAAACAGGCCCAAGACAAGGCCGAGGAGAAGACAAGAGCTGCTGAGGTCGTTGCTAAGGTCCTCGAAGCCGAGAAGAAAGAGGCCGAAGCAAAGACCGCCAAAGCCTAAGCCGAGCTCATTGCTGCCTTCGCCACTAAGGATAACGAGATCAAAGCGGCAAATGAGAAAGCATACGCCGAGGGGGAAGCCGACATCCGTGAGGACTACAAGAAGCAAATGAAACAGGCATGCAACAAGGGTTTCACCCTTGGTTGGATGGCTGCCTTAAAGGAGTTAGCTGTCCCCAAGGACTTGCCTCTCCGAGAAGATAGCCGCATTATCCTGCCATTCCCACCCACTCCAAGCCAATCTGAGGATGAAGCTGAGTCCGAAGAGGAGGCCGAGGCCAAAGAGACCGAGGACACCGAAGCTGCTGGGGCCAAGTCCCCAACTCTGAATGAGCAAGTTTTAGACTTGACTCAGGATGAGGGGAACGAGGTCCAGAAGACCACCTCTGAGGCCGAGGTCGAGGCTACCAACAAAAGCCTTGATAACACACTTCGCCAGATTGATGCTGAGGTAGAGGTTGACAAAAGTGCAACACCTCCAGCCGATGAAGCTAATCCTAGTGCTTAGGATATTTCTGCTTTTCTTTGTATTTTTTCCTTTGCCTTTAAACAATGTTAGCTCTGTATTTGGCCGATGTGCCCTTTTGTAATCTGAACAAGTAGTCTTTTTGTAAGACGAAGTGCCTTTTTGAATGCAAGTTTTCTTTTTTGACTAAGTGTTTGAATGCTTGTCTTTCTTTTACTTCCGTGTATGATTCCATACTTAGAATATGCATGTCTTTGAAGTATACCTTAGTTGTGTAATCTCCTCGGGGTAAAAATACTTTGGATATATCTGTTGTATGTTTATCTCGGTCCTGTCTTAACACTTGAAAAACATTGTAAGAAAGTTTTCGCAATAAAACATGCCACTTCACTTTCAATTATCAAGACTTCTGTCTTCCTTTTTTTTTTTTTTCAAGTCTTAACAGCATGGTAATCTCGGCAAGTACATAGATACTTCTTTCAACATAACCTTGGCTTAACTTCAACTTGTAAATTGTTCTTAAAATTTCAACAAGCGTTAAACCAATGACCTCGGCTTAACTTCAACTTGTAAATTTTTCTTAAAATTTCAACAAATGTTAAACCAATTTTAGCTTGTAAATTTCAACTTCCAAGCGTTATTCTCCAACTCTCTGCCTCCCTAATGTGAACTTAAGTTTCACTTATGTTCACATTAAGTATAGACCTATGATCTTGTCGCCGAGATCTGATTCAAACAGAGACTGGCCAAGGTTATCAACCACGGTCTTTGTTAATCTAACTGATATGTACTTAGTGCCATTCAAAGTTTTAATGCTGCCGATATAGCAAATCTAGGTGAATCCAACTTAGTTCAACTCTATTATATGTAAGTATAATTCAACTCTGTCATATAATAAGTCTAAGTTATTCGTCATGTTTCAATTAGAAATATTGTCAACTTAGTTCAACTCTATTATATGCAAGTATAATTCAACTCTGCCATATATAATAAGTCTAAGTTATTCGTCATGTTTCAATTAGAAACATCGCCAACTTAGTTCAACTTTATTATATGCAAGTATAATTCAACTCTGCCATATACTAAATCTAAGTTATTTGTCATGTTTCAATTAGAAACATCACCAACTTAGTTCAACTCTATTATATGCAAATATAATTCAACTCTGCCATATAATAAGTCTAAGTTATTCGTCATGTTTCAATCAGAAACATCGCCAACTTAGTTCAACTCTATTATATGCAAGTATAATTCAACTCTACCATATAATAAGTCTAAGTTATTCATCATGTTTCAATCAGAAACATCGCTAAGTGACTGGTCAATCATTTTACACAAGTTTGAAATCAAAAATCGAGCTAAAATTTTATTAATTACTTCTGCTAATAACAAAAAAGAAAGAACCAAAATGAAATCTTAATGATAGAAGAACTTCAGGTTGCAAGTATTCCAGGGTCTTGACAATTCTTTGCCTTCACTATCTTCAAGCCAATATGCCCCATTGACCAAGACTGAGATGATTCTATAAGGTCTCTCCCAATTTGGGCCAAGCTTGCCCTCTCTGGAATCCTTCTTGTTGCCGACAACCTTTCTCAGGACGAGGTCCCCAACTTGAAACTCTCGTGGGTTGACCTTTTTTTTATAAGCCTTGACAAGCTGCTGCTGGTATGCCCCCAGCTGAATTACTGCCTTCTCCCTTCTTTCTTATAATAGATCCAAATCTCGGGCTAAGCATGCATCATTAGTCCCATTTTCCACTCCCTGGGTTCTGACCCCTGGGATTCCGACCTCTAATGGGATTACTGTCTCTGTGCCATAAGCCATGGCAAATGGGGACTCCTCAGTTGATCTTCTCGACATAGTCTGATATGCTCAGAGTACACTGGGTAACTCATCCACCCACTTTCCCTTTGTTGCTTCCAACCTCTTCTTAATCCCATCCAATATAGTTTTGTTGGATACTTCTGCTTGTCCATTGCTTTGAGGGAAGCTTGAAGTGAAATAGTAGTTCTTGATCTTGTACTTTGCACAAAAGCTCTTGATTAGCTTAATGTCAAACTGCGTACCATTGTCTGCTATTATTGCCCTTGGGATCCCAAACCTGGTGATGATATTCTTCCATATGAAGTTTTTTACATCAATGTCCCGAATCTTTGCGAGGGGTTCAGCTTCAACCCACTTGGTAAAGTAATCTGTTGCCACTAACAAGAACTTCCTTTGTCCAGTTGCCTGAGGCAGCTATCCAACAAGATCCATATCCCATTGGGCGAATGGCCAAGGGCTGGATACTGGGTTTAATCTACTACTGGTTGGTGTATCAAAGGTGAAAACCTCTGACACTTCTCATACTTTCTGACATAGGCTTTAGCATATTTCTGCATATAAGGCCACCAGTATCCATGAGTAATGGCCCTATGAGCAAGTGACCTGCCCCCAGTGTGGCTTCCACATACTCCTTCATGTATCTCATACAAGAAGCTTCAACTTGTGAAGAATGCACACACCATAAAAGGGGTCCAGTAAAAGATCTTCTATAAAGATGCCCCTCTGCTGTCAGACTAAATCTTGCCGACTTCAGTCTAATCTTGTGTGCTTCTTGATGATCATCTTGCAGTTTCTCCACTTTAAGGAATATTATTATTGCATCCATCCAGCTTGGCCCCATCTCCACACACATTACTTCATGCTCTGTGTTCAGTGGTTCTACACTTGGACCTGATAAGTAGTCAACCATTATTGTCCTTACCTCTCCTGGTTTTATTGCACTAGCCAGGTTGGCCAAGGCATTAGCATTGCTGTTGTCATCTCGACTAACTTGCTGTAGTCAACAATTTTGGAACAATGCTATCAGTCTACCCACCTCCTTTACATAGGCCACCATCCTTTCATCTCAGGCAGCGTATTCGTCTGTTGCTTGGTTGACGATAAGCTAGGAGTCACAGAAGACCATTACCTCGTCGGCTTCCATTGTTACCGCCAACTTTAATCCTGCTATCAGTGCTTCATACTCAGCTTCATTGTTTGAGGCTTTGAACCCCAAATGAATGGATTGTTCTAGCATCTGTCCATCCGATGATACTAGCACTACTCCTGCCCCCGCTCCTTGCCGGTTTGAACTTCCATCAACAAACAGGCGGAAGAAGTCACTGACGTAAATACTGCAGGGCCTGAGTTTCTCTTCTTTCCTCTGTTTGGCTATCCTTAACTGGGTTTCTCCTTGTTCACCTGGACATCATATACCTCGGCTCAACGGAGCCTGATGTATGATGGCGCATGATGTGAACTCAGCCACAAAGTCGGCCAAAACTTGGCCTTTGATTGTTGTTCTGGGTCTGAATTCCAGTTCATATTAGCCCAACACCACTGTCCATCTGGCTATCCTACTTGTCAGATCTCCTTGCTACAACAGGGACTTCAAAGGATGCTCAATTAATATCACAATCTTGTGGGCTTGAAAGTAATGATTCAGCTTCTTAAAGGCCATTACCAAAGCTAGTGTCAGCTTCTCCAAAGGTAGGTATATGGTCTCTGCATTTGCTAGGGTTTTACTCACGTAGTAAACTACCCTTTATTCTCCCCTATCTTCCCTGATTATCACTACACTTACTGCATGCTCTGAGACCGCCAAGTATAAGAACAGCTCCTCTCTAGGTACTGGATTTCAGAGAACTGGAGTTGTGGTCAAGTATTTCTTCAAGTTGGCCAAGGCGACTTCGCACACCTCTGTCCATAAGAAGTCTGTGGCCTTCTTTACTAAACTGAAGAAAGGTTTACATTTATCAGAACTTCTATTTATGAATCTGTTTGGAGCTGCAACCCTTCTAGTCAGCATCTGCACTTGTTTTGCCGACGTTGGGCTCTCTAACTCCAGAATGGCCTTGATTTGATCTAGGCTTTGCCTAAATGCCCTTTATGGTGACCAAGTATCCTAGGAATTTTCCTGACCCAACTCCAAATGCACACTTCGATACATTGAGTCAGAGCCGAAATGTCCTTAGGATATCAAAGACTGCCTTCAGGTTGGCCAAATGATCTTCAGGTTCCTTGGTCTTCACGACCATGTCATCAATGTATACCTCCACTGTGACGCCCCGATTCTACACTATTGGTTGTAGGCAAGGAGAGTCCTTCTTGAATCTATGGTCAATTTTAGTGATCTAATAAGTATTGACACAAGGTCTCATAAGCAACGATAAGGTGTACACCTCTAATTATATTGAATATAAATACATAACAACCACAAATATCCTTAATTGCAAAAGCTTATTCCATTACATTACATCCCAAAAAGAAATGTAAATCTTCATACGAGTCTTACAAAAAATGTTAAAAGAGAAATTTTTAACTTTACTAAGATAGCCAAAGGTCTTCGAAGGTTTCAGGCTCATCGTCTCCAGCTATATGTTTCTCTTCGGCACCTGGCATAACACGCCGTAAGCTTTCAATGCCCAGTAAACACACATACATCCCATTCCTTTTTCCCGAGTCCAATACACAATCACAAATATAACATCAAGTAGTAAAACGTGATACACAAATAAATAAATGGTTACAAGTTAGATATTAGTAAACTAGAAACCCCCCAAAGAGATTTCGTCCTCTCAACCACAAGAATCAGACGCAGATTATTCGGTATGCCTCCTCTTTTGCTGCTTTTTTGCAGAACTAACCTCGGATGCCTACCAACGGTTATATACCGCGTGGCGCCAACCTTGAGGCCTCAAAAAGGCAGTAAGCTAGGGCCTTGCCCAAATCCCTCATCACACCAAACCACCTAGGGTCCGAATATAACCGCTCCGTTCAAGGGTTCCAAAAACCGCTTGCGCAAGACTTTGACTTCCAAATAGGGAACGCATCCCAAGAATCCATACATCACATTTCTCATCTTCCATTGTTTCAAAGGACCGAAAACCCAATACCACGATAAAAGTTTTCCGTTGAGTTACATGTTTAAAATCAAGGTTAGACTAACTTAACAAGATCAAAATATCCACATAAGCATGCATCATTAAGATGAAGGAGATAAAGAACATAACCATAACACATATAATATCATGCCGAGTTATGATAATAAACATTTTCATGAACACAAACACTTAAAACATCCATGCTCAACAAAATTCTCAGATTCAATATCATATAAAGATTAGAATGAAAAGGCTATTTTAGAATTTTTTTACCGGACTCGGCCTTCCTATGGTTCGTAGAGAATTTAATCTAGTTTCCATAACATATTTTGGAAATGGAATAGCTTTTCTAGATTTTAAGTCATTTAGAAAACACTCTAAGCGCTGTCGGTTAAATACATTATTTAAAATTTGATTTTCTTGCAACCCGCTTACTGTTTTTCCATGAAACCAATTTTAGTGGAAAACTAACACCCTAAGGAAGATTTTTACATAAGATAGAGGTCCAGAATAATTTTATACATTTCTCTAGAATTTTTGAAAGTTGGCTGCGAAACAGATTCTAAGGCACCATACTCGAAATAAGAAGATTTGTGAGAAAAGGGATCCATTAAGGAAATTTTTTTTCTTTTGTGATGAAACCATGCTAACTAACATATATTAACCCAGAAAATTTGCTTGGATGTGTGCCTTTGGAAAGTTTGGGAGATTGGTATGAGTAGGATAGTTTTGTACCGAAATAAGGAAACCACAAGAGAGGGAAAGTCATGGTTCAACTTTTATCATTCTTAACACAAGTAACTCATCAATAACACATTTGAAAATATTATTTAGAACCCATAAGAACATGTATTTGAAAAAAAAATGAAAAGAGAAGGTTGTGTAAGTGGCTTACTTGCTAAGCTTGAACAAGATGGCTCTCTTCTCCTTCCTCTTCCTCTCAAGATTTCTCTCTTGTTCTCCTTCCTCTCCTTTAGTCGAATGTGTGTGTGAGAGAGTGTTGCTAGTGTTTGCCATGCTAGGGAGTGGTGATATTTATAGGCAAATTTGGTGTAACATGGGATACAAGCCCTTTGGTTGAAATTGAAAGGACAAGTTAGGATTTACTTGTCATTAAAGCCCACTAGTTAGAATTAAATGGACCACTAGTTGGAAAATAAATAGACACTAGTTGGAATTGAATGGACCACTATTTGGAAAATTGAATGGACCACTAGTTGGAATTAAATGGACAAGTTACGATATTCCCGTTTCAATAAAAAAAAAATGCTAATCGACAAGATTCGAAATAATTCTAGTAACTGAGGGGCTTTAAGCAATAATTTAAACATTATTTTTTTTTAAACCGAATACATTTTCAGGGGCTTCACAACCTATCCCCCTTAAACAATTTCGTCCCCAAAATTCAACTACACACTTCCTTCGAAAAGCTCGAGGTAGTTTGCCTTCACCCAATCCTGGCCTTCCCAAGTAGCTTCCTTAATACCCCGATGACGCCATAGCACTTTTACCAAATGAACCGTTTTGCCTCTAAGGTTCTTCTCTCGACTATCTTGTATTGCTATCGGTCCTTTTTTAAATGTAACATCTTTGTCAAGACTGATTTCTTCCCATTTGAGGACATGTGATGGGTCGGCAATGTATTTTCTCAACATAGATACATGGAAGACGTCGTGTATCCCTACTAACTGCGGAGGTAAAGCTAGTCTATATGCTACTTCACCCACTCTTTCCAATACCTCAAAAGGCCCAATATATCGTGGTGATAGTTTTCCTTTTTTCCCGAAACGTACGACTCCATGCCTAGGTTGCACCTTTAGGAACACGTGGCTGCTTACTTCAAATATCAATGGCCTTCTCCTCCTATCTACATAATTCTTCTGACGGTCTTGAGCAGTCTTTAACCGTTGTCGGATCAAGTTGACATTCTCAGTAGTTTCTAGAACAAGTTCGGGTCCTATCAGATTTGCATCACCCACTTCCGCCCAACAAATCGGCGATCTACAAGGTCATCCATATAATGCTTCAAAGGGCGCCATACCGATGCTAGCTTGGAAACTATTGTTATAGGCGAACTCAATTAGGGGTAGGTGTCATTCCCAACTTCCTTGAAAATCCATTGCGCAAGCTCTCAGCATATCCTCGAGTATCTAGATGGTGCGTTCAGATTGTCCATCCGTTTGCGGGTGAAAGGCGGTGCTAAAACATAATTCAGTACCAAGAGCTTCCTGCAGGCTTCCATAGAATCGAGAGGTGAACCGAGGATCACGATCTAACACAATAGATACCGGAATTCCATGTAGTCGAATGATCTCTCCAATGTAGAGCCTACACATAGACTCTAAAGCGTCGGTCATCCTATAGGGTAAGAAATGTGCTGACTTGGTGAGGCGATCCACTGAGATCATGGAGGCCCAGAAGCATGATCAAGAGGTAGCCTATATCAAGGGACGTCTGGAATCAAGAGAACCCATGCTCAATTGGGAAATTCACCCCGATGGGAGTTTAAGATACAAAGGTAGATTGTTTGTACCAAGTGACGAGTTACTTCGAGAAAAGGTACTTAAGGAATGTCATCATTTTGCATTCGCAGTACATCCAGGAGGGACTAAAATGTACCAAGATTTAAAGAGGCAGTATTGGTGGAATGGAATTAAGAAGGAAGTGGCTAAATTCGTGGCAAAATGTCTAACATGCCAACAAGTGAAGGCAGAACATAAAAAACCAGGGGGAATGTTGCAACCTCTACCAATAGCCGAATGGAAGTAGGAGTATGTGACGATGGACTTTGTGACAGGGTTGCCTAAGTTGCCTAAAGGAACTTAGGCATCACCTTCTGTGCACTAAGATATGCTTTTGTATCTTGAGATTCTATTTGAATCCTGAATTCATTGAGTGTCTTAACCATATCCCATTTTTTGATGGAGATCCTAGCCATCATCCCTCTGCTCTTGAGACTGAGAGCATCTGCTACTACATTGGCTTTACCGGAATGATATGAGAGAGTGAACTGGAAATTCTCAAGATACTCCATCCATCGTCTCTGTCTCAAGTTGAGGTCCTTCTGTGTAAACAGATACTTCAACTCTTGTGATATTTGAAAATCTCAAATTGTTCCCCATACAGGTAATGTCGCCATTGCTTTAGGGCAAAAACTACGGCCGCTAACTCCAAGTCATGTGTTGGGTAGTTATGCTCATGAGGTTTCAACTACCTGGATCCATACGCGACTACCTTTCCATTTTACATGAGCACGCACCCTAACCCTTCTTTAGACACATCGCAATACACAGTATACCCCACTTCTCATTCTGGGATGGTCAAAATTGACGCACTAGTTAACCTCTTCTTTAGCTCTTGGAAGGATTTTTCGCAAGCTTCGTCCCACTCATACTTTACCCCTTTTTGCGTTAAACGAGTCATTGGTTTGGCTAGTTTGGAGAAATCTAGAATGAACCTCCGGTAATAACCGGCCAATCCTAAGAAACTGTAGATTTCTGACACAGTTTTTGGTTGTCTCCAATCTAATACTGCCTCCACCTTGGTTGGATCCACCGCAATCCCATTTTCTGATACTACATGCCCTAAGAATTTTACTTCATTCAACCAGAACTCACATTTGCTTGCCTTGGCATATAACCGATTATCGCTAAGAACTTGAAAGATAGTGCTTAAATGTTGCTCATGCTCTTCTTCAGACCTTGAATATACCAAGATGTCATCAATGAACACTACCACAAACTGATCGAGGTATGGTCTAAAGATCTTATTCATTAGGCTCATGAATACTGCCGGTGCATTGGTTAGTCCGAAGGGCATTACTATAAACTCATAGTGGCCATATCTAGTACGAAAGGCGGTTTTTGGTATGTCCTCCTCCTTGACTCGTAGTTGATGGTAGCCTGACCTGAGATCGATCTTTGAGTAGCACCTTGAGCCTCTAAGTTGGTCAAAAAGGTCATCAATCCTTGGCAGTGGGTATCGGTTTTTAATCGTGACTCGATTGAGTTGACAGTAATCTATGCATAGCCTCAACGACCCATCATTCTTTTTAACAAATAACACGGGTGCTCCCCATGGCGAAGTACTTAGCCTAATGAATCCTCTCTCGAGCAATTCCTGTAGTTGTGTCTTCAATTCTCATAATTCTACTGGTGCCATACGATACGGGGCCATGGATATTGGGGTGGTTCCAGGTTGTAGCTCGATGCTCAAGTCTACTTCCCAGGTTGGTGGCAATCCCGGTAACTCCATAGGAAATACATCTGCATATTCACATACTATGCACGGAAGTTCTAATTCTTCTTGGCCCTCCTCATTCAAAATCAAACTTGCTATCCTACCCGAAATTTGATCGCACCACTGCGTCCTATGTTTTGTTGAAGCCATGGGGTCTTGTCTATCCCCCTTAAACTGGAAACGAGTTCCATCTTGCGTGTGAGCTACCACTTTCCTCTGATGACAGTTGAAAATTGCTCGGTGGGCAGACAACCAGTCCATACCCAAAATGATATCGAAGTCCGACATTTCCATGACACGAAGGTCGCACGTTAAGTGTAGGTTCGACATTCCTATCTTACAATCCTTACAGATCAAACCTATCCGAACGCATCCTTCCATAGGTGACATTACATTTAAGGCAATTTCTAAGGGTTCACATACAAGTCCTAATGACTTAGCGCAAGTAGAGGATATAAAGGAATGTGATGCACCAATATCAAATAAAACATGCACCCAAGAATTGTATAGTACTAAATTACCCTCAATTACAAACGGGTCTGCTTCTTCCTCTTGCAAGGCAAAGATTCTGCCGGTTGCCTTCTGGTTGCCACTGGTCTTGGTGTTCTGAGTTCCCACATTCTTCTAGTGCTGCTACCCAATCGATCCTGTCTTGTTCGTCCAAGGCTTCTGCCCACCTAATGCCTGGGCATTTGCTTCGGAACCTCCTCCTTGGTACCCAGATGGAGGGAGTTGGGGGCATTCGCTCTTTTTGTGCCCTAATTGTTGGCAATAAAAGCACTGGATTTGTCCCATCGGCCTTTGTTGATAGCCTCCTCTCTAGATCTGTTGCGGCGGTTGCTGTCATTGCTGTTGTGGTTGTGGTCTGGAGTAGGGCTTTGGGGTCATGTTTCCTTTTTGGGTCCTCTAAGGTCCAATAGATGTCTAACTCCCTCTCCTCTTGTTCCAAGCCTTTCTAGCGTTGATTACTTCCCTTTCAGACTCTAACGCCGTTTCCAGCACCTCAGCATATGAGGGGAGTCGTTGCAGAAGAACTTTTCCCCTGACTGTAAGGTCCAACCCCCACTCGAACATCCTTGCCTTCTCTTCATCACTTGCTACAAATCTAGTTGCGTAACAGGCTAGCTCTTCAAATTTTGCAGCATACTGGGTCACGATCACGTTTCCTTGTTCCAGGTTTTGGAATTCCTTGACTCGCTCTCGACGGACTGTACTTGGAAAAGATTTATTTAGGAACAGTTCCCCAAACTGGTTCCATGATAGGCTCGCTATGTCACAAGTGTTCTTGATTAACTCCCACCAGTGGTCAGCCTCATCATCAAGCTCGTATACTGCCAAAGCTATTCTATCAGTAGCCTCGGTTATGCCATGGTGTCTAGCATTTTCTCTATCTACCGAAGCCAGTTTTCAGCTACCTTTGGGTCCGGTACACCTGTGAACTTTGGAGGCCTCTGCTTTCGAAACTCAGAAAAGAGTCGAGTCCTCTCATACTGCCAATTGTTCCTTACTTGCCCTAATTCCTCCAAAATTTGATGTCCTGGATTATTGGGGATGTCAGCCCCTATGGGGACGGGTCTGTGTTGGTTTCTGGGGTGATTCCGTGCATTGTTACTTGTTCCGGTATAGTCATTAGCGCGCGTGTCCACCATTCTGTTCATGGCACGTGGTGAGTTGGTTTCCAGTTTTAGAGAATCTTACTACTAAGATTTGAAATGAAGGTTCAGTTTCCTTAGGGTGTACTAAAACAAGTAACAGTCAACAACATAAATCAACACATCATTCGTATATTATAATAGGCATCATTACAAAAGGGCTCCTAATCGGAGTTACATTCAAAGGGCATCAACGCATTACAAAGTTCAGGCTATCTTATTCTAAGGATCCCATCAGCGGATCTTACAAAAGTCTAGCTTTACTATTTCTCGAATTAGTTCTCGTTTCCCGACCAATCAGAGTCTTCTTCTGGGTCTTCATCAGCGGAGTCAGTGGCTTGGTCCGGAGAGCAAGGGGTGTATGTTGGTGAGGGGGAATTGGGTTCAGACAAAACCTCTATAGGGTACGTTGGGGTTGCTCCATGTTGTTCTGGTGGCTGCTCCATATTCATTGGTTGATTGTTGCTTGGCCCCTGATAACAAGATGCGTAGCTTTTAGCCTGAGTCGGTGGTCGGTGGTATGCTATGGTGGTCATAGTTCGGTGTATCAAGGAGTCCATCCTCTGATCATCTTGCTTCATTCGGACCGCCTTCTTCGCTGCCCGGCTCAAAAATTGTAGGCGGCGCTGCACTAGGGACCTCTTCTGCTCCCTCATATAGTGGGAGTACTCCGTTTCCACCTTACGTATCTCCGTTTTGATCATTTCCTCGGCGGCACTCACACAGCGTTGGCGGCTAAAGCAAGGGCTAACAGACATGGCCCTCCTTCCTTGCATACGGAAAGTACCCCACGAGTCGAGACTGACGCCGGGTCCTAGATAGTCTCCCGCTGACATCCTAAGGTGGAAAAAGATTTTTCATTGTTAGTCTTCCTTAAATATAGTAGTGTGATAGATAAAAATAAGATAAAGGTGTAAGGGCTTCTAGAGTCGCATATTGGGTTGCGTGGGTTAAGGGTTGAACCTAGGCTCTGATACCAAGTTGTGACGCCTCGATTCTACACTATTGGTTATAGGCAATGGAGAGTGACTGCTGAGTCCTATGGTTAATTTTGACAGATCCTAACAAGTATTGACACAAGCTCTCATAAGCAACGACAAGGTGTATACCTCTAATTATATTGAATATAAATACATAACAACCACAAATATCCTCCCAAAAAGAAAATGTAAATCTTCGTACGAGTCTTACAAAAAATATTAAAAGAGAAATTTTTAACTTTACTAAGATAGCCAAAGGTCTTCGAAGGTTTCAGGCTTGTCGTCTCCAGCTATATGTTCCTCTTCGGCACCTGGCATAACACGCCGTGAGCTTTGAATGCCCAGTAAACACACACACATCCCATTCCTTTTTCCCGAGTCCAATACACAATCACAAATATAACATCAAGTAGTAAAGCATGATACACAAATAAATAAATGGTTACAAGTTAGATGTTAGTAAACTAGAAATCCCCCAAAGAGATTTCGTCCTCCCAACCACAAGAATCGGATGCGGATTATTCGGTATGCCTCCTCTTTTGCTGCTTTGTTGCAGAACTAACCTCGGATGCCTACCAACGGTTATATATACGTAAGCGCCAACATGAGGGCCTCAAAAGAGACGGTAAGATAGGGCCTTGCCCAAATCCCTCCTCACACCAAACCACCTAGGCTCCGAATACAACCGCTCCGTTCAAGGGTTCCGAAAACCACTTGCGCAAGACTTTGACTTCCAAATAGGGAACGCATCCCAAGAATCCATACATCACATTTCTCATCTTCCATTGTTTCAAAGGACCGAAAACCCAATACCACCCCAGTAAAGTTTTCCGTTGAGTTACATGTTTAAAATCAAGGTTAGACTAACTTAACAAGATCAAAATATCCACATAAGCATGCATCATTAAGATGAAGGAGATAAAGAACATAACCATAACACATATAATATCATGCCGAGTTATGATAATAAGCATTTTCATGAACACAAGCACTTAAAACATTCATGCTCAACAAAATTCTCAGATTCAATATCATATAAAGATTAGAATGAAAAGGCTATTTTAGAATTTTTTTTACTGGACTCGACTTTCCTATGGTTCATAGAGAATTTAATCTAGTTTCCATAACATATTTCGGAAATGGAATAGCTTTTCTAGATTTTAAGTTATTTAGAAAACACTCCAGCGCTGTCCAGTTCGTCGACTGTTACGAAAATTTGATTTTCTTGCAACCCGCTCACTGTTTTTCCATGAAACCAATTTTAGTGGAAAACTAACTCCTTAAGGAAGATTTTGACATAAGATAGAGGTCCAGAATAATTTTATACATTTCTCTAGAATTTTTGAAAGTTGGCTGCGAAACAGATTCTAAGGCACCATACTCGAAATAAGAAGATTTGTGAGAAAATGGATCCATTAAGGAAATTTTTTTTCTTTTGTGATGAAACCATGCTAACTAACATATATTAACCTAGAAAATTTGCTTGGATGTGTGCCTTTGGAAAGTTTGGGAGATTGGTATGAGTAGGATAGTTTTGTACCGAAATGAGGGAAACCACAAGAGAGGGAAAGTCATGGTTCAACTTTTATCATTCTTAACACAAGTAACTCATCAATAACACATCTGAAAATATTATTTAGAACCCTTAAGAACATGCATTTAAAAAAAGGAAAATGAAAGAGAAGGTTGTGTCGTGGCTTACTTTCTAAGCTTGAACAAGATGGCTCTCTTCTCCCTTCCTCTTCCTCTCAAGATTTCTCTCTTGTTCTCCTTCCTCTCCTTTAGTCGAATGTGTGTGTGTGTGAGTGTTGCTAGTGTTTGCCATGTTAGGGAGTGGTGATATTTATAGGCAAATTTGGTGTAACATGGCATAAAAACCCACTGGTTGGAATTGAAAGGACAAGTTAAGATTTACTTGTCATTAAAGCCCACTAGTTGGAAAATGAATAGACACTAGTTGGAATTGAATGGACCATTATTTGGAAAATTTAATGGACCACTAGTTGGAAAATGAATGGACACTAGTTGGAATTGGATGGACCATTATTTGGAAAATTGAATGGACCACTAGTTGGAATTGAATGGTTAAGCTAGGATATTCCTCTTTCGATAAAAAAAATGCTACTTGACAAGATTCGAAATAATTCTAGTAACTAATGGGCTTTAAGCAATAATTTAAACATTATTTTTTTTTAAAGCGAATACATTTTCAGGGGCTTCACAGATGTCGTCCCCAACCTTTTCTTTCTATGCATCGTTGGTCATCTATTCTCCTTTCTTTCCTACAGACAGCGCCAAATTTTGTGTGCTGTTTTCTAACCACACTGCCAAATAGGTACTCAACTGGAGAACACTGGCAGAATAGATAGCACCCAAACAACCTGTCACAGAAAGAAAAGACTCTGGCAGTGGTTCATCCACCTAGAGACACTCCGACGATCCAGTCAGTTATCTCTCAAAGATAGCAAAAGTGCTTAATTTACTATTCAGAATACAAAAAGCGTACCTTAGACCCAAAAAGTGTACCTTAGACCCACAAGGGTGCTTTACTTTTATAACGAACACTGACCTGATTCCTGTAGAAGCCTAACTTCAATGGACTCTGGGTCAATGCCTGTCCAGGTCTCTCAAATAAATAATGATAAACTCCCTAAGAGTTTTATTCTTATCCAGGCTGAAATCCTCCCTCATTCTAAGACTCTTATAACTTATCCGCTCATCTCGGATTCCAACATCTCCGCAGATAACCTCGGCCTAGCCGAGATTTCCTCGACGTCAAGTCAAAGACACATGACATCTCGGCTGGCACTTCGGTGCCACATTGGCCACGCGTTGCTATCCAAAAAATATCTCGACATCACTAATTGTTAATTTTTAATGACATTTAAAAAATCTTCACAAAAAAATAACTAATTATTAATTTTTATTGATAGATTCAGAAAATCGTCAAAAAAAAGACTCTTTTAGCAACGATTTTGTTAGGATCAAGTTTCAACGACGAATTAATGCAGCTATGAGCCCTCCTAGGGTTTTGTCCTTTATATCTATGCTTCATAGGTTTAAATCCAACACCATCGATCTACGAACTAACATTTTTATCATTTTAGTGACACAACATATATACTTTCAAATGAAAATAAAAATTTATATTTTACAAATTTAACAACACACTCACCAAGTGGGTATACACCGACTGATATGTATATATATACAGTAATGATAGAGACTCTCATAAAATACAACTCCCAAAATGATCTAAACTATTCATGTCACTGTCAAAGATAGAAAAAAAAAAATCAAACACATCAATAATCAATATATTAGTAAGGGTCGTGGAGGTCCTCTTTTGTGGAGATCCAAACATTTTCCATATAGATATGAGAGAGAGAGAGAGAGAGAGAGAGAGAGATTACAAGGATGATTCTAGAAATTGACCGTTTATTTTTTAAAACACAAATATAATTGCATGATTAAACACAAATATAACACGATGATATTATTAATATTTGATTAACTTGATTTTATGTATGAATATCAATTTGACAAATCTTAAAAAATAAACAGTTGAAATCATTAAAGTAAACCCAAGATGGACCCAACTAAGCCCGCAGACAGCCTGCTGTGCATTATGTGAACAGCAAGAACCCTAGTTCCACCATTGGAGAGGAAAATACTAGTTTCCTGCTATTTTTTAAGCAATAGATAGAAGCCTACAGAGATGACCATGAAGAAGCTCTAAGGTCACTTTCCTAAGCCAAAAATCAAAACATGAAAATGAAGGAAAAGAAAAAACACAGAATAAACATTGCAATACAAAATTACACTTAGCAGAACAGAACAATGTCAGAGACATAGATCATGAAGAGAGATTACAAAAGACCAGTCTTATGGGTTTTTCTGCTGAAAGGATAACACTTCAACTAAAAAACCTAAACAGAGGAGAAATTGAGCTTTTCTGTACAGAAAACAGATTTAATCTGACGTCCTTATCTGGGGCAGCAAATGAAGAACAGAGGCTGCAATCAAAACAAAATTACATTCCCTTCCACTAAAACTTTCCTGCCTTCTCCAAACCACCTTTGTTTCCAACAAGATCTCAAACCTAATCGCCAATGTAATCAGGTCGGTAGCGCTTGAACAAGAACAATCTTTCTCCAACAAATGAAAAAATCTTAATTGTCTCCCGCCTGATAGAGAATCAAATCAAAGCAACCCAATTCGATAAAAACTTCTATTGTTCAAAGATTTCTATTGTTAGCCTGGCTAGAGGAGGGAGTTGATGCCTTCAACCTGACCAGCCTCTCATCCCGGTCAGAGCTGAAGAGAAGATTACTCCAGTTTGTCGACCTCTGCACAATCCTTGAAGGAACTCTGTCACTATCTTCCCCACCAGATGCTTCATACCCATCACTTGTTGACCTTGACAGAGGTGTTTCTTTCTGAGTCACAACACCAGCAACAGATAGGCCTGTGAGCCTCTGTACCTCTTCAGTGCCTGATGAGGAGACCCCGAATGGGTGGAGATCAGGGGAGTCCAAACTGCTCTCTGGAGATGAAGCAGCATCGCCAGTTGTGCTTGACATAGCTCGACTAGTTCGGAAAGCGCTCCGGGCCTCAATCTGTAGAGGGGCCAAACTGGTTGATGTCTCAGTGATGAGATCATTTACATTGCTTTCAGCAGCTTTAGCAGATGCATTTGAAAGGGTTTGAAGGGGTATTAATTCTGCTGGGAGGCGAACTCGCTTACTAACTCGCCTTCGACTATTGTTGTTGTCGGGTTTTGGGGCCAATCGGCGACCACTGCTGCCAAAGCTGCTATCTGTTTCTAGGCCAAAAGGAGGTTCCCGTCTCACAACAGGCTGAAGTATTTTCGATCTTTTTCTTGCCTCCGCGGCAACTTTTGAAACCTCTTCTGCATTTAGGCGTGCTAGTGTCCACGGACTGATCTTCACAGCTGCAGGATTCTTTTTCTTGATTGTCTCATCACTGACCATCTTTTTGCCTAATGAACTCACAGATCCAGTGTCTGGTGGAACCACATCGAACTGAAACAAAACCAGAGATTGCAGGCAACATCAAAACCAAAATCAACAGCTGTAGGTAGGTCTCATGTCCCTTGAAAAGTCGATTATAAATTCGATGGCATTCTCATGTTTCTTGAAAGGTTGACTATAGATTCAAAGGCATTTGAGTCTGTACCAACCAAAAGTGCCACACATTTAACTGTCATTTCACCAAAGAAGTGAGATGTCTTTGCTCATCTCTTTTGCTTGCTCAGTAAAATAACAGGAGTTTCTGTGAAGTTGGCAAAAGGCTTTTGAAATGAACTCATTTGTTATTCCCAGGTACAAAGTGGCCGCTGCCAAACCAAACTATGACCTTTCTAATTTCAAGATGCTCTGGCAGCAGCCATTTTAACCCTGGCAATAAGGGGCCCATAAGGGGCCCCATTAACTAAAATCATCTTTCATTTTGATGGAGAGTAGATGTTATATTGCCATTTAGATTGAGCAATTGGCATAAGAAACTTCCATATACAAAACCAATGTAAAATCTCCATTAATTCATCCAATTAGTACATGTTCCAAACACATGAAGACCATAGACGTAAAATTGTAGACAACAGTTAGATCAGTCCTACCAGGAAAGAATTAACCTTGTTTAAACGACCATAACAAACTCAAACAATCAATTTTCATGATGGAAATAATCAATGCAGAAAAAACATAAGAGTCCTCTAGGAACAATCTCACCAACTGGTTAAAGATTCTTTAACCTACAAACCATAAGAAATTCTGGGAAAGCAATACGTGTGTGATATCTGATATGTATCAATATCTGATCTAGCATAAGAACGTGTTGGTCAATCATACCTGATCTTCAAGAAACATGCGTGGAGGTGTACACCACGAGCCAGCACCTCGGTGGAAAGTATTGAAGGAACTTGCACTGCTTAACCCAGTGAGAGAGCTGGCAGGTGACAACTGAGGACTTTGCTGACCTCCAACCCCTTGTTGCTCTTGCTCTCTCAAGGCTATGATATAATCATATGTGCTGATACCCTGAAACATAAGCATTCAAGGAATTAGCTAATTAATATATTCTTTATTTATTTATTTTTATGTTTTATGTTTTGGGCAAATTTCACTTTACCCCCTTTGGTTTGGCTCATGTACGGATTGCCCCTGATCATTTGAAAATAACTACATAACCCCTTATGATTTGTGAACCAAAGTGCAAGCCAACTTCCATTAACAAAAGTTGCTAATTTACCAAAATAACCTTATCTTCTGCTTCTAAACCCTTCTCTCTCTATATATATATCATTTGTAATATATGTAACAGCACTCGGGAGTTGATATACCCACTGTAAAGAATTTGATTTGGTTAAAGCCATCCATTGATGACTGGGTTAAAATACTCCATTGAAGGCCTACCATTTTCGTAAATTAGTGAAATGAAGAAACCTCCATTGATGCCTAACATATACTTAAATTAGTAAAATGAAAAACAATCTGATTCATTGCCTGGTTTGAAGGCAGCAACCCCCTCTCCCTCCACTAGCTCAGTTCCACTTAGCCACCCCCATCTCATATGGTCAGCCCCACTTACCAACCTCCATTACACAACTTCTTCCATCAACGTACACTGTATAATCTCCATTACACAACTTCTTCCATCAACGTACACTGTATAATCACCTTTGCCACCCAAATTTTAAATCCAAATCAAAATTCAATTTTTAGAGGAATGTTGTGTTGTGAGTGTTTTAATTTGGAGTGGAAAAATAGATTCCAAAGAAGCAAAGTTATCTAATTCATATGCAGGTTGTCTTAATTTGGATGGGGCAGAAACAAAAACTCTCAGCAAATTGATAAACCAAGGAGCATGTATACCCCTTACGAGATGCAATCGACTGGACAACGCGTTTATGGCATCTGGGATTTTGTTTTTGGGATCAACGCAGTGAGCAACAACTTGGGCTCTCTCATAAACTGATTCAGCATCAAATTGGTGCAGCTCTGTGGGTTGAATGTAGCAAAAATGGTGGCGGGGAAGGGTTGGGAAACGGAAGGGGTAGGGGTGGCGGGAGAGAGAAGAGGGAGGAAGAAGGTGAAAAAAATACAAAATACAAAAAAGAATAGCACTCTTTTGTAAATTTGAAGATGTATAATACGTATTTCTTTAAAATTCGTATACTCTCCACATAGGCACGTGTCCCTCACATGCCGTTAATTTGGATGGAAAAACTGACTGTAAACTTGGGTCCACAATTCATCAGGGGGTTATGTGGTCATTTTTAAATGATTAGAAGGTTATCCGCACATGAACCAAACTACAAGCATGTAAAGTAAAATTTGCCCCTCTTTTTTTTTTTTGGTTAATTTAGGAGTTGATTTACATCAACTGTATGTCAGGAAAAAAGAATATAGATCTCCTGGATCTTATAAAAAAAGGGTAAAGAAAATAGGAGCACTGTAATGTAACTAAAACATAATCCACAAAATTATATGAACAAGATGATTTCTAGGTTACCAACCTTCTTTATGAGAAGAATGTGAAAGAAGAATAGCTGAGTAAGTGGCAGAGTGGCAATCATAGCCAAAATGGTGCACACAACCTGTCACAAGATAAAGTTACACTTTGTTACTCCCAAATAGGAGTGCTGGATAAGATTAAGTAAGACATTGCTCAGTTTTCATTTTGCTAAAGGAAGCCGGAAAATGTTCGTTTGCCAAATATATAAGGTTGACTAGTCAGAAAATGTTCGTTTGCCAAATATATAAGGTTGACTAGCATATGCACACCCATCAAGTTAAATTAAACAAATGAATAACATCTCAATAGAGAAGCCAAGAAAAAGAATGAAATACCCACCACCACAATAACAAAGGGTACCACAGTGAAACTGCTTCCCAACTTGGTAGTGACATCCACAGAGAAACTCTTCCGCTCAAGAAAACAGCAGATTAGTACAATGATTCCAGTTGACCATTGAAGTATAAGCTGCAATCTCAAGTCCAAGGTGCACAAACCATGTATATACCTGTCAATAATCAATTAAAATGAAAAATGACTTGAAAATAAAATGCTTACTCCGAGGGGATCTCCAGGTTTTGGAAAAGCCAATAGTCGATAGCAAATTCAGGACGTGAGACATTTACACGAAAGGATAGATGAAGAGTTTGGGAACTAATCATGAGCCCACCATGAAAGGAAACATAGAGAATGGAGGTGACAAGATCGAGCAGCAGGAGGGACTATCTTTCTTTAAGTAGCATAATAACAATAAGAATACTAGGAAAGCATGGTGGCCTGGGAAAATGAACAGACTGTCATAGGAGATTACCAAAACATAAGTCTGAACCTATTAACAGTATTAACATGTAATTTCACAGGTCACAGAAGCTCATTCACAGATAGACAGACTAAAAAGTCCGCAAAGTATTCAGAATTCTAGATAAAGATCGGAAATTTGGAAAGATTTGCACAAAGACTTAAGAGAGTCGAGCTTTTTTGGATTAAAGAAGTCGGACAAGCTGGACACCATGGGAAAGATATATAGAAGGATGTTGGTGCACTATGTGGTTTCCAAGCTAAGCGATGGAGACCCATGCTTACCAAGACAAGGGCAGAAACCATGAGAGTAAAAAATTGCCGGTAGTTCCTTCTGCCTATACAATTGTTGAGCCACTAGAAAACCAGAAAAGAAAAATGCATAAGAGTTTTGATTATATAAAATAAAATAAAATAAAAAAGAAGAAGAAGAAAGAAAGAAAGAAAGAAAAATTCAACCAAACCAAAGGCACAGAAATACCCTGCAGTGATGATCAAATCGGTCTACGCATTTATCACAAACTCTACAATGCTTGCTGTACTTGAAAACCTGCAACAGAACAGTGTGCCATGAGGACATGTAAAGCAGGATTGATTGGTCCTGCACAACCAGACTACAGTTTGGAAGGAACTTCAGTAGTGGAACCCATGGAGTGGCACATTTAGCTAGTGAATGCCACGGTATTGAAATGACAATGATTACAAGGACTATTAGGCAAGAGCTCTCCTCATGACACAACAAATAAAGCATTCACACACAACAATTTGAAGCCATCTAAACATCATGCAGATGGATCTACGCACCTCTACTTCACACAAACTGCAGTAGAACATGCCATCTTCACTCAGTTGTTGCTCAGAAGATTCTTCATGTGGGCTTGAGCAGTTGCACATAAAAGTACAAGGAAGAAAAGCGAACAGAGCCATAAAACCAGATGGATATTGTGATGATGCATTTTTAGTCTCAATTTCATTAGTATAATCTTCTGCTGTTGTATCCATATCCTTTGTGCTTTTATCCAAAGATTTCCCTCCAATTGTTGTAGCAGTTGCATCCTGTATTGATGAAGTTGATTCCCCACCTAGTTTAGATTCCTCGAGCCGAGCATGCTTTTTGCCGTCAGGAATCTTAAGATACTTTTTCGACTTGAAGACTCCTGGATCAGCAGGGTCAGCTGCTGCACACCAAATATATAGGCTGAACACACATATAATCTGCAAAGAAAAGATATTGAAATTTCAAAAAGACAAAAGGATGTATTCAAATTACAAATTCAGAGAACTCAGACGAGATTTGGTGTTCAATTACTTTAAGCCAGAGAAACTTAAGTTGCAAAAAAAGTAAAACTAGATACCTTTACTAATTGGCAGTTAGCAACTGTACTGAATAGGCATATAGGTAGGTGACCATTTACTAAAATTTATTAAAGTAGCATTCAAGAATATCTCAACAATTGATGTTAACTATTAATTAGCAGAGAAACTAGCAATAACAGATTATGCACCTCTACCATCTGCTACCTTACAAATTATGATAGATGAGCTAATATGCAACAGTGAGCAAGATAACAAACTCAACCGATTATAATCTAGATTCTACAGTTTCCAGTATTCAGAATTTGCTCATCCAAAAGTAATATTAGCAATATGTGGAACCCATGGTGCACAATGATTCTTTATCATGCCAAGAAGTTCAAAATTACACTATAGACACATGAACCAAAGAGATGGCTAAACTTTGACAGAATCATGGTAGCAACTACAGTCTTGCACAAAGACGGCCAATCTGAATTATGGAACCACATAATCAATCGATATGATGAAGGTGATCACATAACTTAAGCATGACCACTCATTACTTAATTGATCACATAAGCGTTGTTGTTAGTGTTGAAAAATGTGTAAAAGGTGTATTGAAATATGTAAAAAAATGTATAAAAATATATAAAAGTGTATTGGGATATGTCAATTGGAATTATAAATGTTGTCCTTTTGTGTTCCGTTTGGATGGGTGGTTTAGGAGGGGGAGTGAAGAATTTGAAGTGATAAAGTTAGTTAGAATCATGTTTGGATTAGTTTTAATGGGGGAAAGGGAAGTGCATGGAAGTGTTATGATATGAGAGAGAGTACAAACATTTTAAGCACTTCACTTCCACTCCGAAATTGGGAGGAAATGGAAGGGAAGTGAAGTGTTTCTCACAATAATTACAAAAACAATCCTAGGGTTGGAGCCTTGTAGCAAAATAAATTCTAAGTTTATAGTTTATCAAATTAAACCTTAATCTTTTGATTTATTTTTAGTCTAAACCATTTGCTTATTTTCATTAGGTAAAACCTTAGTTGCATGAAGTTGGAGCGGGAATGAGAGCGAGGAAGCATGAGCTGATAGAAGTTTCTTAGGTTGAGAGCGCCTCGACAAGCGGTAATATATACATATATATTAATACACATAGCATTAGAAGTCTTTTTATAAATATTTTTATTTTAATACACATTAATTATTTTATTTATTTATTATATTTTTTAAATAATGTGTTATTGTTAATTTATTTTTTTATTTTTAATTGATATATATATTATAAATAAATAATTATAACAAATAAGGAATAATAAAATATGTTAAAATAAATAAAAATTAAAAATTGGATGATTTATTTTATAGATTTTATTAGATTTTTTTTATTATATATGATTTAATTAGATTTATTATTATATAACAAATTATATTATAATTATATTATTTATTATATGTTAAAAACGGGAGAGGGACACAAATTGACAAGAGAGAGAGAGAGAGAGAGAGAGAGAGAAGAAGAAGAAGAAGAAGACGACAAGATGATGAAGAAGAGAAAACATAGAGAGAGAAGAGGAGTTCGAGAGAGATGAAGACAGAGTGAAGAGGAGATTGCGAGCAAATCGAAGGCAATGTAACGAAGAACGAAGTTGATGTAACAAATCGAAGCCATGTCTGAGAAACCCATGCCCTAAACCACTGAATCCATGTAATAGATTGACGGTAAGACCAGCTCTCTCTCTCTCTCTCTCCCTCTCCCCCCTTTACGATCCCATCTTGGACTGAATCGCATTTCTGAGTTTCTCTCTCCACAAAAATGCGATTCTTACACGTTTCTTTCTAGAAAATGCGGAATTGCAATTCTTACTCAGAATCGCCAACTTGTTGCACGATTCCTGCAATTAAGAGTAAAACTAGTGAAAAAAATGATATTTTAATCATTAAACTCAATAATAAAAAAAAAGGTATTTTAAACATTTTTTGTACACACATTGAGTATAATGACTAAAATATTTTTTTTTGCCCAGTTTTACTTAACATAAATACACAAATGATTTAGATTGAAAAAAAATCAAAAGATTAAGGTTTAAATTGACAAAATTAAAAACTCAAAGCTATTTTGTTACAAGGCTCATACCCAAGGGGTTTTTTGGTAATTTCCTATATATTAAAATGCATAATTAAGTACTTATGTCATTAATTAAATATTAGGAAAATTTAGTCAAAGCACCCTCATAATAAAAATTTCAAGCATTAAGGACAAGCACAAAAAATTTTCCTTCAAAAGTCCAACACACATCACTATTACTAAAACATCCTTAGTGAGTAATTTAATATTTTAAACTTTAAAATGATATAACTTTTTATTTAGATGTCATTTTTTAATAAAATTAGTACTTTTAGAATCCTCTCGTCAATATCTATCAAACAATATCTATGTAGGCTATGAAATTCTTTTTTTAAAAATTACCATTGAAATTTGTTAGGCAATCTTCACTGTAGTTTCAGTTGTAGTAGCCATAATCTCTGATTACAAAAATCAAAAAAAATTAAAACACAAATTAATTTTCTAGTTACTAAAACCAGAAAATAAAATATAACACAAAATAATTTTATTTTCCTTGTTACTAAAACAAGAAAAATAAAATACCAAAATAATTTTCTATAATATCAAATCAAATAATATTAAATTAATACCAAAGATCGTACTACTAGTTGTCAAAGAAAAGAGACAGAGATATTACTACTATCTCAAATAATAGCATAAATCACTATTTGTTTTTCCAATATTACTTAAAAAAAATGAAAAATTAAATACAATGAAGATAAAAAAAAAGAAAAATTTTTAAGATTGTTAGGCAATCTTCCTTGTATTTAAAAAGATATTAATTCTATTGTGTACAAAACAACAATTAGAATTAAAGAAATAAAGAAAATGAGAGAATATGTTTGATTACAAAAATCAAAAATAAAATAAAAATAAATAAAAATAAATGATTTTATTTTGTTACAAAACAAAAAAATTAAAAAAATAAAATAAACAAATTAAAAAAAAATAAAATTAAACAACTTACTTGGTTAATTTCTTTGAATGATTTTTTCGATCCAAGTCGTTGTTTAACACTTCTTAATTCTAAATTCGTCCTTCCACTCCGAATTTGGGCGTCTATCTCCGGAGATGAAATGATCTTCTACAAACAATAGCAAAGACTACAAATTGTTTTCCTTACTAACACACTAAGTGTTTACACTCTTTCTTTGAATAAAAATGCAACAAAAATGAGAGAGAGAATTATAGAGAGGAGTAAAAATCGAAATTGAAGTAAAATCCAAATGGGAGGCTAGTCTATTTATAGATGGCTAATGGCTCTTTGATTTGAATTGAGAAAGTATGAAAAACTTTGGTTTAAAATTCAAAGATTTGAATCTTGATTAACCATTCAAAGTATACACAACTAAAGGGCTCTTTTTGGATGAACATTAAAAACCAGGTTTAATTAAGAAGGGAGAAGTTTGGATGATGAAAAAACCGGACGAGTTAATTGCTTGAAAGAAGAAAGAACCTGTTTGGATGAACAAAAATCCATACCATTTATTTGAATTAAATTCAAAAATGTTTTTTTTAAAAAAAGATTAATCTTGGGCGAACAAGCCCAACCTCACCACGCACCCGCTTAAGCCCAAGCTGGCCGGCCCGACCACCCCGCCCGGGACGACGGACGGACGGCGGGCAGTATGGTGAGTAAGTCCAATGGGCCCATTTCTAGCCATTTTATCCATAACCTCTCCTCTAAAACACTTGGGTACCCCTTGGGGCACACCCCACCAAAACCCATGCCTTATAAACCCTTTCAAAACCTCCCACCAAATCAATGTGGGACTTATTTAACCTTTGAATTTCACAAAACTCCATTTCCATGGAGCATACTTTTTCAATTTCCCATTCACTTTCATAATGGTTTTGAGCAACCAAATATACCACGTGAATCACAACGCGGCATAGAACGCGTTATCACTTTGACCCGTGTAAATCGATGCACGGGGCCCACCTAAAAATTAGACCAAACTTAGAAAAAAATTCTGGTTTTACCCAGAATTTTATAACCATTTCCAACAAAATTAACATCAACAGTAAAATTTCACTCTATCTCACACTAAAATTATTCACAATAAATTTTACTATAAAATTTTAATTTTTAAATATTAAAATACTATCATCATTGCTAATCACTATAATTGTTAATAAACAAGGAAGTTTTGGCCAAAGTAAACTTCTGCTAGCATTTATAAATAGATTGTCACCAAATAAAACTCAAACCAAAATAAAAATGGTACTGTGAATAGAGTAAATTTTTACTGTTGACGTTAGTTTTGATAGAAAAAAAAAATTTTACTTTTTTTTTAAAGAATTTCATAGCCAACATAGATCTTATTTAATAAATCTTGACAAGAAGATTCTAAAAATACTAATTTTATTAAAAACTAATATATAGACCAAAAATTATATCATTTTAAAGTTACAATATAAAATTAGTTACTAAAGACAAGATTGTCCATAAAAATATAAAAACAAATCTATTTGTTCTTAATGAAAGAGACGATTCTTCTCCAACGGTTTACAAATTAAAAAAGTTTGGATTGTCCTTTTCACTAAAAAGGAACACAAGGAGGGGGTTTTGGCTTCTTTCTTTCTTCTATTAAAAAAAAAAAAGAGGGAAAAACCCTAAATAAGGGGTCTAACCAAACAAGAGGGAAGAGTTCCCTTCCTTTCCTTCACAACTAACTCTTCCCTTCACTTCTCCCCTCAATCCAAAAATGAATGGTCAAGATCCAATCATGGAAACTATAGCTCTTAGTTGCACAATCCAGTCATGGAAACTATAGCTCTTAGTTGCACTGAGGGAGGGAGGCGAGCGAGCAGGAGTGAGGAAGCGTGAGCGATTAAAATTTCTTAGGTTGCGAGCGCCTTGGGGAGCGGTTATATATATATTAATACACATTAGAAGTTTTTTTATAAATATTTTTATTTTAATACTCATTAATTATTTTATTTATTTATTCTATTTTTTAAATAATGTGCTATTGTTAATTTGTTTTTTTATTTTTAATTGATATATATATTATAAATAAAAAAAATATATAACAAATAAGAAATAATAAAATATGTTAAAATAAATAATAAATAAAAATTGAATGATTTATTTTATAGATTTTATTAGATTTTTTTTATTATATATGATTTTATTAGATTTTTTTAGGATTAATTACCTAAAAGTCCTATTTACATATTTGGTGGTAGTTTAGGTCCTGTCAAAAAAATTTTGAACCAATAAGTCCCATTTACAGGTAAAAAGGCGTTTTGCTCTTTAATCCCAAAACTGAGAATGTTCTCAATTTATAATTATCAAAACTAAGAAATTTCTCAAAAAAAATTTGTTTCCCCTAGTATGAGCTAAGAATATTATCAAAACTATCAAAACTAAGAAATTTATAATTATCAATTTTGACAAATTTCTCAATTTTTTCATGATTAAAATTGAGAATATTATAAACTGAGAAAGTTCTCAATTTCAAAAATCCTAGATCTCTCTCTCTCTTTTTCTCTCTCTCTCTTAGTTGTTCTGTGACTCTCACTCACTCTATATTAAGAAACACAGTCACTGAAGCCTCTTCATACCCATCTTGCACTTTGTTTGGAGGGAAGAGATGGAGAAGAAAATCTTGATGAAATTTCTTATACTACTCTCAGCGGTTCGCACTGCTCCAGCACGATAAGGTTGAGCAACAGCGATTTGGTACCGTCATGGATCAACAGCCGAGGAATGCTCAGAGTCCCATCCTTGAATTTAATGTCCCAGAACCGATCTGTCTTCCTCTTCTTGAATTTAATTCCTGCCTCCCTCAGTTCAGTCACGCAATGGACTAATTGTTGACGGCGCTTGTTGGCGACAACCTGGTTCGTCCGCGAAGACCACCGCTTGATCCCCTCAATAGCCCTTCGGAACAGCTCCA
This sequence comes from Camellia lanceoleosa, assembly GCA_025200525.1. Lineage (NCBI taxonomy): Eukaryota > Viridiplantae > Streptophyta > Magnoliopsida > Ericales > Theaceae > Camellia > Camellia lanceoleosa. The sequence continues at coordinate 63,271 of JANUSC010000164.1, read as the reverse complement.
GTATGAACCAGCCATCGAACACCGTCATTTCCACAAATTCCTTGCTGGTGAGAGTAATTGTGCCTTCGTAACAAGCACAGGCCTGGTCTTCAAAGCTTGTTGGAATAGTAAATTGGTCTATTAAAAATTAATGGGACTTCAAGAAGTAAATAATTTTATCTAGGACTTAATAGATTATAAGTTTACAAAATGGGACTTGTGTGTAAATGGTTCATTTTTTTATTATATATGATTTAATTAAATTTATTATTATATAACAATTTATATTATTTATTATATGTTAAACACGGGAGGGGGACACAAATCAACGAGAGAGAGAGAGAGAGAGAGAGAGAGGAGAAGAAGATGATGAAGAAGAGAAGACAGAGAGGAGGAGATCGAGAGAGATGATGACAGAGAGTGAAGAGGAGATCAAGAGCAGATCAAAGGCCAACGGAGGTCGAAGGCAATGTAACAAATCAAAGCCGTGTCCGAGAAACCCATGCCCTAAACCAACGAATCCATGGAACAAATCGACGGTGAAACCAGGTTTCTCTCTCTCTCTCTCTCGATCCCATCTTGGACTAAATCTCATTTCTCTCCACAGAAATGCGATTCTTATACATATTTTTTTAGAAAACGCGGAATCGCAATTCTTACTCAGAATCGCCGCCTGGTTGCAAGATTCTTGCAACTAAGCTAGGAATGGCAACGGGCCAGGGCGGGGCCGGGGATTACACTCCCCGTCCCCAATCCCCAAAGGCAAAAAAATCCCGTCCCTGCCCCCGATCCCCAGCAGGGACACCATCACCCACCCCCCCGGCCCCCGCCCCCAAAAATCCCAGACCTGTTTTTTTTTTTTTTTAATAATTTTGTTCAACACAAAAACAAACAAACAAACAAACAAACAAACAAAATTTAATCTATTGTTTTCAGTATATTTCATCATCATCATCAACAATCATCATCAACAACTTACCAAAAAAAAAAAAAACTAAAATTGTTCATTACACACACATACATCATCATCATCATCAACAACAACTTTAAAATTAAAAAAATAAAAATAAAAATAAAAATAAAAAAAGATCTGAAATTGTTCATTACACACACACACATATATGTATCTATCATCATCATCATCATCACACATATATAGATCTGAGTTATTCTCACAGATCAACTGGCGCACCGGCCGGCTCAAGTTGTATGCTGTCATCTGGGTCAAATCGAAATCCAAATCATCCACTGGAGCTATAGCAGAGGCCGGACAGAGGCAATGTTGTGACGGAGAAGGCAATGAGTGATGTCGAAATCTGCGGCGAAGGATGGGCAGTGTGTTGCGGCCACTATTTCAGCAATGTGAGAGTGAGGTGGCGGCATTGGGGAGTCGAAGAGGAAGCCATGGCAGCGGAGGCGGTGGTGTGGAGGAACGGCGGATCTATTCAGATCTGTTCTAGATGATGATGATGATGATGATGATAAGAAGTGAGAGAATGAGAGAGAAATCTGAGTGAGGGAGAGAGAGATGAGAGACGTGGTCTGAGGCAAAGAGAAGGGTTTACATATATATAGAGGGGTAAAATAGTAATTTCACTTCGGGGACAAATGGGGACAGGCCGGGATGCAGTGCCGAACACTTATCCCCGTCCCTGGCCCGAAACTGATTAGGGATTGATTTTTGAATACCATCCCCTCCCCTCCCCTCCCCTCCCCGTTGGGGATATTTTTCGGGAAAAAACCGCTCAAATCGGGGTCGGGGGATCGGGTCCCCGTCGGGCCGGGTTCAAATTGCCATCCCTAAACTGAGCTATAGCTTATTGCAGGAAAAAAGAAACATACATTCCAACACTGTGTTAAGAAAGAAAATCAAACAGAACATTGCACAGATGCAGCTGCAATAAAGGACATTATGCAATGCTGCTTGTTCCCAATCAATTTAGGATGCTGAGATGAGGGAATGACAAACAACAGTTGTTGTGTACAAGCACAAGCTACAAATGTCAGTCTGCTCTGTTGGATCACTGTTTCATTAACATACTGCTACTAAGTCCAAACAATTATGCTTGCCAATGCTTCAAAATTGATGGACAAGAATTAATTCCTACTGCAATTATCTCCCTAGTTCAATCAATTCTTTGTTTCTTCTTTATTTATTTATTATTTTTTAATAATATAGGGCCTTGCTAATGACAGTTATTAGTGCTGTTAGATAAAGGGGGAAGGGGAAAAAAAATTCTTGTACAAAACATCCTAACATTCACCGAATAGAAACACTTTTAGCTACTGTGAAGAAACAGCTAGTGTTTACCAAATTATGCAAACCCATAACACAATTCAAATTGATCTATTTAATTTTTTTTATTAAGCATAACAACAAGGAACAGGAAAAACTATTAACAGGAAAGTCCATTCTCTGTATGGATAAATATTCAGAAAATAACAACAATATTTGGTCCATCATTGGGTTCAATTGAGCTATCCCACCAAGATCTCATTCAAATTTTCTCTCAGTGGATTTTAAAAATGAGCAGGGAGATTGCAAAACTTTCCAATGTCTTGAAGCAATGCGTGACAAAGAGAAGTATACAACAGTGGAGGCCCCCAACCAGAATCAAAGCCTTTGTGAAAACAATCCCAACAATGTGAAAGATCGAAATGAAATATAGGGTGTGCGAAATTAGTGGCTACTAAGTTGTGCAACAAGAAAGCTAAAAACAAGCAAATATTTGCCCTTACCAGCAAAAATTGAAGGTTTATGATATAGTAGAAAGAATCTCTGGAGAGAATTTATCCAAAGAAAAAAAATAATTTTAAAAAAAAAAAGGAAAAAATAAAGAAAGAAACAGAAAGGGAAAGGAGCCCATTTGGGGAAAAACTCAGAGGTTTAGAACCAAACCCATAAATCAGAAACCCACAGGCAGAGAAAACACAGATCTCAGCACTTTTCCCACTATACAAACATAACAAGCATATAAAAAACAAAAATAAATAAATAAATGTGAAATGGCATACAAGAGGAGTGTAGAGGCCGATTGCAATATACTGGAACAACTTTTTCCCAACAAAAGGAGCAAAGAATACATAGAAAGCAAACCCCAATGCCACAAACACAGCAACAGCTACCACCTGCAGATACAGATATGAATACCCAGAAGAAAATTTTAAATAAAATCAAAGAAAGATATAAATATATAGATACACAGAGAGAGAGAGAGAGAGAGAGAGAGAGACCTGGAGGGGATGGTAAGGGAGCTGCCATCCATGCTTCCTCATTTTCTGAGAGTGTCGCAACCAAAATAATAGCAAGAAAATGGCTGGGGCAAGAAGAGGAAAAGGAATAAATTGGGTCACTGTCCTTTTTAAAATTTAATTTAATTTTGTCTCACTTTCCCACATTTTCAGGGAAAATTTGAGAAAAAAACATCAAAATGAAAGAGCTTAAGAGGAGGGAGGAAGAAAGATATGACTGGTAGTGGGCCACCCAGTGGGTTGTGTGCCCTTGTGGAGAGAAGGAAGAGGAGAGATGGGACAATGTTTAGGAAGCTTTGTCTGCTTTACTCAATCCTAACCCACCCAGCCCATGTCATGGAAGGCAGTGATGAGACAGAGAGGGAGAGAGAAAGAAGGGATTTTGGGGTTGAAATGAATTGGTTTTTTTCTTGTTTCTTGTAAAACCTTTTACAGAGGGAAGAAAATCTGTAACTGAAGAGAGAGAGAGGGAGAGGGAGAGAGAGAGAGAGGGGAGACTGGTGAACTGGTCTGTTTTCTTTTCACCTTTTACTTTTTTCTTTTTTTTTTTATTCTTTTTTCTTTTTTTTTGAAGAAAAAATGGTGGTTGCTTGCATTGCCCTTTTCCATGGACAAATCTGTGTCACAGCCTTACAGGTCATTGCAATTTGCAACAACAGCCAGTTGTTTGGTTCTCCTTTTGTAATTTCTGACAACCCCTTTTTAACATCTCTTCTACCACTTTTGTCCTCTTCTACCCTTTTGTGGATGGATCACATTCTTGTTTGTCATAATATGAAAAATGCAAATTACTGTTTGATTTTGGGGCAAATAACAGACGGTTGTGTTAAAAAAAAATAAGGATAAATTATAAATACATCTTTGAAATTTATTTAAATTATAAATTATTAGTCTATCACTCGTGTTATGTACGGGACAATTAGATATATTTATATTTATTTTAGATTTTTTTTAATATATAAATTATGTTTTTTAAGATTTTTTTTCTTATTACTAACCATAGTGTATGGGAAAAGTTGAAAAGGGTATTGCAGTAACTATATACGAATTGTATCTATAATTATTTATATGAGGGAATTTTAAATGCTGATCAGAAAATTTTGACCAAATCAATAATTGCAGACATGTGAAAAGATATGTGGATTGAAAAAATGCTGATCAGTAAATTTTGACCAAATCAATAAATACTGAGTTTTTTTTTTTAAATAAAAAATTTTAAAAATTCAGATTAGAATGTTGAAGCTTCCATAGGCCTTGGGGGTTAAAAACCTCTCTTTGCTTAATATATAATATAGATATAGATAGATAGATAGATATATCTTTTTATTTTTATTTTTATTTTCTTTTTGAGATCTATAGTTAAATTCTTATCTTTTTTTAAAAAAAAATTTTGTGTGTAACCATAGTGCATGGGAGAAATTGAAAAGGGTGTTGCAATAATTATGAGAGAAGTCAAAAAATGCTAAGGTTGGGTTGGAAAAAGTCAATAAATGCTGAGGTTGGATTGGGAAAAGTCAATAAATGTTGAGGTTTTTTTTTTGTTTTTTTTTAAATCAAAAAATTAGAAAATTAGGATTAGGAGATTAGAGCTCCTATCTGATTTTTTGGGAAGAGAAAATGAATGTAATTTTTAATATTTTTTTTTAGAAATTTGTGAGAGAGATTAGGAGAGAGAGATTATGGAATATTTTTGTTATTAAATAAATAAATCAGTCAATAATTTTTTTTAATCTATTTTGTAAATTAAAAATCAATGATTTTGGAAAATTGATTAATTTGTCTCATTAAGTGATTTAAAATTTTGATAGATATACATAAAAAAAAATACATAATTATATTATTAAATCATAATTCAAATTTAGATGTTATATCTTTTTGAGATCTATAGTTAAATTCTTATCTTTTTTTATTTTTATTTTTGTGTGTAACCATAGTTTATGGGAGAAATTGAAAAATGTGTTGCAATAATTATGAGAGAAGTCAAAAGGGATTGTGGGTTGGGAAAAGTCAATAAATACTGAGATTGGATTGGGAGAAGTCAATAAATATTGAGGTTTTTTTTTAAATCAAAAAATTAGAAAATTAGGATTACGAGATTGGAGCTCCCACAGGCCTTAGGGTTAAAAACCCTCTTTTGCTTAATATATAGTATAGATTTCATATGGTTCTAGAAATTATATTATGTCTTCTAAATTTCTTAATTTCATAACAAATAAGTCATTTTATTAATAAATCATCAAATTAATTAATAATTTTTAATAATGTTAAAATTTTATTTTAATTAATAATTTAGATAATTTTATTATTGTATAGGTGAACAATTAGAAATTTCACTTTTTCAATGAATTTTGTTAAATAAAAATTATAAAATTGAGGTATTTGTAATTTTTCAAACCACAGGAGACAATTCGTATTTTAAACAAACCTTAGGGGGTGTATTTGTAATTTACCCAAAAAATAATTATAAATAAGTGATAAATATTAATAATTATAATTATAATAATTTTAGTAATTTTGTAATAATTTTTAAAAACTATTCTTGAATGGTAATTTCTTCTTTAAATTTTGGTTATTAATTTTAAAATATGTGTAAAAGTATATTAATGTATTTAAAATATATATTAAAACATTAAATTTATAATATTAATTGATTTTTAATGAGCAAACTCATGTAATATAATGTTTTTAAAAAGAATTTACAAAATTTTATCCCTTCACACTATCACACTTATGTTACTTTACTCATAAACGGTTTATTTTAACAATTAACCCCTTGCACTATTGACATTAATTCCCTTCATCTAAATTGTTAACGAAACTAATATTTTTGATGCAATATTAAATTTGCCAGTACACAAAAGGAATTTGTGCACATGATTTGTTTAACTTAGTTGTATCCGGAGCTGATAATTTGTTACTATCTCCGTTCTAAATTGTTTGTCCGACACGAAAAATAAAAATTTAAAAATATTATATTCTCGTGCCAAAATTCTTTTTTTTCACAAATTAAAAATACTTAAAGAAAATTGTTTGACTGGCACAGAAAATGAAAACTTTAAAATAATGTATTCTCGTGCTGGACAAACAATTAAAAATACTTTTAAAAAATTGGTAAACAAAAATTTAAAAATTTCAGTATAAGAATATATTATTTTTAATTTTTCATTTTTCGTGCTAGACAAATAATTTGAGATAGAGAAAGTATAATTTACAGTATTTTGTGTTTATTGAATATTTTCAAAATAATTTGTTATGTTTTGTTGTGTTGTGTGATATTTGAATATTTGTCTCTTTAGTGGGTCAAAGTTAACTAATATTCTCCATTAATCACGTTGGTGGTGACAGGAAATAAATGTAATGATCTGTTAAAAATAATGACCTCATTAATAATTTTTGGTTATATCAATAATTTAAAAGGATAGTTATTTAAATTAACAGTTGATAGGTAAAGTAACACAAGCGTCGTAATTTGAGGAAACAAATTGAATTTTTCTAAATTTAAAATATATAGATTGGATTTATTACGTGATATAAATAATAAATTATAATTCTTCACACTTTTAAAGGGTTTTTTTTTTTTTTTTGAATATATAGTATTTATTGTTGATTATTTCTCTCTTTCTTTCGCTCACACAAACATCTAGCTTTTGTTTTCCTTTTTTGTAAATGAAAAGTGAATTACAATCACAATAATTTAAAAAAAAAATTTAAGTAGGAGAGAGAAACTCCAATAAATACTCGACATGCTGCTACTAGATTCGAACAACTAATCACCTAATAAAATCTAAGAGTTTTAGTCAAACAGAATAACCGATTGGCTAATCAAAACAAAAGATTGTTTAGCAAATAATGGTGTAAATAATAACCTTTCCCATGTATATGTTCTTTTTGCAAGCGGGCATGGTATAATACAGTTCAAGAATTTTTTTTTGTAGAAAGGAATGCCACATTGCAGAACAGTTTGAGACAATGACTGAACCAAATCACCAACCAAAGTAATTTCCTTTTAAGCTCTTGTATCTATCATGATTTGGTGGGCTTAACTTTTAGCTGAAGACCCTTTGGATCCATTCAACCTCTCAATAATAGAACCTTTGTTCCTTTGTTTAATGCATAGGACTCATTTGGGAATAGGTTTTTTTAATAATTTTTTGATTTTTAGTTAAAATATGATGTAAAAAAATTAATATATTTGAGATAACTTTTTAGTTTTTTATGAAAGGGCAAATTACATATACCTCCTTGAGATTTAGCAAAATTACAGATATCCCCCTGAGATTTGAGAAATTACAAATACCCCATGAAGGTACTATTTGCATAACAAATTAGGAGGCAAATTGTTATGAAAATACAAATCTCAGGGGGCAATTTAGGGAAAAGTTAGGGATCATGAAAATTTTTTCATGAAAATGATCATGAAAAATTTATGATCCTTTGATTATGTTGATTAGTGTGTGGTGCTTTATTCTAAATGTAATCCAAATGTCACAAAGCTTTCATAACTATTTTCATGAAAGGTTTTTCATGATACCTAGCATTGCTGGGCAATTTAATATGAAAATATAAACCTCAAGGGGGTATCTGTAATTTCCAAAACCTCAAGAGTATCTGTAATTTAGCTAAATCTCGAGGGAGGTATATGCAATTTGCCCTTTACGAAAATATATGCAAAAAGTAGAGAAAGGGGAATCTTTGACTTTTTAGTATGGGTGGTTGGTTTTTTGATTTTTTTAGTGACTTTTTGACTTTTTGGCTAAAAAAGTTACTTGCCAAACGAGGCATTATTCCCTATTAAAAGAGATAGTTTTCTATTTTTTATTTTTAGTTAAAAAAAAAGTAAGAACTTCATTAAATTAGAGGAGAAATAACAATTCAGTGTTAGTTTTAAAAAAAAATAAAATCAAATCAGTAGTAAAATTTATAAATTTTAATAATTCAAGTGTTAAATATTTTCATCAATTTGTAATTATTTTAAAAGTTGCCACTGATGTATAATTTTCCCTAAATTAAAAGGGAGTAGTTGATGCCTACAAAGGGAGTGAAACATGTATCTATTTGCCAAGAGCATGTGACTAGAATCTATTCCTATTACTAACATTGAATATGTTTAGACAATTTCCCCCAATACAGGAATGTTTTTTTAAATGTTCTCTACTTACACATTTATTATTAAGAAATGTGTGTTTACATACAAAGAATTTAAAATAATTGTATTTTTTTAAAAAAATTAAGTGAGTCTACAAGTGAAAGTTATAATATGAAACACTTCCTCTGACTTATACCTCCATACAAATATAATTTGTCTCACCTAAATACCATTTTTCCTTTATTCTTTGCATATTTGATAATGCAAAATGCTTATTTTAAAGAGAGAATTTAAATGAAAATAAATTAGAGAAATTAATTGCAGATTAATAGAGTAATAATAAAACATTTTTTAAGCGTAAGCAACTGGCCTGTTTCGAGACACATTTTTTTTTTTTTTTTGGTAAGTAAGAACGGGACACAATTCTCATATAACACATTTACTAATTTGCAATTAAATTTTTTTTTCCCCATTTATCCAATATTTTTCTTATTTAAAAATAAATACTCAATCGGAAAATACTTCTTTTATAATCTTTATGTAAATCTTTTACTAAAATATAAGTCAAAAGATAACATAGGAGTTATTGTGAACGAACCAATTTTTCTCCAGTAGGAGAAAAGCATTCACTTTGTTTGATTCTAATTTTCAAAAAACACTTTTTAGAAAATTTTATTTTTTTATTTTTCGTATTTTAATATTTTCAATAATTTTTTTAATATTTTAAGTAATTTTTTTTTAATTTTTAGACACCTCTAACATAATTACACGTAAAAAATATAATATTTGTGAAATTTTTTATAAAAAAAAATACACTAAATACAAAAAATAAATAAATAATTCAATACAATTTTCGTATTTTTGTATATTTATTAATTTTTTAAAATATTTTACTATTTAGATATATCTAAGTAAGGTGCATCTAAAAAAATAAAAAAAAAAACTTCTTAAAATTTTAAAAATATTCACTAATTAAATTTAAAAAACTAAAACCAAACACACTAATTGTATTGTGCAGTCTGACATTTGCCAGCTCTTCATGTTGTCACTTTTAATAATCCGATTCATTTGGCAGCTCTTCATGTTGTCACTCTTAATAATTTCGAGCATTTATTAGTTAGATGTGTGTAGATTATTTATTAGAAAAAAAAAATTTAAATCAGTCAAATAATCGTAATCACATATTAAATCATATGAAAAAAATAAATGGCGAGTATAATTTAGAGAATATACTATTAATTTCTTTAAAAACAAATATAATGAAATCACATTTATAATTATTTTTCATGGATGATCTATATACATAAAACCTAAAAATAAATTGATTAGATCATCAACAATATGACACCAACAAATTATTGAAATGCACTGTTTGGAGATAAACTAGTTCCAATTTTGAAATAGACATCTTGGTTCAAATTCATTCAACTAAAAAATAAATAAATAAATAAATAAAGTCTTCACAAAAATAATATGCTGCCGAATTTTTATAAATAAATTTTGATAAATTCTTTATTTTAACGCGATAGTCACACAGCTCACTCACCTCATTATCTATAAATTTCCTATTAGGTATACTTGTATTTGTCAAAGAAGTGTTAAACAATGGAACAGTTGACCAACCCTTCCCAACCCTATCATCAACCCTTTTTCCACCACTCATCAGCTTGAATTGCAAAATCGAAAGTGTCTCGAGTTCAAATTGGTTGCTAATTTCAAGCATATAATCTACAATTTTAATTGATATTAATAAAACTAAATGTTAATATATGTCTATATAATAAAATAGAAAGATTTTTAAAAATGTCTTAGAGATACAATTGGTTAGAAATTTCCTGCCCAAAGCAAGTTCTTAGCAATTTCCTCCATCATTCACTCCCCGTATTCTGGGGTCCAATTTAATGATCAAAACCGTTCATTCTTTAGAGTTTATCGAGTGGAATATACTTGTAAAATATTAAATTGATCAGACACATCAGTAACCTTTCATCAAAACACATTTGTATTTACTTTTATATTTCAAATTGCACTTATTATTCACTTTTTTAAATACAAATATAATTTGATGAAAATGTTACCGATATTTGATTAACTTAATTTTTTACACTTATGCTCTATGTAATATACTTAAAAAGTTAATAGTTTGAATCATCGACAGGACCATAAAATCTGCCCAATAAGCCGTGAAACAGTGGTTGTTGCACAGATACATGCCTAGTAGCAACTCAAGTCTATTTTGCATTTATTGAATTCATTAATTATTTTTCATTGCAAGATGAAATATTAATTTATTAGATTAATTAATTAATTATTGAACTGTAGAAATTAATTTGTGTTTATTTTCTTAAAATTCTCGAATGTTAAAATTATTATTTTGAAGCTTTAGTTACTAACCAAGTGTGTAAAAGAGATATTTTAAAAAATCACTGTGTTTTATTCTATAGACTAGAATAGTTTGAGTGGTGTTGCTTAATAAGCCTATCAATGTGCTTTGGTGCTTTCATTCCCTATTTTATATGCCAGTTCCGTTTGGTAGCTCGAAAATAGGGGCTTGAACTGACTCAAAATTCAAAATGACATCATTTTAGATTTTTTTTTTTTTCTTTTTTTTTCTTTTAATCTAGAAGAAGAACTTGTTGATTCATTAGTAGAATGTGTTTCAGAGGAGAAGAAGAAAATGATCAATATGTTTGCTAGAATATTGGCCAAATGATCAATATGTGTACTTTATTCTGGTTTTTCTGAAAATGATCAATATGTATGCTAGAAGAAAATGATCATTTGCTAGAATCTCAGTCTTCCTCTGAAACAGAAACAAAAACAAAAGAGGAAAAAAATAACAAACCCAGCAACAGTGCTCTGCAAACCTAGAAACAGAGGAATCAAAATCAAAAACAAAAACTCAAAAAAAAAAAAATTAACAAACCCAACAACAGACAAATCAACAAACTCACATGAAAATCAAAATTAAAATCTAAATCAACAAACCCACAAGAAAATCTAAATCTAAATCTAAAACTCAAAAAAATCTCACAAAAAAAACCACTTGTAGAACTTTATGAACCAAAAAAAAAAATCATTTCTCTGTAATGAAGACCCAGGAAAAAAAAAAAAAAAAGGGAGAGAGAGAGAGAGAGATATGGTGATTTTGGATCTGTGATGGTGATCTTGAGGAATTGATTTTGGATCTTGAGGTGATGGTGATCTTGGATTTGTGATGTTGTTTGTTGTTTGTCTGGGATAGTGATGGTGATCTTGAGGAAGATGCAGATGTGTGTTGATTTTGGTCATAAAGATTCCAAACGAAGAATGAGAAAGAGTGAAGCTCTGTGTCTTCTTCTTTCTAAAGATAGAAACAACAAACAACACAGAGAAAGAGAGTAAAAGAAAGGGCAAAAAAAAAAAATTTGAAAACGACGTCGTTTTCAATTTCGAGCCAATCGAGCCTTGGATTTTTCGAGCTCTCAATCTTTATTGTTTATATACTACTCTCCTAACCTATGAATACACTAGGCTTGGATGTACTAGTTTATATACTACTCTCCTAACCTATGAATACACTAGGCTTGGATGTACTAGAAGGGAGAGGAGTATGAGACAAGTTAATAGTTTGGATAGCCTCGTTTGGGAAGCGATTCTTTTAGTTAAAAATCATTAAAAAAATTAAAAAGTTAATAATTCATATCAAAAAGTCAAATATTCTATTTTTTCTTTACTTTTTGCACATCTTTTTGTAAAAAATCAAAAAATCATCTCAAATATACTAGTTTTTTTTAGCTCATATTTTAGTTAAATAGCCAAAAAATTACTAAATTAGCATGTTCTCAAACGAGGCTTAAGTATTCTCAACTATATTCATAGCTTTATTGGAGAGGTTGAATATGGTACACGTTATTGTTTAAGTCTACCACTAATTAACTTGGCATAATAATATTTAATTTAAGAGTGTCATTTTCTAATTGATTTCTTAAATTTTATACTTTGATTTAAACATTTTTAATCTTTCAAATAGTTAAAACGTTAAAAAGAGATGTATTTTTTACATTTCACTGTTGTTAAAAGGTTAATATCACTAATTTGTACAAGTTATAACTTTTATAACTATAAATATTAGAGGGTTATTATATATCACCAAAACATTATGTTGAAACTATTCACTTCCTATGATTTTTTATTTAATCTGATTAGTTTCATTATTTTTAAAAGGGCAAATTTTACTTTACTTCTTTATAATTTGACCCATATCTGGATTATCTTCTTGTCACTTAAAAATAATTACATAAACTTTACGTAATTTATAGACTAAAACATACTGTTAATTTTTTCGTCTAATATAACCGGCCATGAAAGTTACTCACCTATGTGAAGAGCAAGTCTATGTTTAAAGGAAAATGAAAAATCCCCTAAAAATACTCCCCCTAATCCCCCTAATTTCTATTTTTGGCAACTGTTTTCTTTTTCTTTTTTTCTGTTTTTTTTTTTTTTTTTTATGCCTGTTATGGAATTTCGAGGGATTCGGCCCCCTGATTTCGGGGGACATATCAAAACCGATGTTTAAAATGAAAGGAAAATGAAAAATTCCCCTAAAAAAACTCCCCCTAATCCCTCTAATTTTCATTTTTGGAAACTGTTTTCTTTTTTCTTTTCTTTTTTCTTTTTTTTTTTTTTTTTTTTTTAATCTCAATCAAAATGAAAATACTCCTCATACATCTTCAAATTTGCAATAAAATGCCATTCTCTTTTTTTCTTACTATTATTTCTCTCTCCTCCCGTCCTTACCCATCTACTAACCCTCCCCCGTGTGTTTCCCCTAGGGGTGCAATTCGGGCGGGCTCAACCCGAGCAATCCGAGTCTAGCCCGAGTTTTTTTAGGGTTTGGGCAACTATATCTTGTATATCTTATGTCTGGGCAGTGCAGGCGATTTTGATGCCGAATTATGTTCGGGAACCAATGGCCAACCCGAGCAACCCGAACCCGAATTAAATTTAATATATTATATAAATTATATAATATAATATATATATATATAATTTAATAAATTATATAATATATATAAATTAAGTAAAAGAGTTAGTCTTAATTTTTAATTTTTATTTTTTGGTGATCAGAAAATAACTTTGAATAATTTTCAATTCTTTGTTAATTATCAATTCTACCTACAGGTTTCAAAACAAATCTACTTACAAGTTTCTAGGCAATTCGGGCTAACCCGAGTTCAAAATACAAAGCTTGGGGCAGACAGCAGAGCTCGTTCATGTTCGGCTTGGGTGGCTTTGCTCGCTGCAGTCGAGGTCGGGCTTGGGCAGACCCCCAATCCGACCAAACCCGCCCGAGTTGCACCCCTAGTTTCCCCTTCCTTCTTCTATTAAGAGAAAATAAAATCACCATTTATGTATATAAGCCAAGCACCACCATCAATTTTAACGGAAATCTTATTGCATTTTTGAATTTATTTTAATAATGGAAATCTTATTGCATTTTTGTATTTATTTTAATAAAAGTCAATTCCGTATTCAATTTCAATGGAAAGCAGGATCAAAATTGAAACTATAAATGTATACCTGGATATATCTATATATACATACATACATACATATTGATGTATATATATATATATGACAGTAACTAAGTTATCGTTTGGCAAAAAAAATTTAGTTGTGTTTTTGGAGTTGAAATTTTTTTAGTTTGGGACTAAAAAGTTCGTTTAGATTGGCTTTTTAAGGTTTTTTTTATCTTTATGAAAGAAAAAATAAAATGATTATGATTTGAATGTAACATTTTATTTTTTGACTTTTTTAACCTATTTTATTTTTTAGTGACTAATTTAATCCCAATTGAAATAGCCAAACCAAACCTAAATAACTAGTGAAGGAATTATTATTAGAAGTAGTCGCGATTTGGTTTTGGATGATTTGCGGATTGGTTTGGACCCGCTTGCATGTATGTGGGTTGGGAAAAATTCAACTCGCAACCGCCTGCAATGCGGGTTGCGGTTTGTGCAGATAGGGTTCGCGAATGGGAGGCCGGTTTGCGGGTTTGACTTTTTTCTTAAAAAATTTATTTTGAAACCTTTTTTTTTTTCCCATTTTGTAAATATTTATTTTGGGATCTTTTTTCCCAATTTTCTGAAATGCTCCAACATTAATAATTAATAAATTAAAACTTATATAATTAAAAATACAACAAAATCAATTCCTAATACAAACAAATCATTTAAAATCCTAAACTTTTAAATCAAATTATAAACTAATGCAAGCATATCTTTCAAAATCCTAAACTAAATCATCTATCTCATTTACTATCCACTACCCAACAGTACAATTAAATTAAAATCATTCAAAATCCTGCGTTTTCCTCAAAGTAATTCTTCATTAACTTTTACATTCATCCAAAATACAATAATAAAATAACAACGGTCTAGGTTTTTAAAAAAAAATCTAAGTACGAGCAGGTTCTTGAGGGTACGAGTTAAATTCGCAACCCGCAATCATGCCATATTCCAAATTGCATCTACCTGCATTGTGTATGCAAAATCGTCCATTTGTATGCCGATCGGTTCGGGTTAGGCGGATTGTGCGGTTCGAATAACCCTATGCCCAGCCTTAATTATTATCAGTAGTGGTAAAGGAATTAATTGTTACTAGGGATTTGCGAACTAATGGGTGGAGTTGTGCAAACAAATGAGGGTTGTGCGAAATAATAGCAGAGGTCTTGTTCGATTGAATTTTTTGATCTATCTAATCTCTCTGGGCAATATGTACAGTACCACTTCTCAATTACCACCATTAACTCTATCAATTCCAAACTCATTACAACCTTCGATGATCTATCGTGGGATTTGGAATGTGGAGAGTTGGCAACAACTTTTGAGGAAAAAAGTGGGTGGATGTGAGATATGAAGGTTGATTAGCAAGTCTGGGTGGTGGTCAGTAGGATAAGGGGAGTAGCTACGGAAGGTAGAAGAGTTGAGAAGTAGCGACTATGGTGAAGAGATTATGTATATAATATGTATATGATGGAACAATCTTCTATGTAATGTAGAAAACTAGAAACAAATTAAACAAAAAATTATAAAATCCTTACAAAATTTAATTATTGAAAATATATTAGAACTTCAACGATCAAGTCGAATGTATACTCTGTTCTTAAGAAAAATTCGTTGTCGCAATGATACTTATAGATTAAAGGCGTTTATCTCCCAAGATACAATGATCAAATCACATATTGAAATAGCACTGCAATTCTACATAGCAAACCAGAATCTATGTTCTATTACTCTCTTTGTTTCTCTCTAAAGCTAATATGAGAAATAATACAATAAATGAGGAAAACCGGATGGAATTAAATGAATAATCCTGGAAATGGGTTACCTTTATATAGGATGTTAGGAATCTATTCAGAATGATCCGAACCAGTGCAACAATGAAGAAAAGTTGCCATTGAAGACTTTTCATTTTGAACAGAACAGACACACTTACTTATTCGAAAGGAAGAAGAAGGAACACTGGAGGGAAAATTCAAATTTTAATTAATTAATTTAAATAAAAATAATTAAATAAATTTTCTGTGAAAAAATATGTATACAGATATCTTTTGACCAACTTGCCTGCACGTACTACACCTACACTCATGACAATAACCAGACCCGAATCGAAGTGAAACAAAACGGGTAGGCACGCTTATGTGGTAAACCACACTTTGGCTAGGTCCTCCCACTCTATAAAACTTGGGTGCCCTTAAGGGTCCAAGCCCTACAACAAACTTGGCGTTAATAAACCAATCAAGTTTCATTCTCTTTTCCTATGCGGGACAAGACAAAACACTAGCATACAAGAAACCCACCTATATGAACCATTTCCAAATGGCTCATTTCGGTGTCGATTTCTCATTCACTCATAAATTGTTTTAATTGACCAAATACATAATCTTTATCTCCACATAGCAATGAATAACTTTGCATTGGATCTGCCAAAAATAATAAGTAAAACCCACTTAATTTTGGCTCCAAAATTGACTAAAACTCATGGTCATAAAACTATTTTCCCAACAATCCCCCATATGAATGAAATTGACGGATAAGAAATGCAGCAGCATGATGATTCTAAAGAGAGTACAAAAATCGGAGATATTCTACATAAGATAGGTAGCTTTTGGCTTTGAACCTTCTCTTATGAGACACTATGGAATTTCTGGCTAATCAATGAATATAATGCCTTGAACTGTTCAGTTATTTGTATAAACCAAGATAATAGAGCTCACACAACACATTTCCAGACATAATGTAATAACCCTAACCTGTGATTAGCCTATAATCCATTATTAAGAATGCCTAATACGTAATTAAGATGAAATTCTACATTAATTGCATGAGTTATGTGTTAATTACATCATATCTGTCTGTTATAGAAATATCTGTTCAAAATTCTGTTTGTTTCTGCAAATTGACGGCCTTATCGGTCGTTGAATGCGAAATTGACCGAGTTTCTGTGTAATTGAGTATTTTTGGGATTTTATAGTAAGTTTAATTAAAATTCGATTCGGAATGAAATAATTAGAATAAAGTACTTGTAATTAACTAGTCTTAAGCTAAGTTTAATTAAGTCCCTTAATTAGCCTATGTAAGGCTTATATATACCTTCTAGACTTCATTTTCCTCACCCTTGGACACACACAAACATGAGAAAGGGAAAGTGAGTAAGAAATTGATATCAAAAGCATGGAGAAGAGGGAATTGAAAGGAAAGTAGTAGAAGACTTGGAGAATTAAGCTTGAATCCTTTGAATTCACACCTTAGATATGAACTCCTCCTTTGATTCTTGGAAATAAAGTATATAGGAGGTGAATTCATGAGTGATGTAGGGGTAATTGCACGAAAGTGAAGAGAACAAATTAGAATCATGGCATCACGGAAGAAATGAGCCAATTACATACATACATGCATATATCACATCATTTTGAAGTTGTTTCCAAGGAATTCTTACACGCGTGTTCATGTTTTGGTTCTATTTGAAGAATTCAACATGTGTTTTGTACTAAACATCTCATTCCACCAAGATTTGGAAAGTTTGAACTCAAGAAAATACATGCATGTTATGTTTTCAACATTTCAAGCTTGATTTTGAACAATTGACTTGCTTTTAGGCCTTGATTTTGTGAAATAATCTTTAATGCATGATGTATTATAAGTTTACTAGTGTTTTCTCAAGTTTTGGCCCAAAAGAACATGTTTTGGTGCAAGAAAAATGGATTTTGAACTTAGAACTGCAATATGGAAATTCCAAATTTTGCGCCCTCCGCTCGAGCGATGAAGTCTACGCTCGAGCGGAGAATGCGAGTCCCTAGAAGTTTTACAGACTTTTCCAGATAGCTCAAGCGTAGGAAGTTACACTCGAGCGGAGACCCTGTTTACCCATACTTGCGCTGAAGCGACGATCGAGCATCCGTCGAGTGGAAAAATCATGCAACTAGTACTTTTGCAGACCGCTCGAGCGACAGAAGTTGCGCTCAAGCAAACTGCCCCGTTTTTGAAATTTTGACTAAGTGTTCTAAAGTACATTTTAGCATCCTCATTGCATCGCAGGCATTCCTAAGCCCTAATTATGACATAATAATGAGGATAAAGATTAGAAACACACCTAGACAAGAAAGAAATAAAGTAAATGAATTCCGAGCATGTGTTTCAATGTGTATCCGTTTTGTGTTTGTGTAGGTTGCGTATCGTAGGCTATATGGTTATCTGCTCTATTTGCTTGCTTTGTTTGCTTTGTCTATTGGAGCCAACTGTCAGTAATAACTTTATAAAGCTATGTTAAATTATAACTATTTTCAGAATGATAAGACATGAACTATTTTATGAAATGCTATTTTATGAACAATGAATGAATGTCCAATTTTATGAAATGTATTCGTTGTGTCATTATCTTCAGATAACATATGTTATCTATTCTGTTATGTACTAATTAAGAGCCAACTGTACTTCTCATGAGCCAACTGTTATGGATCCTTCGGTATACGTCCCACTTATGGGCCAATTGTACATCTCATGAGCCAACTAAACTGTCTCTGTAAACGTGAGTCAACTGTATGCCTTCAAGGTCGTCCCTTTATGGGTCAACTGTTTCTGTTAGTGCTAATGGATGTACCACATATAATTAACTGTAAATTCTGATTATGAATATGATTCTGGTTCCATTTCTGTTATGAATACTGATTTCTGAACAAGAATATGAATCAATTTCTAATATAAACTGAATTCTATTTTCTGTATCTGTTATGGACATCCTTCATTAAACCCTTTACTCTGTTATTATTCACTGGGCTCCATCTCACTATATTATTTATGTATTTAGGTGACCAGGCATGTGACCAGGCTCAACGAGCCTGAAATTTTGGTTTGTTGGCCAACCTTTGTGTCTCCCGATGGGTTTCGAAAAGAGTCAAGTGGTCAAGTTTTGTGAACTAGTTTAAGACTTTGCTTTCTTTTACTGAAATCGGAACAAGTTTATGTGTATTTGTGTACCGGGCTAAGTCCCATTTTGGTTTTATCTGTACATTTGGGTGATGTAAAACTAATGTAATTATGACGTCACATGTGTGTATTTAAAGTTTTAAATTTTGTTCGATGTATGTCTGCATAGTTCCATGGACATTGCATTTTGTATAGTTGCTTCCGCTAGCCCCTTAATTATATGTTATTCTGTACAGAAGCCTTTGGTAATTCAATGATTATTGGTTGGTTACGACGCTAAACCTATAGGGGTGGATTTGGGTCATGACACATAGTTTGATTCTCATAATTGTGTTCATTTTGGCCCAAAACAACCTGGTATTTTATGAGTGTAATCTAGAGAATTTTAGCCTTAAAATTCTCATAAAATCGACCTAGTTCATACTCATATAGGTGATTCTTATGAAAAGTATCCTACTATACTCCACTAATGTTCTGAAACCTGGGTTGTTGATCAAATCGAAAAAGTGACCGGGTCATGGGTCACTGGTTCAACCGTCAGGTGAACCAGAATCGAACCATGATGTCATAATTACTTAATAAATATATTCATAATTATTTTTAAATAACAAAAATAAGAATTAAAATATGTTCATTCAAAAAAAAATTATATTTTAAGATATATGTAATTTATATAAATATGTTTACCAAATATATATTTATACATTCATTTTTATTAATATTATTTGTAAACATATTAATTGTAATAATATTTGAGAGGAAACTAGTTGAATACAATAAATAATTTACATTCGCTATATATATCAAAAGAGCTAAGCTGGTTTAGTGGAAAAGTACATACTCCTCATGCGTGAGGTGCTGTGATCTTCTACACAACTTTTTTCAATGCCTAACAAGTCTTGTCAATTTGTTGCATCGGGATTCGATTTAGCGGGTAATTCGGTTAAACCGATGGTTTTACCGATTTTGTTGAAAGAAGCCGATTTTCCAATTAAAACGGGTTTAACGGTGCACCTGGACTGGCACCTAGGCTGACCAACAGGTCAACTAGTTGAACCGACCAGTCTGGTCCAATTTTGAAAACATTGTTCCTAGATATAAGAATCATTAAAAGCATAGCTTACCTTAACATGCTACAAATATCATTATTGCATCATAGAAATGGGTAGGAGTTTGACTTAGCAGTGATCCTTATGAATCACACACAACTCGGTTGTCCCTTTGAACTTGAATCTTGGTATCTTCAGTCAAATTGGTTGGGTTGACATTGTGATAACTCTTAGTTAATAAGCTTAAGCCCTATTTCCCCTAATGAATTCTCAATTACCTCTCTTGCTAACTCTTTGGTTAGTGAATCTGCTATATTGTCATTAGACTTTATATATTCAATAGAAATGATTTCATTGGAGAGTAGTTGTCTAATAGTCTTTTGTCAACGAATGTGTCGTGATTTGTCGTTATTCATATGACTATATGCTCTACCTATTGTTGAGTGATTATCACAATATATGCATATAGCAGGCACAGGTTTCGACAACATTGGAATATCCTCTAGAAACTAACGAAACCATTCTGTTTCTTCTCCAACTTTATCTAAAACTATAAATTTTGTTTCCGTAGTAGACTTGATAATGCAAGTCTGTTTGGAAGATTTTCAGGACACAGCCACACCTTCAAATTTAAAGACATATCCACTTAGGAATTTTGAGTTTCTAGTGTCCGATAAGCAGTTTGTACCACAGTATCCTTCCAGTACTAGTAGATAACGAGTATAGTATAGCCCAATGTTACGAGTAAACTTGAGATATCTAAGAACCCTCATAATTACTTTCCAGTGTTTTACCCATTGGTTACTTGTATACCTGTTTAATTTACTTACTGCATATATCGGAGAGAGTGTAGTTCATTAAGTACATTAAGCTACTAATAATTTGGGCATACTCTAATTGATAAATACTTTCTTGTACATTCTTAGATAATAACAAATTTATATCTACAGGTGTTCTAGTAAAATGATCATCATCTTTATTGAATTTCTCAAGTATTTTCTCAATGTAATGTGACTAAGACAAGGTATATCCTTATGATATTTTGGTAATTTTCATACCAAGTATAACATCTGTAATACCCATATCCTTCATGTCAAAATGTTTATTCAACATTTTTTTGGTAGTTTTAATCATGTCGTTATTATTACCAATAATGAACATATCATCAACATAAAGGCATATCATGACATATCCTTTGTATGTGTTCTTGATATAGACCCATTCGTCACATTCATTTATTTTGAATCCATTTGACATCTTTGCATTGTCAAATTTCTCATGTCACTGCTTTGATGCTTGCTTTAAACAATATAATGATTTAACAAGTTTGTACACTTTTCTTTTTTTCCTAGAATACAAAATACCTTTGGTTATTCCGTGTAAATTAATTCATCATTTAAGAAAGCTGTTCTTACATCTATTTGATGAATTTCAAGATTTCAAGATTATGCAATTGCAATTGCAATCAGCATTCTAATTGATGTTATTCTAGTAACGATTGAATACGTATCAAAGTAATCAAGATCTTTTTTGTCAGTATCCACTTGTATCCAAGAGGTTTGCATCATGGTGGCAAATCCATGAGTTCCCATGTGTAGTTTTGCAAGATAAATTCAACTTCACTATTTATAACCTCTTCTCATAAAGGAGTTTTAGGAGTGGAGATTTATTCTTAAAAGTTGAAGGCTCATTTTTTAACAAAAATGTTAGGAAATATGGACCCAAAGATTTTGAGGTTCTTTTGATTTAACTCTTGTTCTTGTAATTGATTTGATTCTTGATCACTATTAGCAATAGAGTCAAAAGCTCTTTTGTTAGTGCTAGTATCTTGTTGACTTTTGTTAGGAAAAACATGTTCAAAAAACGATGCATTCCTAGATTTAATAATAGTATTTACACTCATTTTTGAATGTTCTAATTTATGAAACAAGAACCGATATGCACTACTATTATTAGCATAACTGATGAATATGCAATCAACTATTTTTTGATCTATCTTAGTCTTTTGTGACTAGAAATAGTCACTTTAGCTAAACAACCCCACACTTTCAAGTATTTGTATGATAGTACTCTCTCATGTCACATTTCATAAGGTGTTTGATTTACTTTCTTTTAGGGTAATTTATTAAGAATATAATTAGCAAAAAATATTTATTCTCCCTACAAGTTCTGAGGTAATGAAAAACTTATCAACATGATATTCATCATTTCTTTTAAAGTCTGATTTTTCCTTTTATCAATGTCATTTTACTGAGGTGAGTAAGGAGCGATGGTTTGATAAATTAGTCCATGTTGTTTATAAAATTCACCAAAAGGTGATTCATATTCACTACTTCTATCACTTATTAGAATTTTAATTTTTCTTACCAAGTTGATGTAACGCTCCAGATTTTATTACCCGAATAACGTTACCAAATACCTTTTTAAGTCCATTTTCTATAACATGAATGCGGAAGTGATAGAAATAATGGATAAATAGTAATAGTCATACGATGATGAAACATTTATACAATTGGTAATTATGCCCTTAGAATTACATTGAAAGAAATAAACAAAAGGGATTTACCCTCTATATACAACATGGCATTCAACCAACAAATCATAGGCCCCGTGGCCAACAGTAAATATGGTCTTTACTCCAAAGAAATCTCTTAAGCTTGTACCTAAAAAATATTCAATAACATGGGATGAACATGTACTCCAGTAAGAATTCCAATGACTCTAAACAATGACATCATATGGATAGATATGATCATGAATACTCCACATTATAATATATATACATAATGTGACTAACAAAATAAACATACTGTAGACACCTCATTTTTGACCTACCTTAAGACCTGGGCGCTCTATGAAAAGCTCCCTATGAAAAAATCAGAGATTGCTTCAAGTAACAAGTCAGGGATGAAGAGTGGCAAACCTTTTCTACACCCATTTTGGCCAAAAGAAGTTTCAGACTCTTAAATCTATTTTTTTTAAGGCAATTGGTACTATTTCATTCATTTTAATTGTTCTTAGCGGTATGATTTCCAAAAAATGTTTAGTCCACCTTCAAAAAAAAAAAAAACAGCTTAGAAAGCCATAATGAATGAAAAAGATAGGGAAAACCTTCCAAGAAACTCAACCAAATAAGACTAGACCGGCCAGGCACTTTTCTAAAACCATGCACCAGACAACTTTAACTTGGCGTCGTGTGTAAGAGTTTGGTGATACATGATCGGACCATTTGTGCATTGACGGACAACTTTCTAAGGAAATACATTGGACTACATCTTCACGGTCGAACAAGTCTTATCCAGTGCATCCGGTTTTGACGCTAACAAACAACTTTCTTGCGAGGTGTCCCAAGGATGTTAGAATATGCCATCTAGATCTTAAGGGATCTAAAGGCATATTCCAAGCTTTCCAAGCCTATAAAACCTACTCTCTTTGGAGAATTAAGGGCTCTTGGTTCCTGGTTCCAAAAATTTTAATACCTAAGAGACTCAACCCTTGAGATAATGACTTAGTTAATTTAAACAATTTATTAACTTGAGTAGGATTTGGACATTGGAATAGATATACTTTAACCATCTTCTTCATCCCTGTGCTTGGAGACTTGGACTAGAAAGAGCTTTGTCAAGAATTTGTGACCAACTTAGGCTCTATCTCTTCTGGTTAAGAGGTAATCTGTACTTCTATTCTTAAATTTCTAGCAATTCCATCTCTATTCTTGTCTTTTTTGAGTTTTCTTGAGATCTTGAAATCATTGTTGGGTTGTTGTTGATAATATAGTTGGATTCTCTTTTCTTCTCTTATCTATGTAGTTAGTAGAGGCCTATTTAGTGACTTTGGCCAAGTCTGTGTTAGAAACCCAGGCACGATTTCCTTTATGAGAAGAGACATGTTTCTCTCATTTGGAACCCATTTTACATGGATTTGAGTGGCTCATACTCAGTTTTATTAGTAGAAGAAAGAGAACCTTTCTCTTCTTATTAGAGTCTTCATTTTTTCTATTATTTTGATAGATCATTTATAATATAGAAGCCTAGGCACGGTTTTCTCCTCGAAGATAGATTGAATCTTCTCTCTCATCACTATATTTCATAGACTTGGGTAGCTTATATCTATTTTCATGTGTTTAAAAGTGAGAATCTCTCTATCCTCATTGGGGTTCTCTTTATTTCATCTTATTGCATTTTCTTAGTTATTATTCGTTATATCTGTCGTGTTCATTGGAATGAGTTATATTTCTCTCTACCCTTACTCTCTCTCATCTTTACATTTGTGTTTTACTTGGATTATATTTCATTTTCATGGCATTCATAACCTTGGTCTAAAATCATGCATCTGATCTCGAACCATCATATTTTGATAGTTATGTGTTGTGTAGCTTCGATGATTCACATGCTATCTTATTAGTATCCGAGCTCCTAGGACCCATTGTGTGTGAATCTTGCATTAGCTATCAAATCTAAGATCATGCATACTTCTAATTAGCTCTTGGTGCGCTTGGTTGGAGTACTTGGTGAGTAATCTTTTATCTTCATTTGCTTATCATTTAGTTTGGTATCTAGGATCATTCATTGTTTTTCTAACCCTTTATGTTTAACTTGGTGCAAATGAGTACTAGGTAAGCTTCTTTCATCTTTGCATTGTGTTTATGCATGTTTTTCTTATTATGTCTAGCATTCTACCATATGGCTACTTACTTACTTGAGGTATCTCTTTGATTGCCCATGGAAGGAGATTATTTTGCTTAAGTTAGGATGATCTTGATTTCCATGCATGTGAATTCATCTTTTCCTTTGAGTTGCACATTTTCAAACTCTTTTCTAAAAACACATGAGATCAAAGCATTCCAAAGTAAGTGATTTGGTCTATACTTGTTTATTTCACATAGTAATTTTAGCATTAATAATCCGAACATGAACATATCTTTGTAATGAATCTCATGTTATGAATTAGTAGAGGTCGATTTTTGATTGGGTGAGGGGAGTGCTCAATTCATGACCTTCCATCCTCATACTTAAGTTCTCAAGCCGAGACACTTTGGTTGTGATAAACAGTGGCCTTTGGCACGAGTAATGAGTTTTCTAATTTTCCCAAAAGATTAGGTAGTGACTCTGAGTTTGGTGATGTAGTCCATTTTTGATATTTCTTGTGATTAGCGGATTTTCTTTGAATTAGCCAAATTTGGACTCTCGTTCTGTTTCAAGAAAACCATTCTTTAATAATTTTAAGAAAACCATTCTTCTCTTAACAATTCCAAATTTTTGTTTCAAAAGTGCTTATCAACTATAGTTATTTCCGAAAGAAAATCCACCCTACTAGTACATCAAACATCTACATCAACCTATTATCGAACATAGTCTAACATTTATTGATT
This sequence comes from Camellia lanceoleosa, assembly GCA_025200525.1. Taxonomy (NCBI): domain Eukaryota; kingdom Viridiplantae; phylum Streptophyta; class Magnoliopsida; order Ericales; family Theaceae; genus Camellia; species Camellia lanceoleosa. Next base: position 38,065 of record JANUSC010000164.1, on the reverse strand, counting down.
TATAAACACGGAGAGTCAATTGGAATCTCATACATTTCCGTCAAGTACAAGTATTACAACATGTATACACATATACTAACTACAAAGCAGTAAACACACAAACATCCCGTGGTCTTGCCAAGCCCCATATAACAACCGTGATCTTGCCAAGCCCAACATCACAACCATCAGCCTACTTTACCAGGTGCTAACCAGATGGAACACATTACCTCTATATAGCACATCAGCCCACTTTATTGGTTCCTAACCGAAATGAATGCGTTACCTCAATATAGCACAATCATATCCAACACATTAAATTTCCACTTCATTCTAGATTATACAATTAATCTACAATACCAAACACATGTGCTCTATTCAACAACAATCAATACCATCCTCCACCAATGGCCAAAAACAAAACTCTAAACAACGTAATTCTTGTAAAAACACATACTCAACAACAATAACGTGCCTCTATAAAAAAGTAAAAATAATCAATAACAACTATCCCAACGTGTAAACCCATTTCCATTTCTCAATTATCTAAACATGCATAATCCTTTCTCTAACTGTCACAAAAAAAAAAAAAAAACCCATTATTACCAATCTTCAACAATTACTTGCTAACCAATTCATCGAAACCATCTAACAACACCCTTTTTAACCATCATACTCCCAATTCATTAATGACAACATGTGTATTAACAATTACACAACACTAGCTATTTCCAATTATATCACATCCTTGATAAAAATTAGAGCTTTCAACTCCAACATCCTAAGCATGCTCAACTAACACAAAATTTTCACGATTAACCACTAGCATAACATTAAACTCAAAAAGTTCAAAACCCTATCTCTCATACATATGCTTTTAGAAATCTCATACAAAAATCATGATTTCAATTCAATAAAAAATACCACTTATCTATCTATAGCAAGGTATTGAAAAGAATAAAAAAAATTCCAACCTCTTGAAGCGAAGAGGAGAAACCCAAAAATCCACTAGCGACAAAAACAAGGTCCAACCAGATCAAAAGAAAGCCCCCGATGCCCTCTACGTTTTGGAATAATGAACTAGGGTGAGATTTTCACTCTAAGTATATGAATCAAAGGCCTAAATAGCTTGGAAGCTCGGCCATGGTAGAAAGACAGAGAAGAGAAAAAATAAATGAAAAAAAGTAGGTTTTCATGCGCTCTTAGGTCTTAAATATACAGACCATCACGGGCATAGTCAATCCCATCGCGAGCGTGACTAACACAGTTGTGAGTACAACCAAAGCTTTGCTGGCGTGATCATGCTATTCGCACGCAGTGCTCGCAAGCACTAGGGATTCTGCAGACAAAGTACTAGGAAGTGTTTATGGTCACGAGCGCGACCTACAAGACTGCGGGTGCGAACAAGCCCAAGCAGAAAATACTGTTTGGCTGTTCCGAAGCCATTTCAAGGCATTTCAAGGTCCAGTCTCAACAAGGTAAAGTCAAAGTCAACCAAAACAATCACATGCTCCAACTAAAAAGGCTAAAAAGGTCAGGTTTTAACCCGGGCCACTACAATATCCACCCACTTAGGAAATTCATTCTAAAATTAAGGCTACACGAAGGTTCAAGGTAAGACAATCCCAAGAAGACCACAAGCACCAATTCAGGGTTTAAATCCACACTTGGGATAATTTTTCCGGATTCTAGTTTCTCATCCCAGTGCCCCAAAGACATCTGAGTAACACAAATAACAAGATAACGCAAAGATGAGTCACTAACACCTCTGCGACCCACAAGAACTCATTGGGGTCTATAAGACTAGTGAACAATAATATTTTACTTTACAATTAAATTTGATATTGACGATCTCAGATTTGTGAGAAAAAGGCCACCAATATTTTCCATTCTCTCTTTATAGAGAACAATAAAATTTTACTCTAGTCTCAGATATAAAACTGGCGACCTTAGATTTGTGAGAAGAAAGCTACTAGAGTTGTCCATTCTTTCTCTATAGCGGATAGTAAAATTTTACTGTCTACACAAAATAATATTTTACTCTAGTACTATTATTTATTCAATGTTTTAATATTTTTTTTTTGTTTAATTTTTGTATTAATAATGGTACAATCAAAGTAAGTGTGGTTGTTAGTGATGACAATAGTGAAAAGTTATTGTTTAAATGCTAAAATTGATACAGAAAAATTTTACTGTCCGTCAAACAATGAGTTTTGAATTTTTTTTTTTTGTTTTTTTGTTTTTTGCTAACAGTGATGTTGTGGCGGTGGTGGTAGTTGTTATTGAGTCAGTTATTGACAGTCAAAAACTAGTCACCGGAGGCAATCAACGACTGCTAAAGGTAATGGCGGTTGGTGACCAATGGTTGGCAATGTGGTAGTGGTAGTGGTAGTGGTAGTGGTTTAAGGTGGTGGTAGTGTAAGGTGGTAGGGAAGGAGGCTAGTAAAATTTACTTGGGTATTTTTATCATATTTTAATTATATTTTGTTATTTTTCCTTACTGAATGAAATTTTTTTGGCTAGTTCTTTTATTTTTTTAGCTAGTTCTTTTATTAGAAAACTTGGGATTGAGGAACGTTTTACCAAAAATTCCAAAATTATTTGGTGATTTTGGGTAAGTCCATATGGTGCCGTAATTTGATTTTTATTATTTAAACTTGTGGGAGTCAATACTTTTGATTTGATTTTTGGAAGACCACATGATAATTGTTATGAATATTATTTCAATACCACCAAATAACCTTCTCGTGAAACATTGATCATTAGTGACCAGGGAAAAAAAAGAAGACGTAACGGTCTCAAAGCACTAAATAATTTTAGGATAAAATATAATTTTATCAGTGATTTTGAAAAAATATAGCAAATTTAATAATTTAGATATAATCATATTAATCCCACAACCAATAAGAAAAAGATAAATAATGTTAATTTATGCTTGCATATTCTAGTTTTAATTTACTAAATTTAATACTAATCAAAATGATAAAATTACCCTTCTCTTTGAATTTAGTTGAGAATTATTTTTGTCTTTCAACTCTTCACGTAAAATGTATAACTGTGAATGTAAATCTAAATATAAATTCATTTAATTGAGGATAAAATAAGTGTTTTAATGTATAAATAGACAACATTTTCTTTTTCCTAGTCAGTTGATTAACAATTTGTGAGCGGAGTTGAGCAAGTGTTAATTTAGACCTTAAAGAAGCACAGTATTATTATGTAAAAAATATGACTTATCGCATTTTTTTTTTAATTTTTTAATTTTTTTTTTCAAATTTCAGGAGAGGCCAGTGTAATTTATTGATAATTTTAATAAATTGTGGGGTTTGTTTTCCCATCACAAAAATTATAAGAATAATTGAAAATCAATGAAAAAACATGGGCTCTGTTTGATAGAGTTTTGGAACGTTAGTTTCAGAGCTTGATTTGAACATAGTATTTGTTTATGATTTTTAAAAATTAATTCCACACTCACTTTTGAAAACGCGGTCGAAGGCGGAAAAATTTAGGCTAACCATTCGTCCCACTGGTTGACCGGAACAGTACAATTTTTTTTTTTTTTTTTTGTAATTGATACATGTTAATTTTTTTATATTCAATAAAAAATATTTTCTGAATTTTTAAAAAAAATTTATGAGCTTTAATAGAATTTTGAGTTGTGTGTTTGGTTATGAGTTGTAAGTTTTTGTATCAAATATCATATGTCACATCAAAAATTTCCTACTCAATTCAAAAAAACTCATTCACCAAATAAATTTTTCACACTCAAATCATAATTTCAAAACTCACAAACTCAAAATACAACTCTTATTTTCAAATCATATTTAAAAAGTTTTACCAGACATTACCATGGATGTGTAAGTTGTATCGCACTCACGGACGGAGCCATAAATTTATTTTTGGAACGGCCCAAATGTAGCCAAAAAAAATTAAGCAAAAGAAAAATTTTAATATATACTTTAAGAAAAAAAAATTAAAAATGAAAAAAATCAACAAATTTATTTTAGTCAATAATAAAATCAATAAGATTATATACTATTAGATTAAATTATAGAAAAAAAATTCAAAAAATTAAGGATTATTCTATATATAATATAAAATTATTCATAACTTATGGAGTTTAATTAATAATTTCAAAATGTTTGGGGAGGAAGGGCCATGGCCACGCTTCGCTACCCCCTAGCTTCTTCTTTGCCGGGGATCTTATCGCAAGCGAAACTTTGACCTTCCATCGAAGTGTAGAATTTATTTATAACTCTGTATTTTTTTTAATTACTTTTATCCCTTCAATTAATTTGTAATTTTTTTTAAGGATAAATTACCTTGACATTTCTTGAGATTTGGTCCAATTATATCTCACCTCCTAACGTTTTGAAAATTACATTTTCATTCCTGTGATTAATAGTCTAATTTCATAAACTCCATACTAATATAAAAAGTAATTAGTGTGTTTAGTTTTAATTTTCTGAATTTAATTTTTTTAAAATTGAGTTTATTGTTTTTCGAATTTTTTAGTTTTTAGTTAATATTTTTTAAATTTTAAATAATTTTTTAAACTTTTTTAGATGGACCTTATTTAGATGTATCTAAATAATAAAATATTTATGAAAAAATATTTTAAAAAATTAATAAATACACAAAAAAAGAAAAATGTACTGAATTTTTGTATTTTTTATATTTAGTGTATTTTTTAAATATTTTTTTATAAATATTATACTTTTTAAGTGTATTTATGTTATGTGTGTCTAAAAATTTAAAAAAATGGTTTAAAATATTAAAAAAATTCATTGAAAACAGTAAAATACAAAAAATAAAAAAGTAAAATTTTTTGAAAACTGTTTTCTGAAAACTGGAACCAAACAAGCTGAATAATTGCTAATAGAAAAATAGAAAAAATTACATTAAAAAAAAACAAATGAAAGAAAAAAAATAGAGGAAGTAAAGCAAAATAAAAAAAGAGAGAGTACATGAGTTTAATGTCTTCATTCTGTTTAAATAATTATAATGACAAATAAGTTAGTATAATTTTCTAAACGTGATATGCATTAAATTCAAATTTTAAGGGTATAAGTGTAATTTAACTATTTTTTAAAAATTATAAATACATATAAAAAATTATATTTATAAAATCTGTTAGTAAGTGGGACTTCCCTACTGCATTGAACAAATACAAAATGGAAATTTGAAAAGGAGAGTGACAAAACATGGGATGGGAAGGTTGGGAGAAGAGATGGATGCATCTTATTAGGTTTTCAAGGTCCTGTGGTTGTATGCATTTGGTTTGGCATCTTCTGTCAGACATGTGTCGGACTTCTTGATATGTCCAACAATATTATTAAGGAAAATGATTTGGAGCCTAAAGAGAAGCCTTCTAATCTCTTTAATTTTTTGTTTTGACAATTTTTTTTTTTTTTTTTCTTACTTGATATGGAAATTAGGGGATTAGGAGAAGAGAAATTAGGAGAATGTAGTAAGACCCTATTATTAATTGGGCATGCTTCCCCCTAATTCGAAATTGAGAACAGATTAGAGCGTGTTATTAAGTTTATGAGAGTCTATTAAAGATTTTGTTTCGATAATTTGAATCGTTTAATATGTAAAATTTATTAAGTATTTTATTTTTGTAAAAAATTACATTAATTAGATATCGAGAGTTATTTGATTCGATCAAATTTTTGTTAACAATAAATATAATTTTTAAAATAAATTATTGACAAAAATTTGATCGATTATCGATATTAGATCAATATAACTTTTTATAAAGAATAAGTATTTAATAACATTTATATATTGTCAGTTTAAATTATTAAAACAGAATCTGTGATGAACGCACAAACCTAATAATACTGTCCAATCTACAAAAATAAGCCGAAGACAAACGTGACCTTATTGATTATTATAAAAATTCACCTAGGAAGTAGGTAGGTAATAATGAGGACGTATAGGGTACAGCTGGTGCATATTAGTTTTCATCCTTTACCCTCGAATCCGTGTAGTTAGGAATAGGACCGTAAATAAGTCAAATCGAACCAAATTGGACTTCGTTGAATTCAAATTCAGTTCATTTATTTATTGAACTTGAACGCAGCTCGATAGCTAATTCGTTTTGAGTTTGGTTTGACTCAGTCCGATGGGATTTTTTTTTTTAATTTTATTTATATTATCAAAATAAAAAATGTTATTTATGTATTATTTAATATATAAATAATATATTTATTATATAATTTAAATAAAAATAATTAAGTCGAATTTATTCGAATTCAAACTCGACTCGTTTACTACACGAGTCTAATATTCAAGTTCTAACTCGACTTGATTATTAAACGAGCCAAACCTTTAATGAGTCGAGCCGAGCTCATTTACAATCCTAACTAGGAAGCATATGATCATAAATTAATTTAAAAATTAAATATATAGTACAAATTAAACTTGATTCATTATGAATTTTTATTAATACTAATAAATTTATTTCACATAATTTAAATTTTAAATAATTTTTAAATATATATTTTCCCCAATTTTTAACATTAGTAATATACACGTGAGGAACACATTTAGAATTTGCCTTTGTTTATTTGATCTTACGATGGATTGTATCAGTGTGTTTAGTTTGAGTTTTTTGAATTAAGTTTTTTAAAAATTGAGTTTTTTGATTTTTGTATTCTTTTATTTTTAGTGAATGTTTTTTTAATTTTAAATATATTTTTTTTACTTTTTTAGATGCACCTTAGTTAGATGTATCTAAAAAGTATAAAATTTGTAAAAAAATATTTTAAAAAATTAATAAATACATAGAAATACAAAAAATGAACTGAATTCTTGTATTTTTTTATATTTTTGATATTTAGTGAATTTTTAAAAAAAAATTTATAATTTTTTTACTTATTAGGTGTATTTATGTTAGGTGTGTCTAAAAAATAAAAAAAAATTACTTAAATTATTAAAAAAAATTCAGTAAAAATAAAAAAATATAAAAAATAAGAAAATAAAATTTTCTGAAAAATGTAAACAAGTAAACTGAAATTTCTTTAGATGGGTCCGTGTGGTTCCTCGAAAGACTTTCAGCCCATTTGACAGTGTCACACCCCATCCATGCTCCTTACAGGAGAAATTATTTGGGGATCTTAAAACAGTGCATCACACCATTTAAATTTGCACAAATGTACTATTATCTCCTTTGAGGAGATTAAGAAAAAATAATATATGGTTTAAAAATAAATTATTTTAATAATTTTTAAATTTTTTAGTTAAAATATGAGGTAAAAAAAATTAGTATGTTTAGAATGATTTTTTAATTTTTTATGAAAAGATGTATAAAAAGTAGAGCAAAAATGAAATATTTGACTTTTTGGTATAAGTTGTTAATTTTTTTTAGTTTTTTTGTGACTTTTAATTTTTACGCTAAAATATTCAGTTGCCATACGAGGCCCAGGACCCACTGTTCTAATTAATAATTGGCGACTTACGTTAACGGTTCCTATAGTTTAGGGCTTGTATTACTTTAGTATATGACTTTTCAATTATGATACTTTTGAATTTGAATTTTGAATCTTATTCTAAATAAAGATAATTGAATATATCATCGCCTAATTTTAAGGGCAAAATCGTCAATTTGATAAAATATAAACGAATTTGACAAAAATAAATGTCAAAAAATATTTTTGAATTTTTAAAAATTATTTCTACCAACCAAGGATAAAATTATGTAAAATGAATAAATCTTTTACACATTTATTTGTGTAAATTAACTTTTAATAGATTGGTTTAATAATGATATCAAAGTTATTGCCATATTTGACTTTTAGAAAAATAGAAACTAATTTAATGAAAATAAAAATAATCACCCATTACATGATCATCATCCAAACAAATAATAAAAGTTAATTTAGTAAAATAAATAAATAAATAAATGTGTAAAAGATTTATCAATTTTACATAATTTTATCTTTGGTAAGTAGAAATAATTTTTAAAAATTCAAAAATATCTTTTTGATATTTATTTTTGTCAAATTAATTTATATTTTTATCAAATTGATGATTTTGCCCTTGAAGTTGATCAATAATATCTTCAATTGTCCTTATTTGGAACAAGATTTAAAATTTAGTATCAAATGTGCCATAATTGAAAAGTCAGGAATCAAAGTAACACGAGCCCCAAACTATTGGGATTGTTAGTGTAATTCGCCCATTAATAATATTCAAGTTATTTTTTTTCATTCCGAGACCCATAACCTCATCTCTCTCTCTCTCTCTCTCTCTCGTTATATGTTTGTTTTTGTCGAGATTTATTTCCCATTCAACTAACGCGAATTAACATGTACCATGCACACATTAAAAATAAAACACAAAATTTATAAGAGGAAGATTTTTTTATTATCATCTATATATATATATATCAGAACGGTTTTTGAACATGTCTAAAATGTATTAGAGATACATTTGGTTTTAATGGTCTAGATCAAATCTAAGTATATATCAATGGTTCAGATACATGATGGTTCCCGCCCATATATTTCTCTCCCTTAGCCTTCCCACCTATCCACATCTCCTTCTCACATTCCCTCTTTATCTCTCTTTCCCTTTTTATTCTTCTTCTTGAACAGAACCACCAAAAACACATGTCTCTTCACCTTCTCTCTCTCTCTCTCCAAAACTTGCCTCTGTTTCTCCTATCTCTTTCATACGCTACTCTCTTACTGCCATTGCGATACCGACGACTACTGACCACCTTTCCTTGTGACGACTAGCGTCATCGCGACCTTGAAAAGGGCTGAAGCAAAAAACAACACCTTTGATTCTATCAGGGAATGGGTTTTGGTAATCTCTCTCTCTCTACATATATATATATATATATATGGATATATCTATGGAGTTTGGGTTTTGGGTTTGATTTTGATTTGATTTGATTGTTTTGGTTTCAATTTTTTTTTGAAGGATGTTTATGGCTAAGCGGCATAGCAGGTTCAATTGCCTACAATTGGACCCAACCCAACATGAAAACCAATGTTAAGATCATTCACGCTAGGTACGATTTTGCATAACCCATTTAGAAATTAGAGAAAATATAGGGGAAAAAGGAAAGTAAGAGTGAAAAGTTTATGTTTTTGTTTAGGATTTATTAAAACATTAATTCGATCGATTTAGGGTTTTATGAAAGGGCCCAACAAATTTTGTGAAATTTCTGTTTTTGTGCTTTTTGGGTTGATAATGATCTTCTAAGGCTCCTTCAATGGCAGCACAGCAATACCCACTTCGGTTTTTTTGGGATATTTGGGGTTTTTCTTGATGAAACTGAGTGAAAACTCTGAATTTCCATGGAGGCTGTTTGGTGGAGATTTTCTCTCAGTTTCTGGGAAATTTCTTGAATTCGTGGTCAAGTTCTGAAGATGGGTAGTAGTTCATGAATACATAGTTTTTAACTCTTCAAATATCTTACTTTCGAGTCAGTATTTTCAGTTGTAGTCCCTTTCCCCCCAGCAATTTACATTACTTTCCGATTTGGTTGATAAGAAAGTAAGGGAAATATAAGATTTAATCTCTTTCAGTTGATTGTCATTGTAGTTTTAGTCTCAGTAAATTGGTAGAGAAAATTGAAATCAGTCCAAATATATGAATTACAGTAAATTGAAATCAGTCCAAATATATTGAAATCAGTCATGTTAAACGAAAAATCTAATATCTAGAATCAGATCCTAGATTCTAATGCTAATAACAATATTAACAAAACTCACGAAATATAGCATAAACTTTATTATCATGTTATTCAAGCTAGATTAATTACCTAAAGTGCAGTTACTTCAATTATTTTCTTTTTTCAATGCTCTATCCATATTTTACTGATGGTGTGGTTTTGTTTTCGTTTTGTATGTTTGGTTATAGGGCATCCATGGATGACCACAGGTTGAGATTCACACTAGCTTTTCTGTAAAGCGTGTATGTTGGCTATATATTTTGTATAAGCCAATCGCAGCGTAACACGTGCCTCGTAAAGGGTGATTTGGGGAGTTAATACAAGTCTCCAATCAACGACAGGCACGTGGCAGTTCACATTGATAATAGTGGATCCGCGTAACATTGGAACAGTTAGCATACACAAGATGACGTGACCCAACGGTTACTCACAATTCAAATTCAAATTCAGGAGGGAAGCCTAACTGCAAAAGTGGCGTAGTTGAGCTAACTGTACGATGCCATGACTAGAGATCATGGAAGGGCATTTCGACGGTTAGAAAACCACTTCAACAGTTACCATTAAAAGGTATAAATAGAAAAGAAGGCTAAACAAAAGGGAACCAGACTTAGATCCAGAAACTAGTTATTTACTTCATATTTTTCTTTCTAGTTTTTACATTTCCAGTTCTTCAATTCCTGTATTGTACTTCATTTCTTAGGAGTAGTTTCAAGTAGTTTGTTGCTGTGAACCTCTTCAAGGCTGGGTCATTGTAAGTTCATTGTAAGTTCTCATTTACTTAATGAAATTCAGTTTTTGAACTGTTTTGTACCTATTATTATTTATAAGTTTCTCCTAAGCAAAGCCACCAGTAAAAGTCCTCTTCATTGAGGCTGAAAGAACTTCAACACAATCGTCTAATAATTGGTTGGCAATTAAACTTTCTATAAGGACTTATTGATCCTTGCTGGCACACTTAAAATTACATAATTAACCTTCGAAAGTCAAAAAAGCCAACATATATTTTAGGCACACCCAGTGGAACCATAAATAATGGCTAGACGTAGGAGACAAGGAGAAAATGAACGGCTGGAAGAAGGAGAGATAGAAGTACCTAACCCAGAGGATAATGTAATATCACATCCTATAGACGCATCTATCCCATCAAATCCTCCACAAATGGTTGAATAGACAAGCATTTCAGAATATGCAACACATGTCCAAAATACTGGATAGAGCCATGAAATCGACCATCAATCGCTTCCTTTTACGCAACCAATGAATCCGTGGAGAGCTTTAGTAGATGTTATGGGACAACAACTAATGTATACAATAAAAAGATGAGCGACATTCTTTATGGATCGAATGAACTCTCATCAATCAACTGTCGTAAGACAGGCTGAAGAAAACATGAATTCTCTTCAGCATAGATTGGCTCGAGATAAACAGCTTATACAAAATAATGGACAAACTAATAGTCAGACTAGTAATCAAAATCACAAGAGGTCATTACCTATGCCTCAGTCATAGTATGAGGCTCCTTTGAGACCACTGGCAAATCAAATGTACCATTGCCTACCAGCGAAACTATACAAATTGGTGGGTTTGGGCCAACACAAGGGAATGGTATGAGGATGTTTTCAAATCCCATGTTTGAAGCTATGCCTAGCACACAGGTGTTTACTAATCCTACATTCGAATTTGCACCTGGGGGTTAGAAGGGGTTCCTGCGGTTGGAAGAGAAACAACGTCTGTTCCTCCTTCTGTAGCACCTTTCGCAGGGTAAACCCCAAGAGGTCAGCCATACCTTTAATATCAACCAGCACAACAAGGACAACCAGTCTTGAATGTACCTATATATGGACCAAGAGGCCCCAGGCATATGGAGTTGCTCCAAACCATATGTTTGCTCCTCCAGTAGTGGTCCAACCAGCACAAAACATGGTTTTTAGGGACCAAATTGCTGATATTGTTAGAGAGATATGTGAACCCATGACTTAGGGGGTCCAGAATCTTACGTACAGAAAACCTTACCCAGAATGGATGGATAGGGTACATGAATATCCAATGGGATTTAGAATACCAGATTTTTGCCCTTTTTTGTGGAAATAAAAACCAGTCAACGGTGGAACACATTGCCAGGTTTACAGGCCAGTGTGGTGAATTCACCAATAATGATTACATGAAACTAGGACTTTTTCCAAACTCTCTAACTGGAGCAGCCTTTATATGGTATATAAACCTTACACCTAGCTCTATCTAAACTTGGCAACAAATGAAAGAAGTGTTTCATGCCCAGTTTTTTCAAACAGAACCTGAGGTTTCTATGGCGGACTTGGCAAGATTGAGCTAAAGGCCTGATGAGAAGGCTGCTCAATTCATTGCCAAATTCAAGAAGGCATAAAACAAATGTAGGGTCATACTACCTGAGCCTAAATTTGTAAGATTGGCTTAAAATGGGTTGGAATTTAGGCTTCAAAAGAAGTTTGATTCAACTGAGTTTCGAGACTTCGTAGAATTAACCTATAAAGTTTCTAGATATGAAATCTTACTTGAAGAAGAACAAGACCGAAACAATGCATCCTATAAGACTTATTATAGGGACCCTAACTTCGAAAGTGATGCAGTAGAGATCATAGGAAAAGAACCTATGACCTATGAAGCATTGATTCAGAAGAACACTACAATTGACCAACAGTTTAAAAAAAAAGGCCTTCATAGGAAATATTCTTTCGACATAACCAAAGCATATAACATATTTGATCATTTGCTTGCAACTCATTTCTTAAAGTTACCCAAGGGAGTTAAGATCTTAACTTCTGAAGAACTTAAAGGAAAATTGTACTGCAAATGGCATAATTCTTGGTCTCACTCAACTAAAAATTGTATTGTTTTTCGAGACAGGATCCAAGAACAAATTCGGAAATGAAGACTGAAATTTCCAACCAAGACTGAAAAAGCCATGGGAATTGACACCAATCCATTTTCAGAGATTGGAGAGGCAGCAACTAATGTTAGCATACCAGATTTCCAGAATCTCTCTTTGAAGGAATTGGAAGAGGTCAATATACAGATGCATGTTGCTAGCTAGGTTGCCTTCAAGAAGGACACAAGAAGTTCACCAGCCAGTGGACAAAGCTTTGTAGGACAAAGGGATGGCTTCAGTGAAAAAACATTAGATGATAACTCCTTTGAAGTCATTTGTAGTGTAGAGGACGTATCCCAGATGCGCATCGAGTTATAAATGGCGGAGAGGACTCCCAAGTGATAGGAAACAGAACTACAAAGATGTGCAGAAAGGCCATAAGCCAGCCAATACTTATAACAGAAAGCCATATCCAACTAATTCTAGACAGCAGTCATCCTTAGTTAGGCTTCCAGATACCAGAATGCAATCAAAGGGCAAGAGACCTTTGCATGAGATCAGACCACCCAACTATTACAAGATGAAAGACAATTACCTTGAAAGAAAGCCTGAATTTGGCTTAGAACAGGGAGTTGGGGCTAATGATTGTTCTTCAAAGACCATTTTGAAGATAGCTTCAAAGAAAGGGGCAACAAGCCCAGCACTGGAGCAGTGGGTTCATGGGTACCTGGGGTTCTTGATTGATTTGTCATGCAGAACAAACCTAAAGTAATGCCTACCCAAATGAAGACTTTTGGAGATAAGGGAAGAATAGTCAAACCCCCCTTAGTGGCTCCAAATAATTGGGTGCTACTAAAAAACCCAATGACAAGGGAACCAAATATGATTCTTGTGATCTCTAGATCCCAAAGAAGGAAAATCCAGCGAAGATACACCCAGTATCAGAGGGACATGAAAGAGAATAGAGAAAGTACTTCCTTGGCACAGTCAAAAGGCCAGACAGAAGAAGGAGAAGGTTCAAAGCCTAGTCCTACGATCAAAAGGAGTGCCAGCAGAGAACAATTGGCTAAAGTTCATGCTAAACTAAGAGCCAAAGAGAGATCCAGTCTAGTAGGCCTCGAAAAGGCCTTGATAGAAAGTGATGACGAAACAGATGAAGAAATTGAACTAAGCCAAGAAAAGGTATTGGCTGAAGATGAAATGTTCAAAGCTTTCATGGCTGAACAAACCTTCATGGTTAAAAATCCAACAAAGGTAGACCATCAACAAACTGTTTCAAAGGAACCTACTAGCGTTGATGTACCAGAATGCAGTATGGAGGATGTTTCCCAAGCATCAGAGCAAACCAATATAGAAGGAGAACAATCACAACCAGTGGTACAATTTGGCTCATTCCCTCCAATGCCAATTAATATGGTTTATGTGCTACCTTAGGAGTTCTAAGTTGAGGAGGAGAACCAAGAAGGCTAAAAGAATGACCCCATTCCAGTTTCCAATGAGGATTTACAAACCAGCATAGTCCAAGATGAATCTGAGGTGGCCAGGCCCATGGAAACTGATGAAGAAAGTAAAGAGGTGAGCATTAATCTCTCATACCTCTTCGAATATCCTACAGGATCCATGACCCAACATATTAAGCCCTTATACATTAAGGGGTGTTTTGGAAAGATGGTTAAAAGCTACTTTTTGGATTTTCTATGAAAGAGGGAAGTGGGTTAAAAGCTATGAAGTGGCTTTTAACCCACTTCCCAAAATAGGCCTAAGACTTATTTTGATGGAATACAAATGAGCAGAGTACTGGTAGACAATGGGGCAACAGTGAACTTACTTCCAAGATTCTCTTTGAAAAAGTTGGGGAGAAGAAATCCCAAGTGTGGACACTCCATTTTTAACCGCCCTTAAGACTCGGGCACTACTGATGGTTTACTTGGTGGAGAAATGTGTGCAGGGCAAAAGTTCGGTTTCTTCGGCAAGGAAAGAGACAAATCTCAACTTCATACCCCTTTTGGACCAAAACAATCTTGATCAAAAGATTTTAGACCTTGAAACCCTCTCTTTCGAAATGTTTTGAAAATAAAGTTTCTACGATGTTCTGACACTCGCATTTTGTTAAATGTCGCACTTTTCGGTAAACCGAGCAAGGACAAAGTGGAAATGAATGAAAGAGAGATGAAATCTTTGAAAAATATTTCAAAACACTTTTTTTAGGGGTTTAGAGTTCAAGAAAAGAGCAAAGGAGAGAAAAAAACTAGTTTGGGAGAAGTTCGGCATGAATCCGGGTATGACCAAAATTGCGGCTTCACCAAAATAGGCATAACTTTTTTCACAGTTGGAATTTTGATGCAAGGCTTCCACCATTGGAAATCTTACTTCCGGGGCTTCAATTTGGACACAAGAATGACCTGAAAAGGAGTCCATATGAAGGAGTTATGGCCATTTGAAGTTGGACCTGGAAAGTAGAATTTTCCTGCCGACCAGAAAAACTAGCTGGCCGACCAGAAAAAATGGCTGGCCGACCACTTTAACTGGTCGGCGGCCTTCCTGCATATTCTATAGGTGTTGTGGATGCCAACTGTGCCAGCTGGAGTGCACAGATTGCATCCTCCATACACGTGTATAGAGGGATTGCATCTAGCTTCAAACTTCTTCAACAAGCTTGGTGCTTGTTTTTCTATAAGAGGAAAGGCTCTCTCTCTTGTCTTAGGTTCTGAAGTTAGCTTAGGGCATATACATACATCTCCCTCTCTATATTCTTCTCTCCCTCTATATTTTGTGCCTTAAAGAGTGTTATTCCTTCACTTTTGCACTACAACCTCCTAGCCAAACACTCTTACCTTGTTGCTGAGTTGCTGGAGGGTCTTGTGGGAGCTCAAAAGTTGGTTTTGGCTCAGGAAATCTGCTGGTTTTGTAATGCTTCAAGGGTAACCCTCTTTTTCCCTTTTTTAAGCTCTATTTTCATTACACTCTTAGCCATATTTGCATGCTTCATATGGATTAACTTTCAACTGAAAAAAGATTTATTTTTGAGTAATTAACATGTTTGTTTAAGGCCTCTTGGGTGCTGAGGGTCTCCTACCCTCTTGCATGTCTTGTTTAGCCTTGTTTTGAGCCATGCCTTAAGGCCTTTGAGCTAGTCTTTGTTTGGCCTTTTAGCCACTGAAATCCAGTGGATTTTCAGTGGTAGGAATGTGGTTTTAAGGCCTAAAACCAAAGTGGAGTGAACCCCTCTCTTTTGGTTTTGTTTGCTTGCATTTTTGGCCTATAAAGGGAGCATGTATCCCTTTACTTTTGAGGCTTGGTTCAGGCACTTTTTTGTGACTTTTAGGACCTGCCTTAAGTCTGTCCATCGCTGGTTTGGTCACCTTGTGCATGCATCTAGTATGTGTAGTGTAATCCCATTTGTGGCCCATCAAAGTAGCATGTCTTGCTAGCATGTATTGACTCCATTTCAGTGGGTTTTTGACCATCATTTGGCATGTCATAACTCTGTCTAAAGCTGTTTTGGTTGTCTCTTGAGTGGCTCATGTACTTGTAGAACAAATCTTGTTTACTAGCTTTCTATGCATGATGTTTTGGCTCATCATTCTAGCATATTTTGGCTATGCTCCAGCATGATTTTATTCATATTTTGGGCTGTTCTTGGACTGTTTTGGGCTTTCATGGCTATATCACTCATGTTTTCTATAGCTATAGTGCAAATGCCTTGGCTAGTCTTGAGTTTTGAGACCACTAGCATGCTATATTTGTGATGTTTGCATACCTTGGCATCATTTGGCATGGAATTTCAAAGCTTATATCTTTGCCATACTCTTATGTTTATCACTCTTTAATTGTATTTGAGAGTTGAGCTTTAGGCCTTACTTGCGAGCCATCATTTAAGCATGCTTTTTCTTGCTTAGCATGCTATCATTTTAGTCCATTTCAGCCACCATTTTGGCCTGCATAGGGTCTGTTTGGGGTTGGTTTGGCCATTTGAGCATTGTCTTGCATGCCTCTAGTGTAATACACTTCACTAGCTTTGATGCTTGAGCCTTTCAACATGCATTACATGGGTTGTTTGCATGATTCTAAGTCATTTTGCATGCCATTTCAGTGCTGGACATATGCCATTGTACCCCATGTTTCATCCTTTCAATGCTTTTGGGGAGTTGTGTTTTGTGCCTTAAGCTTGGGCCAATATGCATACATGTTTGTATAGCATTTTGAGTTTCTATCTTAGCATGTATGGCCACTGATTTGGACATGGCTGAGGCCTATCCATTTTGGTTTAAGTCCATTGTGCATTGAGTATGCCATGTGGTTCATAGCATTGAGCATGCCATGTTATTACAGGATCGATCATTACATTGGTTCATGCCATGTTCATTGCATTGCATTGCGTATGCTAGTTACCATGTGCATTGTGTATGCTAGTGTCATGAGCATTGTGTATGCCATATAGTTCATAGCATTGTGTATGCTAGTTGCATGTTTGCATGTTTATCCCTTGCATGTTTGCATGTCTAAGTTGTATTGCATCAAGTTGCATGATTGAATCGCATTGTGCATGCCATGTTTGTTGCATTGTGTTTGGAATATGCGTTAGTCCAAACACGGGAAACGAGGGACGTTTCATACTCGAAGTGATGAAACGTGCCTCAATTCCCGGTCGCCGACACTCTTGACTATACATGATGGAGTTTCGGGCTTTATGTATTCGTGTGCGCATTCATTTCACATTGAGTTGTGCAATTCGGCCCCTCGGCCATCATGCATCGAGTTGCGTGATTGGTGGCCCGAGGGTTGAGACCTACACTCCCTTGAGCTTATGTAATGATAGGGAGGGTGGTCGCACATACATGTGTTGCAAATACTTTGCCATGCCCCTTTCTTGCCCTCATTGCGAAAACCGAAACCAAGAAAAAGCTGGTCGGACCGGATAAAGTGGTGGCCGACCACTTTTACGGTTTTCACCACAAAAGTGGTCGGCGGTGGTCTCAAGGCCAATATCGGTCGGCAACATCCCTACATATTCCCAAGGTGGAGTTTCATCTCTCGAGCTTGGTGCAAGTTTCGAGATCAATTGCAAAACAGAGGCAAATCGGGCATCGCGAGGATTCGAACAAGGCGACTCGAGCATGCATGCATCCTTTGTCATCCAAAGCAAAGCTGAGGCAGCCTACATCACATAGTTTGCATGCTTATTTAATTGCTAATTTAGTTGATTTGTTAACTAGTTAGTGTTGTGTAATTATTAGCTGTAGCTTGTTATTCATTCTGTCGTGTAATAACTAGTTTAATTAGATTAGCTAGTTGGTTCTGTATTATTCATTCGGACCCTCCTCTGAGAGGGCAATGTTGTAAATAAGTGTGCGTGTGTGTGATGAATGTCTTCCAACCCCTATTTATTTCTTCCTTTTATTTACTAGCTTACGATGGTTAGTTTTAGGGTATGTTTCAATTAGCATCCTTATACTCGCGTGTTCACATTCATTCATCTGTCTTGCATGCACCGGGCTTGGCGCATCATACTAACTGCATTGTATTTCAATTCCTGTTTGAATACATGTATCAAATTGCATTTTACATGACATTTTAGAATAGCCGAGCCTATCTTAGTTGCATTTTGTATGTGTTGCATTAGGCATTCTTGACATAGCTAGGATTATGCATTGATTTCTAACATAGCTTTTGTTTTGGCTCGGAGTACTCGGTAAGTGTTTATGCTTTAGCATCCTTGCATGTGTGTAAGTGACTGCCATGATAGCATACTTGCCATGAGGCTAACTGCTTATGTGATATAACTGCCTGAATGCCTGTGGGTGAAGGTTGGATTACTTGAATTGGAACAATTCATTGATTGTGAGTTTTTAAGCCCACTTAAGAGTGGCAAATCACCATGTTTTCTAAAGCCCACTTGAGGGTGGCAAAATCCGCATTTTAGCCTACTTGCGAGTAGCAAACCGTTTTAAAAAACAAACATAAGATGTTTTGTTCCAATTTAGGCGATCCAGTCTATACTTGTATGCTGTACGCATCACATAGTAATTCTAAGCTAATAAACCAGAATAAGAATGCATGTGTTTTCAAAAACAAGATATCATGTTAGTAAAGGCCGATCTTTGAACGGGCGAGCGGGACTGCTCATTGCATGACCTTCCCCGCTCGTACCCAAGTTTCCGAGCCGAGGCAACTTTGGTGATCATGGACACGTGGCCTTAGGCACAAGTTAGGGTTTCCTAAACTTCCCAAAAATAAAATATTGGTGGCGACTCTGTATCTGGCAAAGCAGTCCATGTTTGGCACTTCTTTCTAGAAAATAGTTTTTCAAAACAATTTGCCGGATTTGGACTCTTTGGTGATTTATTAATCTCACATTGCACTTTGCAAGATCAGATTAAGAGCCGTGACATTGAGTCTGAATTGTAGTGAGCCCAATGAACAAAACAGGATTTTTTCGGGACGTTCGGGCGCATCTACATCAGGTTGATCCCAACAAGCACAACCATTGCTAGTTTTACTGGGGACAAGCAGATGGCTTAGAGCATTTTGCCTATCAACCTAAGTGTGGGAACTAGAGACTGTATGATAGCATTTTTTGTTCTAAACAGCAATGCCAGATATAACGCTTTGCTTGGCAGGGATTGGATCCATACAAACAAATGTGTGCCTTTTTCTTTACATCAGAAGATAATGATACCACTATGCAATGGGGAAACAGAGGAGATCAATGCAGATCCACAGCCCTTTATTGCTTGTGCCGACTTTGCAGAGGCCAAGCTATACACTGAAAGAGTTGCACCACTTAGTGTGCTGAGGAAGTCTGATGTAATAACCGAAGTGACAATTGATGAAGAAGTAGCACACCTGAAGCATCTAGTATAGGAAAGTGTTGATGAGGAGTTCATCATCAAAGATGCCAATGATGCTTGGTTATAGGAAAAATGATCAAGATCAAGAAGCCAAACTGTTGGCTTTGATCAAATTTTTAGCATTGGACATAGAATAAATAGTCTAGAAGGTGTAGAAAAAATGGAAAGAAGCCACGATAATTGGCTGTAGTCAGGGGCAACAAAAGGCCAGACCTTTGGTTCTTAATAAATACTGTGCATTGGATATTGAAATCAAAGTTCAGGAAATACAAGAAGAAGATGCCCTCTGGATAGATTTTGTCTATGAAGAAGAAAGGATATTGAACCAGAAAGGGTAGGAGTAGAACAAGATGAAAAGGGTTGCTTCGAAGGTAGAAGAAGTCAAAGGGGGAGCATCAGTAAGTACTCAAGTGCAAGGTCCCTTGGAGGAAGTCAGCCTAGGAGAAGGTTCAGTACAACAATCCACCTACTTCAGTGCTTGGTTGGATCCTATTGACAGGAACCAGTTGTTGGTTGTCCTGAAACAATATAAAGATTGTTTTGCTTGGTTTTACAATGAGTTGCCTAGGTTGGACAGGTTATTAGTGGAACATAAGCTCGAAATGAAGCCTAATTTCAAGTCACACAAGCAAAAACCAAGACGGATGAGCCCTGAAGTGGTTTAAAAGGTGAAAGAGAAGATTGCTAGGCTCCTTAAAGTAGGTTTCATCAGAACAACCAGGTATGTTGAATGGCTGTCCAATATTGTGCCTGTGGTAAAAAAGAATGGCAAGATGAAGGTATGCATTGATTTTAGAAACTTAAATTTAGTAACTCCAAAAGATGAGTACCCCATGCCTACAGTTGATTTATTGGTGGATAGTTTAGCAGGACACAGGATTTTGTCTATGATGGATGGACATTCTGGTTATAACTAGATCTGCATAGCAGAGGAGGATGTCCACAAGACAGCTTTCAGGTGCCGTGGGAACATCGGCACCTTTGAATGGGTTAAGATGCCATTTGGATTGAAGAATGCCGAAGTAACATATCAGGTGGCAATGAACACTATCTTCCATGATCTCATTGGAAGATACTTAAAATGTTACATTGATGATAGTATTGTGAAATCTCAATCTATAGAGGAGCATCTGGCTCACCTGACAGCAGCCTTCGAAAGAATGAGGGAGTTCAAACTAAAACTCAATCCTCTCAAGTGTGTTTTTGGTGTATCAGCTGGAAACTTCTTGGGGTATGTAGTACACAAGAAGGGAATACAAATTGATCAGAACAAAGCTAAGGCCATCATTAAGGCCAAACCTCCATCAAGTAAGAAAAAATTGCCAAAATTCCTTGGTCAGGTCAATTTCCGTCGAAGGTTTATTTCTAACACTATTGGAAAAACTAAAATATTTTTTTCTTTGTTAAAGCTAAAAAATGAAGAAAAATTTGTGTGGACAACTGAGCAGCAAGCTGCTTTCCAAGGAATCAAAGTTTACTTGGCTAAGCCTCCAGTGTTAATGCCACCAAAGAGAGACAAACCCTTGAAGCTATACATTGCTACAACTGAAGAATCATTGGGAGTTTTTCTAGCTTAGGACAATGAAGAAGGTAGAGAGCAAGCAATCTATTACCTTAGTAGGTTTTTAAATTCTTGTGAATGTAAATACTCAGTTGTAGAAAAGTTGTGTTTAGCATTGTACTTTACAGCAATGAAGTTAAGATATTATCTTTTGCCTACTGTTGTCTTGGTAATTGCAACCACATATTTGGTTAAGTACATGTTATCTAGACCTCTGCTAAGAAGAAGAATTGACAAATGGATTTTAGCCTTATCAAAGTTTTATCTAGAATATATTCCTCAAAATGCAGTAAAATGATAGTTTATGGCTAATTTTTTGGTAGACCATCCATGTCAAACAAAGAGCCAAGAAATAATAAATCTTGATATAGTTAATATTAAGCCATGAAAAATGTGGTTCAATGGATCAAAAGCCAATGGTTTAGTTGGAATTGGTGTTGTGGTTAAGTCACCACAAGGGGTAGAAACCACACATGGTTTCAGGATTGATGAAGCTACTTGTTCCAACAACCAAGCTGAGTATGAAGCTTTGGTAATGGGACTTGAGATATTTATTGGATTACAGGCTCACATAGTTGACATATTTGGAGATTTCCAATTGGTAATCAACCAAGTAAAAAGAATTTTTAAATGTCAAAGTGCAAGCATGTTACCATATTATGTTGCTACATTACATTTGTTTTCTCAGTTTCAAATGTGACTTATATCTCAAGATTCATGAATCACAAAGCTAATGATGTAGCTCAGAGGACTTCGGATTTCAGAAGAAAGGGTGATAGTCAAATAGACATAAGTCAAGCAACATATCAAAAGCTAATACCACATTTGGCTAAAAGGAGTATCATGATAGAAGTTAACCAAAATAATTTGGAAGAACATGATAGGAGACATCCAATCATCCAATATTTGACTGGTCCTTCTTCGAAGGCTAGCGGAAGACTTAAATTTCAATCAATGCAATTCATAGTGTATAGGAATGCTCTTTACAAAAAGGGAGCAGATGGGTTACTATTGGAATATCTAGGGCCAAAAGAGGCATTGACTGCCATGGTTAAGGTGCATGAAGGCATTTGTGGTGCCTATCAACCTGGTGTAAAGATAAGATGGTTGTTTCAAAGGCATTCCTATTATTGGCCAACCATCCTTAAAGATTGTATAGAGTGTGCAAAGGGATGTCAGGCATGCTAAAAGCATGGCATGATAAGACATGTGTCAATAACTGATTTGCATGCAGTTGTGAAGCCTTGGCCATTTAGAGGATGGGCAATCGATATGATAAGAAAAATATATCCACCTTCTTCAAAGCAACATTGTTTCATTCTAGTGGCCACAGATTACTTCACTAAATGGGTCAAAGCTAAGCCTTATAAGGCTGTGGATCAGACTGAAGTTATTGGGTGTATCAAAAAATTGATCCATAGATTTGGCATCCCATAGACCATAACTGTAGATAATGGGACTGTGTTTGATGGAAAGATGGTAACATCTTTCGCAGTAGAATTTGGAATTAGTCTTATTAATTCTACCCCTTATTATATACAAGCAAATGGTCAAGCTGAATCATCTAACAAATCCGTTAAAAAATGAATACAAAGAGTTGTGAAAGACAACCCCAGGGATTGGTATAACTTGTTGTTAGATGTGTTATCAGCTTATAGGACTTCTCCAAGGTCAAGTACAGGAATCACTCCTTATGCCTTAGTATATGGATATGATGCAGTGTTGCCAGTGGAAATTAATATCAAATCCTTGAGGGTAAAATGCCAAAACCAGTTAACTACTTAGCAATATCATCAAAGCATGTTCTTGGAGGTAGAGAATGTGGATTACGCTAGAATTTTGGCATTAAATAGTATACTTTTCCAAAAGCAAAGGGCAGCCAAAAGTTGTAAAGTTAGGCACATTAACTTTGATGAAGGTGATTTGGTGTGGAAGACAATACTTCCAATAGGAATTAAGAGCCATAAATTTGGCAAATGGTCACCTAATTGAAAGGGACCATACCAAATTCATAGAGTCCTTCTTGGAGGAGCCTACCATTTGAGAAATCTAAATGGTTATGTGCATCCTAAGAAAATCAATGGAAAATATTTGAAACCTTATTATCCAATTGTGTGGGAAACACAAGGCATGTAAAAAGTGCTAAGTAAGAATAATGAAAGAGCATGGAACACTTAGATAATAAGGATTTTCATTTCATAAAAATTTTCAGTACATCATGCCACAGTTTGGCCCAAAAATCTGTACAATACTTCAATTGTTCTGTTACAATCAGTTCTCTACTTTTTAGAGTTGGGAACAATTGAATAGTTGAGGCCATTTCTTATCTGCGATTGGATAGTGTTTGGTTAATGGAATGCAGCTTCTCAGCATTTTGCTCCAGTGCTAGATTCATTGCTGCCAATTTCTCCTCCAGTTCTGCTTTTCTTTACAGCAGTTGAGTTTGAAGATGGAAAGCATAAGAGTGTTGTCCCTTTAAGTCGAATACCTCAAAATGAATCTGGGAGACAAACTCTTTATCTTTCAATAATACCCCTTTTGCAGTCTTAGCCATCTGGCAGATGATGATGTAAAAATCAATGGTAGCTGCAACCTGAAATAAGTGGCTCTTGAAAGCCATATTGAACTGCTCAAACACTTTATAGCACTTCAAGAAGCCATTCTTGATGGAGGGTTTTTGCAAAGCCCCAAATAGAATCCTTAAGAAGGACTACAACAGATCTAAGCAAACATCCAAATCCACTTGAGACAAAAGAAGTTGAAACGATTGCAAAAGTTCTTAATGATCTCCAACAAAGAGTGACTAGGCTCAATGGCTCACTTCCTTTGTTGGTAGATGAAGCTGGTGCAAATATGTCGAACAGACTGGCTAGCCGAGCTTCAAAGGTATCCATCTCCTCCTTAGAAAGTAGAATTATCGAGGAATCATCAGTTAAGGGAAGAGCTGGAAGCATTGGCATAACCAGAGGAATGGAAACTTCTTTAGTTGCATCTATTATCCTGGCTACCAACAAGTCAAGGGACAAGAGACTGGAGCTAGATGGTAGGGAAGAAGTTGGTGAGCTGTCATGATCCTTGGAAAAGCCAATTGCCACTGGAGGGGGAGTGACAATTAAAGTGCTTTCAATAGTTGGAGAGATGGCCAAGACTCTAGAAGGAGTAAGTTGGAATGAGGCGATGGACATCGGGGGAAAATAGGAAGATAAGCCAGAGGATACGGAAGATGGAATGCTTTGCCTCAAGGAGAAAATGGAAGAAGGTATGGGAAATTTAGAAGAGAGGAGTGGGAGTAATCTTTGAAGAGGTGTTACACTCCATGGCAATTTAAGACTGACCCTCCATTTTCCTTTTAAAGCTGCCTTTAATTCTGAGGAGCTTAAGAAGGGCCCCTCATCCTCAGACAAGATAGAAAAAGCCAGTGTCAAAGGAAGAGGGACTGGAATGGCTACTGCTGCATTTCAGAGAACAAAAAGAAAAAGTTAAATTTATGCCAAGTCTTGGAAAAGGAAATTGTCAAAAAAGGGCTAAAGGAAATTACCAGCTTCAGTAGTTATAATGGTAATGGTTGGAGAGCTGTGAAGGACATAGTCCTCAGCTGCTTTACTCTTCCTCATAGTTTTCTTTTGTATTGCATCAGCACCAGTAGCTTCTTCCCTTGGTATTTTTTGTTGCCTCCTCTTTTCTGATCTTTGGAAAACAATAAGTTCTTTGGACTGCTCTTTCTCCACTGCTTTGGCAACTGCCTCATGAGTGGAGTCCTCAATGATTTCAGCATGAGAGAATGTCTTCTTCTTTCTTTTCAATGGTGCTGCCTCTTTTTCTTCTTCTTTCTCCTCTGAATGAGGTTGAGGTGCTTCCTTTTCAAGCTCAAGCAAAAGTTTTCTTTTTCTCTGTTGCTTTCCCTTGAGAATATCCAAAGCTTGAGTCCTCTTGGGAGATTCCTCCTAAGAAGTCCCTGTAGCTAAGTCCCTATAGCTAAGTTTGAGGAAGAAATATATAAGTAAGGGATTTTGAAGAGAGAGAAAAAAGAGAAAGGCAAGGTGTGTACCTTTCTTCAAAGTAGCTCTGGTGACTCTAGGAGGAGGAGATTGGGCAGCAAGAGTAGGAAGAGAGGTAGCAAGAGCAATGGTGGAAGCAATGGTAATGCCAGTCTCCTTGGGCTTGACTGAGGGTACATCTAGCCCTTCCAGCAGATCTTTAGGGGAAATGGCGAGGTGCACCTCTATATTAGCTGTTCATCAATTTTGATATCTTTTCAGCGCATTGCCATTTGGGATGAAGGGAGAGAATTCAAATTCATCTAAGTCTGTTAACAGTTTGAGGGTTGCTTCATCCAACCTGGTTTTGGGCACCTTTAGCTCTCTAGTTGCAAGATCTGAATTAGATAGGCTGCAGAGAGGGATAGGAATCCCATGAGTAAGCCCAAATTGCCTAACAAATTGAGAAGGGCAATAAATCTCAGAAATGGACTTATAAGCTCGAGGGTTCAAAGTGCCAATAAATAGCTCCATTGGAAACAGAATGGAAGCCCACATATCTTCGTGTAAAGGTCTGAAGCATTTTTTATCAGCCAAGAAGGTCCTCAGCCAGGCTGGCCTTGTGTCAGCTTTGAACGGGCAGAAGAAGGTGGAAAGAGAAGAAATTGGGAGTTGATGGAAGAAAGTGAAGTAATAGGCAAAGCTCAAAGGGTAGAAGGAAACTCTTGCATATTTTTATCCATCAGTAGTGGGGTCTTGCACCTGGAGTGTAAATTAGTGAAATATGCAAAAAGCCAGAGTTGCAATACCTAGAGTGGGCTTCCTTGGTTAACGTCTAGAGGTTTCTCACAAAATTGGGAACATACCCTATAAACATGGCCTAAAACATAAGAAGCCAAGGCTATTTTCTTCTTCAAAGCAAGAGCCTTGGCAAGAGAGGCAAACTTAGGTATGATCCGCAGAGATGAGGAACAAAAAAGGAATTTGCATAGCCAATATAGAATAAATGAAAAGAACTCTTGGTCGGCCATAGGACCTTCAATTTTATTTTCAGTTTTGACAAAATCACTGAAGGAAGAGCTCAAAGATGGAATGGTGAAACTAACTAGAGGGTTTAGGTAATCAGGAGTGAAGGGATCACCAATTAGTGAGAGCCCTAAGAGATGACAGATATCAAGGACAGTGGGAGCCATCATACCACATTGGAAGTGGAAAAAATTAAAAGCTTAGTTCCAAAAGCAAAGAGCAGCAGGAATCAAAAAGAGGTCTTTAGGGATAATGAACCTGGAAAGGCGAAGAGCATCGAGGATGCAAAGTTCTTACAAGTCTCATTCTCTGGCAGGGATAACTCTGTCGTACCATTCCTCCCATTCTATTCTCAATGTAGGCCAGTAGTGATGAGGTCGGTTCATCTTCGGCTCCTCGGTTAAGGCCCCTCGTAGAAGGAACTTTAGACAAGTGAACAGGTAAAAGCACAAGAAGATGGGGTTTTTGAACATTTGTGTCCAAAAATTTCCCATTTAACATAACGGGTCAAATAGACCCAAGTTTTGACCCGTGTGTGATTAAAGCTTTTATTTTAAAACTTTTGAAAAACACAAGAAAAAGAGCTACCTTCAAAACAGTAGGTGGATATCCTATGAAGGAGAGAAACACATTAGCTTGGCTTCAAAAACATGTTGTTGGCTTCGAAGCCAATTTGCAAATACTCAACTTGGCCGAAAGCAAGTAGTTGGCTTTGAAGCGAGTTTTATACCTTAAACTCAAGTATAAAGGGGTTTGTTTACTTGAAGGTTTTGAGGTATTCTCTTAGGCTTTCCATAAAGGCAATTTCCTTGAAGGAGTCTTTGTAGTATTCTGTGATTAGAATATGATTCTTGCTTGAGGTTTTCGGATAAGTAAGCACTACGAAGCCAGTACTTGGTTGAGCAATGTGGAAATTTCAAAGACTAGAGGACTTACCTATGCATGAAAGTACTTTCTTGAACTTTTACTAAAACAAATCCTTCAAAGACAAATATTGTCATTTTGTAAAAAGAAACTCCATGCTTGAAAACACTTAAACCAGGCTTCAAAGCAAAATCAGTTAATTCAAAGCTATTATTTACACAAATTATGTGAACAAAGTAAGGAATAAAGGTCATATTAACCATACAATTGGAATATGAAAGCCCAATTTTATTGATAAAACATTTACATTGGGAGGGCCTATTTGGCTACAAATTCAATTTCATAATAGTAAGGAATAAAAAAAGTAACAAGTTCATTGAATTTAGCCTAGCAGTGTTCTATGAACTTGTGTTCTTTCTTTATCTGTCTTGATTCTATCTAGGCGGGTTGTTGCGGTGATATGGTCTTAGTTGATAGAAAAGCTACTCTACCTTCACTTCGAACTTAGTTTCCTTCAAACCTTACTCCATTTCGTCCATATCCATCTCATCCCAATATGCTGAAGGCATCATATTCTTCAAGAAGGTTCTACGCTTCGTCTTGAGTATGAATTTGAATGGTAGCGATTTCATCCAATGAATCACTAGTGGCCAAGAAGTTGTTATGCCAGTTGAGTAGGAGAAGGAGCTAATCCAAGAAGGTATGTAGCTCTGTTTGGGCTATGGGGTTAAGAGCATGACCTCGAGACACAATGTCACAAGCCCATAAAAAGTTCTTATAAGGAATGTCATCTCCAAGTACTTTGAAAGTTAGATGGGAGAAGGCGGTAAGCAGAAGCTGAGCCTTAGATTGCTGAAATGCAGTTGGAGAAACTGGAGGTTGGCAGGAAGAAAAGTGCTGACCCTTGAAGAGAGTGAGTTTCAATTCCTCCATCCAATTAGGAGGAAATTGGGGGTCATTCACGTACTCTAGCCAATCAGAAGAGCAGAATTTTGCCATCTCAGCCAAGAATGAGGGACTGAATCCCAATGCTTCGGTTGTGTTAAGAGTCTTTTGCACTATCCTTGTTGGCAGAGAGGAGGTATACCATATTGAAAGTAAATTGTCCTCTAGACAACGAAGGCAATTGAAAGGCATGTAAAGGTATACCACTAAGCTACAGGAACAATGAGGAACTAAAAGAGGATCATTGAATTCAACAATTTTGTGATGAATCCGCTCCCTTATTTGAGATTGAGCCGATGGTGACCAAGCATCCCAGCCAGTGTTTCCAGAAGAAGAGGAGGCAACTTCATTCCATACAGAAGGTTTTGGAGCAAAGGAAGAGCTTCCAAGATCCATTTTGGCAAATTCTTGGTCCAGTGGTTCGTATTTCGCAAAAGCTTCCATAACTTGTATAAATAAAGGCGGATAATTGTAGCCAATAAATGATCAAAAATTCTTTTGAGGTCGGTCATCATTGTCCAAAACCTCCTCGTATTCTCGATCAATATAAGAGAAGGCTTGATTGGCCATTGGAGATGTATCAGTCCTTTCATATACACAGATGGTGGAGGCAAAATTCAAGTACAAGGGAGAATTTAATGAAGTTCAGTACTTCATTACTCGAAGACGGTTGCACTTCCAAGATAAACAAAGTCCATGCATGTCCTAGTACGTAGGCAAAGTGCACTGATCCACTAATATCAACAAGTATTGGGTATATTAGTACCGGGGGGGGATAATGTTGGCTATCTATTTTATATAAGCCAATTGCAGCTTAACACGTGGCTCGTAAAGGGTGATTTGGAGAGTTAATACAAGTTTACAATCAATAGCGAACGCGTGGCAGTTCGCTTTGGTAATAATGGATCTGCGTAGCATTGGAACAGTTAAAAGACGCAAGATGGCATGGCCCAACAGTTATTTACAATTAAAATTCAAATTCGGGAGGAAAGCCTAGCGCAAGAGTGGTGTAGTTGAAGCTAAGCGTGAGGCCATGACTAGAGACCATAGAAGGGCATTTTGACGATTAGAAGACTATTCCGATGGTTACCATTAGAATGTATAAATAGAAAAAAGGCTAAATAGAAGATACCCCGACTCAGATCTAGAAACCAGTTATTTACTTCATATTTTTCTTTCGGTTTTTATATTTCTAGTTCTTCAATTCCTATACCTTCAATTCTGTCTTGCACTTCATTTCTTAGGAGTAGTTTCAAGTAGTTTGTTGTTGTGAACCTCTTGAGAGTGGGTCATTGTAAGTTCATTGTAAGTTCTCATTTACTTAATGAAATTCAATTTACGAGCATTTTGTACCTATTATTATTTGTAAGTTTCTCCTAAGCAAAGCTACGGTAAAAATCCTCTTCATTAAAATTTGAAGAACTTCAACACAATTGTCGATAATTGGTTGGCAATTAAACTTCTGTAAGGACTTATTAATCCTTGTTGACACGTTTAAAATTACATAATTAACCTTGAAAGCCAAAAAGTCAAGCTGTGGTATAAGTAAAATTGTTACAAATTCTGTATTAATATTTTTATACATTGTCCTTTAGGTTGATTTTTTTTTTTGGCTATGTTGGGTTACCATTTTTAGGTTGAATTTCAAATGACGTTGCTTCTCTTTTGGCTCCCTTTGAACTTGCACTCGTATGGTAAGACTTTGAACTCGCTGCTCCTGATTGCTGTTGTGTTTTTGCTCATGGTTGTGTCCTCTTTTTTTTTTTTTTTTAGCTGTGTTGGGTTACCAAGAGAGACCATGCTACCACACTCTCTCTCTTCATGTCTCCACCATGAGTTTATGAGTTACAAAGGGCCGATTGAGACTTGAAAGGGCTTGATCTACAGAGTAGTTAATTTCGACGACTAAAGCTCTTCAAGCGAGCATGGCAAGCCAAGAATAGATTGAGGCCACTTTGGTTTAGAGATCTGACAACAAATCCAGTGGGTATTTCCATCACAAACCCCTAATATCACTCTCTTTATATTTGTGTAAACAATTGTCAATTTCCAAAATTATTGAACTAAAATATTATTTCATTATATTTATTAAATCTTCTATTTGTATTACTATCATTAGTTAGAATAACACCCAACATGCTTGGAGGTGTCTTCAAAGGCTTCCTCATGAAATCGAGTCCAACATTTTAACTGTGAATAAGGCTCTTCTCAAAAGCATGACTTTTTGCTCGACCAACGATTGCGGTACATTTGGTTGGGTTTATGTGGAGTGAATCTTGATTCTAGAGAGCTTCTCGACATTAAGCGAGTTCATTTTTATGTGTGTCTTTTTTCTTTTCTTTTTATATATAGTTAAATTTGATGTTAGTTTCTTCAATTGTTTTGGTATTGATTTTTATGTGTATCTAAAAGGTTTCAATTACGAAGAGTGCTTCAAAAGAGAAACCATATCAATTTAATTGCTTTATTTACAATTATGTTGTTGATTCTTACAATTTGTATATAAAGCATTGTGTACATTTGATTTTATTTGTGAAGTGATGATTGGTTGGATCCTTCATATCGAGTAACAAACTGATTTTTTGCTTGCAAGATTAGTGTTCAGATTCATTGTTGCTTCCAAATTACTTTTAGGGTTTATTGTGGCCAATACAAACTATGCATTTCATATCATCTCTATTTATTTTTCTCAATTAATTTGTTATGTATTGCTTCATGCATTGCAAGGAATGTACAATTTTGGCCTCTTCATGTCTTTCAATGATTAAAAATATTTTCTTTTGGACTAATCTAATAGTCATGACACAAAATTTTGATTTTTTCTTGAATTTTGCAATGAATAGTTTGCCTTTATTTAAGGTCTTTTTATTTTTAGTTATTTGATCCATTTACAAAGCTTAGATAATTGGAAAAATGGCAAGTTCATCAATATGTCTTCTATGTTTGCTTCACTGTGGTAACTTACTATCTAAATCAAAGTGTTTGGAGAGGTTTGCTTAATTCGTATTTTTGCTGGTGTTGAAATTTGATCCCTAATTCAACTAGGAAGACTTCTTTACAAGAGTTATCATTTTATTGTTAGGTTTCATTATGTAAAACCAGTGTAATCTTCACTCTCACATTCATATTTGGAATCTTCGCTCAATGCTATTTTTCACGTGTTTCAGCCAATGATGGGGTCAGAACAAATTGATTAGTTACAAAACAAATTGCAATAAGATCATTTGTTGCTATAACAACGTTATTGCAGAAAATTGTGAAACATGCAATTATCACTCTTAAACATAGGTTTGTTGAGTTTTTTTGGTATTGTTTAGATTCAAACCATAAAATCACCTAATTCAATGATATTATAGTAAGCTATTCGTGCTTATCTAACTGTTCTTTTGATTTTTTTTTTTTTATTACTGAGATGAGTTCATTTTGTTGTCAAATTAGAGTTTCTTTCAAAAAAATCATGTTCGTCAATGAGAGAAGGTGATTTGTAATCAAATTGTGTCGGGAGTGCATTTAGGCACGGGTTATTCGCCAATATATATATATATATAAGTAGTATTTTTTCTTTATTTAGATGACACATTAAAAAACTTTATTTTTTTTTCTATAACAATCACATCAGCATACATTTTCTATTTACATATAAAATTCTACACAAACTCAATTTCAATTATAATAACAAATTTTATATAGATTCTATTTGAGAAATACTTATTTTCTATATATATAATTATAATTTAATTATTATGATATTTGAAAAAAGATTATCTCGATAAACAAACAAATAAATAAATAAGACAAAACGGTTTTTGATTATGTGTATCGCAAAAATCAAATTAATTTTCTTTTATATTTTATATTTTTTTGTTTATCTTATTGATGTTTTAATATTAATTTATATTTAATTTTTTATTACAAAACATTTATGTTTAACTTAAATTTTATATACCTATATACAATATGTATGAATAATTCAAAAAGAATATTAAAGAAAAAAAATCAATACTCTATATGATCAATTTATGTATTTTTTTCTTAATCCAATCACAATATATTTATATTTAATCTTTTAAATAAATTTTGTATAATTCTATTTCTACATATTTTTATTTTCTAAATAAAATAAAATAAAATAATTAGAATCACTTTTAATTTTATATTACTAATTCTCTTTATAATTTAACTATTATTTTTAATATCAAAACGAGTGTTTATTTTACTATCTTATAATTTAATATATATCATATAAAATTATTATATAATAATTACACCTTTGTATAGTACAATAGAACTAAAATTATCAAAATAAACAAATAATTTAACTAAATTTATTATATATAAGTATTCAAGTAATACTTTTATAGAACGATAAGGGTAAGATTATTAAAATAAATATTTTAAATTAATATTAATATTATTCTTTTGTAACACATATCATAATATAAAATATCATTACATTAATTAAAGTTAACTCAATTATGATTTTATGTCAAACATAATATTTTTAAAAATGATTTACATACGTGTGTAGCATTCAATTTAATATTAATTGATTAAATT
This sequence comes from Camellia lanceoleosa, assembly GCA_025200525.1. NCBI lineage: Eukaryota > Viridiplantae > Streptophyta > Magnoliopsida > Ericales > Theaceae > Camellia > Camellia lanceoleosa. The sequence continues at coordinate 5,769 of JANUSC010000164.1, read as the reverse complement.
AATGGAACTCAATACTTTTTTGGAAAAATTAATCTAAGGTCTCTTTCCTATTTTTAGTAATGGTGTAACACCCCAACCCTTCACATGTCATCGATATTGTCCGTTTTGAGCCACGCCCGCACAGATTTATTCTTCCCAGTGGGTCACCCATTCCAGAACTACTCCAGGCTAAGCACGCTTAACTTGGGAGTTTTATTAGAGATCTTACCACTTGGGAAAAGGCCTTGATGCTATATAAGGGTATAGGTTTTTACTTTTATAGCCTAGGAACTCCCCCCTCTATTCCCGATGTGGGACACCAGGACCTTACAATCTACATCCCTTAAGGCTGCTCACCCCCGTGTAGTAGCCTGCCAGCTCACAAGCCCGCCTACATGCATTAAGAGACGCTAGGGGCCTACACTCAATACTCCGGAGAGTCGGTTTTGATATCATTCCGTAATGCCCCAACCCTTCACATGTCATCGATATTGTCTACTTTGAGCCACGCCTGTACGAATTTGTTCTTCCCAGTGGGTCACCTATCCTAGAACTACTCCAATCTAAGCATGCTTAACTAGGGAGTTCTGCTAGGGATCTCACCACCCGGGAAAAGGCCTCGATACTATGTGAGGGTCTAGGTTTTTACTTTTATAGCCTAGGAACTCCCCCTCCATTCCCGATGTGGGACACCGAAGCCTTACAATCCACCCCCCTTAGGGTTGCTGCGTCCCGTCTTGATGCTGCCGACTCACAAGCCCACATGCACCGAGAGATGCCAGGGCCCCACACTCGATCCTCCGGAAAGTCGGCTCTGATACCATTTGTAACGCCCTATTGTAAGGTCTCGGTGTCCCACATCGGGAATGAAGGGGGAGTTCCTGGGCTATAAAAGTAAAAACCTATACCCTTATATAACATCAAGGCCTTTTCCCGGGTGGTGAGATCCCTAATAGAACTTCCTAGTTAAGCGTGCTTAGGCTGGAGTAGTTCTGGGATGGGTGACTCATTGGGAAGAACAAATCCGTGCGAGCGTGGCCCAAAGCGAACAATATTGATGACATGTGAAGGGTTGGGGCGTTACAAATAGGAGAGGTCCACAATATTATTTTGTGATCTCTAAAGTCCCTTACCTACCCCCATATATCTCACTCATCCAAAATGAATCCCACTAAACACTAACACTCATTTTCTCATTCTCTCAAATTTTGATCCAACTTAAAGCTGTAGAAATCGATGAACCCAAATCAAATTCAAAAACTGAAAAGTGAAATACATAGAAGAAATCGAATGAAGAAATGTACCTCTTGAGGAATTCTAAGAAAATGTTCTCGACTCGAACTACTCTTTCGTCAACAAAGTAGCCACCTCCATAGGAGTCCATTTTTCAATTCTCTCTAAAAATCTTTTTCACAAGTAAAAGGTCTTTGTAATATCTGAAACAAACCCACTTCTCCAAATCCAAATCCAAATCCAAATTCTCTCTCTCTCTCTCTCTCTCTCTCTCTCTCTCTCTCTCTCTCTCTCTTTGCTGTGTTGATGCGTTGAGATGACTGTTAGTGTGGCCGAAAATAAAGTAGGGGACATCGTTACGATTTCCTGCCAAAATCATGAGCCTTCGCTCTAACGTGCACTTGGTGGGTGTGTTAATTTTCTCTGAATTTTGGCCACCGTGTGAATTTTCTCTAGATTTGGCTACTGTGAATTTTCTCTGGATTTTGCCACTGTGTGAATTTTCTCTGGATTTTGCCACTGTGTGAATTTTCTCTAGATTTAGCTCTTTGTGTGAATTTTTCTCGAGTTTGGCCTTTGTGAATTTTCCTGGTTCTTTCTTTGTGAATTTTTACGGAAAACTCAAGGATGTGTTGGTTCCTTTTTGATATTTGGTTGCTTTAGTTTCTATATTAATTTGTTTACTTGCTCAGATATTGGAAAGGAAAAAAAGAAAAAGAAAAATGTGATTTTGAATGGATTTTCTCTGGTTTGATAATGATTGTGTATATATTGATCTTGAGGTTCCTTCTTGATTAATTTTCTCTGGTTGAGTCAAAACACAATTTTCTCTAATTTGATCAAAACACAGAGAAAACTATAAGCAAACCAGAGAATTTGGAAAAGATGAGGAATGAAGTTGAAAGAGAAAAGAGAACTACCACTTAACACTCTTGTGTTTGTAATTTTCTCTGACATGTTAAAATTTTTTTAATGTAGCTATCTATGGAGTATTTCCATGCCTAAACCAAAGAAATTCTCTTATCTATTTTTTTGTTTTTTGTTCAATCTTCTCTGATTTAATCAAAAATACAAATTTTCTCTAGATGAAGCCACACAAAGCCACACAAATTTTCTCTACACAATTTTCTCTAGATAAAGCCATACAAAGCCATACAAATTTTCTCTAACATAATTTTCTCTGGATAGAGCCATACAAAGCCACACAAATTCTAATGGTATGTGAGTCTGGGAAGAATTTGTCTTCCATTCTCTTTGTATTATCTTCTATTTTAATTTTGAAATTGAAGTTTTTCCTCAATGTAGCTATCTATGGAGTCCCTTTTCTGCGTTTTAATCTCTTGAAATGTAGACTGAATTGTAGACATCAACAATTTCTCTGATTCAAGCCAGAGAAAATTCAAATTTCTCTGAGTTCAAATCAGAGAAAATTCAACAACAGAGAAAATTATCTAGAGAAATTTCAATTTCTCTAAGTTGAAACCAAAAAAATTCAGAGAAAATTGAATGCTTTGAATTTTCTCTTATTTGAACCAAAAGAATTTCTAGACTTCCCAAAGAATTCAAGCTTTTTGTATTTTATGAGGGTTTTAAGCTTTTTAGAGTAATATTTACGATATGAGCATCATTAAAAGCAAGCCATGAACTTCATACCATGGTTGGTGAAATTTACTAGTGCGGTTAAGTGTTGTGTTGTGATATTCATTGCTTTTCGATGTTTTGAATGTCTTCTGAGTCTTGAGACAATTGGTCAAAATGAAAATGATGTTTGTTCAATTTTCTCTGGGTTGTTGTTATTTGAATGTCTTACAGTTCAGAGAAAATTAGTCAAAATGAAAATGGTGGTTATTCAATTTTCCTGGCGATAAAAAACAGAGAAATTCTTTGGAAAGGCTAGAAAATTTTCTCTGTGAAGTTGTTTGGGAGATCTAGAGAAATTCTTTGGAAAGTCTAGAGAAATTGAATATCTCTCTAGGTCAAAATTTCTCTAGATTAATGTTGAGGGGCCTTAGATATTATGAAAATATTGGGTGTCTTTTATATTATAAAATTTTAATAGTAGGGACCTTAAAAAAATCTCCTACTTTTTTATTATTAAATTTTTAGAAGATAAATTGACAAATGTCAAATGATAAATAGTGTGGAGTATTACTTTAGAATAATGATTCATCAAAATGATTGTGTATACTTAATGCACCTATTGATATTTCTTGAATAATTTTAAATAAAAAATTTGAATTTATAGTATTCTTTGATAATGTACCTTCATGAGCTCTGTTAGAAAAAATATGCAAAAAACACTTTAAGCTAGAATAAAAAATTACGGTTATTATGATGTGTCATAATTAATCAGAACTCATTTGAGCTGAAATTATTAAGATTATAGAGATTTTGTATTTTATTCTCTTGAGGACACTATTTATGATTTGAATTTGTAATTTTTTATACATCAATGTGAATAACTATTACGATTTAAGCGATCTAAGCATAGATTCTACCATTGAGTCAACCCACCTTAAGCACTTTTTCATATAATAAAATACTTAAATATTATCATATAAAAGTATTAGACATAACCAAAAACATAAGAAATCAGCAAAGACCTCTTCGATTAATAACCAAAATAATACACTATGGATGTGTTTGTTTGGAATGCGGACTTGATAAGGAGAATTGTAATCCATTGGACTATTAGTCATAGGATACATTGTCCCAGACTATTTAGTTGGATTGAATTTGTATCCTATGTTTGTTTAGTCATGGGATTATATGTCTAGATTGAACTATTTTTAGTGAATCTAATGTTTAGATTAGAACCCGATTGGATAAGGATAAATGATCAAAAGACTATTTTACCCTTATAATTTTTAATTTTTATTTAATATAAATTTTTCAATTCAATTAAATTTATAATTTATAATTTATATTTTTTATTTAATATATAATTTTAAATTAACGACAATAAAAAATAATTTTATTTAATATATAATTTAAATTTTCAACAACACTAAACAAATTTAATTTATAAGGCCATAATTTATAATTTATTATTTTTAAATAAATTTAATTTATAATTTAATTTTTTATTTAATATATAATTTTAAATTAACAACACTAAAAAAATAATTTTATTTAATATGTAGATTTAATTTTTTAACAACACTAAAAAAATTTAATTTATAATGCCATAATTCTTAATTTATTATTTTTAATTAAATTAAATTTATAATTTATAATTTAAATTTTTTATTTAATATATAATTTTAAATTAACAACGCTAAAAAAATAATTTATAAATGTTCAAAAGACTATTTTACCCTTTTCTAATTTTTGTTACTAAGTAATAGGATAGAGGATAAAATGGACATTTCACAAAATAATCCTATGGGATACCAATCCCATGGTTTCTATCCCACTCTCCTCCATGGGATAGGATAGTTCCATATTTGTGGGACTAATAGTCCGGGGGACTATTAGTCTTGGAACAAAAATTTCAAACAAACAATGGACTAATAGTCAATCCCACCTTAATCCTTCAAAACACACCCTTTGAGTTATAACCAAGTCATAATTTGTATATTATAAAATTTTTCGTTGTTTTTATTTTTTTAAGAAAAAAAATATTTTGATACAGGTGGAATTTATGATTTTTGGTAAATTTAATTAATACAAATGAAGATTTGATTTCAGATTGAGAATACACTTTATTTATTTATTTATTAACTTTGAAAGAAATCATTTTTAGGGTAAACTACCAATATGTTCTAATAGTTTGATTTAATTTCCATTAGGTCCTATTGAAATAAAATCGTCCCTAAAAATAATTTTTTGTGATGATTTTTTACTTATATCGTTAAAAATTGACAATTAGTGACTTTTTGTCCGATTTTTATAAAATCGAGAACCTTTTACATAGAATCACACAAGCAGAGTGATACAAATTTTTCATCTACCATTAACAAATTTGTTTTATATTTAACTTTTAATTATTAAAATTTTCTACACATAAAAATATAAAAGACTCAAAATCAATTTTCTATTTTAAAAAATAAATTCTAAATTACATAACACAAGTCACTATTAATTATTATAATAATAAAATAAAAATACATGTGAAATGAGTTAAATACTTTCAAAGTGGATGCCCCATCTCAAAGTAGGTTTACCTCCTTGCTAAGAAATCAACTCGGTAGATTTCGAGGCTTTTATATTAAAAGCCTATTTTGTATCCTTAATTCCCCAAGCGAGGTCTAGATTTTGAATGAGAATTTCAAACTAGGCTAAGTGCTATTACAAATTGCACTTTCACATTTTAAGAACCCAAAATGTGATGAATAGTGAAAGCGCTATTGCAAACCACGCTTTTTATTAAGAAAAGCGTGTAGTTTGCAAATCAACGCTTTAACATAAAAATTTTTTACGAAGAAGCGTGGTTCCAAACTACATGCTTTCCTTTATCATCTCGTTTAATTACGTTTTACGAGAAGCGTGGTTTTGAAACTCACCCTTTCAGCGTGTATATAAAAACAAAATTTTCACAGAAAAGCGTGATTGTGA